>OU830616.1:2355705-2955705 GCA_917563865.1 Phyllotreta cruciferae
TGGCAGCATTCTTGTCAACTTCAATATTATCAGTAAAGTGTTTTGTGCCGAACTGCAATTCGTGTAATTTGTTTTGTGCAATTTTCAGAAAAATCTGACAAATGACAGTTGATTTTTGTTCGTTTGTGTATTCTTTGTTACTGCGTTCGAAAATTCATACTATTTACTATACAACAAGACGTGAGTGGTTTATGATTGGTCGATAAGGTATGAGTCAAAACCCGAAATTTTTAAATTTCAAAGGGCTATATCTTTTTAATTATAACACATTTGAGCAACTGAAAACGGTTTTGAGCTCTAATAAATCATTTCTAATCGTATCTTTTACCGAAATCCGCGTATCTCACATCGTGGTCTTCTCCATTGTCCTAAAATTTGCTACTGCGCATCCAACTAATAAAATATTCCCAAGTGCCAAGCTACATTGGGCAGTGTACAATTATAAGATAATTTATAAAAAATAAATTTTTAATTTTCTTTATTAGGGTGCTAAGTCCACGCAGGTCAGGAGCTACTTCGATTGCAAAGTATATTGGTGTATCTGTGAGAACATGTGTATATATTTTTTTGGGGAAAGCAAAAATGATGTAATATATCTTTGATGGCGTATCACAGCAAATCATTCAACCGTGTCATAAAGGCAGTCTGGCTTTCGAGCCAAAATGTGTGACTCACGCGTCATTACCAATCTAAATTTTAAGCGACGTCGCGTGTTTAATATAAAAAAAATAATATAAATTAAAAAAGATAGCCAGACGATCGGCTCGTAAATTTTCCCGGGGGGCTGATATATTGAGTGTTGCCCATTTTTACGACTTTTGTTTTCGTAAAAATTAGGTGTACTCGATGCTTTTGTGCGAGGAATATTCTCGAAATGAGACAGCAAAATAAGACATAAATTACCTATTAGAAAACAAAGTGCTATTTATCTATTAATCGTATACCTTGAATCTTCGGCGTCGGAATAATCCTTAAGAGTTCATTACCGAGCAAATGTCCCATAGCAATTCTATTTTCTATACCTAAATAGTAAAATGGCTGCGATTAATTGCCCAAATACAGCAGCGAGTATTTTCTTTATCTGTTCACCGTGGGAATATTTATTTTAGAATATATTAATGCGGATAAATATTCAATCGCGCATTGGCGCACATGAAATTATTTATAAAATCCCAATCACCATAAATTACTAAAAAAACTGCTAAATATGCATTAAATAAGCGATAAAAATTATTAAATAATAATACGCTGTGTTTACGCTATATTATGCAAGTTTTACCAAGTTAACAATTTATTTTAATAACTAATTTTCCTTAAGTTAGAAATTATTAAGAACTTTTAAAAGGTTCAAATTTTGTATCTCGATTATTTTATATCCAAAACAATGCACATTCACACTGAGATAGGTAAGCATACCTCAACAACAAAATAATAACAAGGAAAACCCTCCAAATCCTCTTATTTCTAATTCCACTCCAGAAATAAATTTATCACATTCAAAAAGTCAAAACAATGTGATTTATACCGACCACAAAATCCCAGGAGTAGAATTACCTATAACAAATGCGCTTAGAGAAAATTTATTTTAAATGTCTATCAATTGCCCGGCTTTCTTTCGCGTTATTCCGCGTGAAAATAAACACAACTGAAGAATAAAATTGTACCTAAATTCATTCTAAATTATAATGTACCAATTTTTTGTTGGGGTGAATTAAATATTGTTCCAAAAAAAATGATCCAATTCCCGGTTAACTAGAGTAGACACAATCAAAGCCGAACGGGCAGTATGTTATTTGGAGTCCAATACCGTAAAATAGCCGGAGATGATGTAAAGAAGAAATAAAGAGAAAGAACAAAACAGAGGACCTCACCCGATACATCTCTGGCCAATTCGTACTTGTGCCAGTTTTGCGATACCTTACCTAAAACTATAAACTTGCTTCTCTTTAAATCTACAGAGCGATTCGATAAATTATATTAAACGTTCCACCATCGATTGTTATCGATTATTTCGGCTGTATTATTCAACAAATCGATTAAATTATCCTGCAAAATATACACGAATAAAGGATTATATTCTGTGCTATTCCTGTGTAGTTATCCTGTTGAGATTGTTCGCGTTCGTACTTCACCCTATACATATGTATGTTCAAATGCGGTCCGTATTCACCACGTGACCTCAATAATAACATTAAAGTCTCATGAATACGTAATTGTCCTTTCCACATTGGCTCTTATGGGCAGGACGGGTTCAGAGCACAATTTCAGGACTAATCTTAGAGGCCTGAGCGCGTTTTAACCGTTCGGCCGCGCTTTGACCGAGCTAATTTGGGCAATTAATATACATTTGTTAAGGGAAACAAAACATCTACAGGGTGTCTCAAACAGGGTGTCCCAATGTATGGAATGCTGGCTTCAAAATAGGCCTTTAACTTCCTATACCTTATGAATTATTTAGGTAAGGAAATTGGGTATTAATCTACTGTAATTTACATTAAGGAGGGAGCATAAAATTCGCTCTAATAAATGAAATTTCCGAAGAAAAACAAACAAAAATGTCGCCAAAACAACGAACGCAAATTGAGATAAAGCTTTAAAAAAAACATATAACCTGTCCGATTTACATCCCGAGAGGACGAACCCACAAAAAAAATATCTATATATTGTTTTGAAAATGGCCCGTAAACAAAAATGGTCGACCGAAATCGCTTTAAACATCTGGAGCATTATTTAGTCTGAGCTATAAATACAACTATCAATTAATTTAATGATGTTCAAAAGTCGCAGGAACTTTTAAAAATGAGGTTATTTCACCGGAACGTTCAATTTATTTCGGGGACAATTTTCTTTACGACGAACGACGACCAAAAACTCTCGCTGAGCGTCTGCGAGAGAAAATACGAGCGCGGCTACACCGATTTTAAATCTACGCGCGGTTTTTAAATACAGGTTGTCCCAAAGCGGAAAACTGTCAGTTAAATTAAAATATTATTTAATATAGATAATAATGGAGAAGACCACGACTTTTTTTTTAATTTTTTTTCAAAAACCGTGTGTTTCTAAGAAGGGCTAATGAAATTTTTAGTTTTTTCTGCGGCCAAATAAAGCCGCAATTAATTTTTAAAGTTTGAAAAACGTCACACAATCGTCATACACTCTGCTCCAATCAAAGCGAGAGTTGCAAAGAGAAGTCACATTTAGCAAGTTTGCCACGTTTCCTATTACTCTTCTTTACTCCGCAAAATGTGCGTTTTTTGTATATTTATTGCAATAAACATTTTCTGATTTATCCATTTCTTCCATTACCTAATGGATATTTCGATATATTAATATAGAAATAACATCTTCATCTGTATAAATTGTAACCGATTTTCGTGTTAAAAACACGAATAATGGTCATAAAAATTTATTTTGGCAACATTCTTGTCAACGTCAATATTGTCAGTAAAGTGTTTTGTGCCGAACTGCAATTCGTGTAATTTGTTTTGTGCATTTTTCAGAAAAATCTGACAAATGACAGTTTGATTTTTGTTCGTTTGTCTATTCTTTGTTATTGCGTTCGAAAATTCATACTATTTACTTATACAATAAGACGTGAGTGGTTTATGATTGGTTGATAAGGTATGAGTCAAAACCCGAAATTTTTAAATTTCAAAGGGCTATATCTTTTTAATTATAACACATTTTGAGCAACTGAAAACGGTTTTGAGCTCTAATAAATCATTTCTAATCGTATCTTTTGCCGAAATCCGCGTATCTCACATCGTGGTCTTCTCCATTAATAATAAGTGTTTCCTAAATGCTTTAGGCAATTTATTGGTGAAATCGGATATACTTAGTACATTAATGTATTCTAAATATCAAGATTTTTCTATCCACTATCTAACATATCAAGTACTCATCTTGTTGTATTAATTGTACTTTCTGATCAATATTTGAGCGAATTTTTAACGAATTTATAGATTATCAGTACTTATTACAAACCGATTTTCAAATTGCATTTAATTGGGTTCGTATTCCCACCGAAAAGCCTAATTGAGCCGATTGATTCGTCGCGTTCGAAAGTGTTTGTTTATTTACTCTTATGCACCGAAGTTGAAAGAACTCGCGCTCGCAGCGAGCCTTAAAATTTCCCAATTAAAGGCAATTTCAGAAGCGCATAAAAGTAATTTAATCGAGCGCGAGCTTTATTAGCCGGAATTTTCGCAATTAATCCCATCCTTCGACACCTGATAGCCTATCTGCTGTAGCGCTCCTGAGCGGCATCTGGCCGCTTAAAAACACATTCATCTTGCACTTCAAATATCTATTAATGCCCGATTTCACCAACCAATTCTTTAAGTTAGGTAATGCTTAAACACCTTAATTAGGTGCGGAATACATCACCCCTAGATCGGCTGTGGTTTCTTTTTACCCCCAAGCTGTAGAGGCAATTAACGATAAAAAAAGTGAAAGATAAATACACTGTAAAAAATGTGAAATGTAAAGCATCCCCTTGAAGATGCTAATCGTTCGACGTATTATTACCGCCCCATCTGAACAGACGAACGCTAAGTGGTTTCCGAAGATGTTCCAGATGTGGGCCCCGACTGTATTACTTAATCACCGTACGAGGGCATAAACAGGATGGTTTTTATGCCACGATTTCCTGGATTTTTACCATTCTTGCACGAGGTAATGTCTATTAGTCAATGGAGAAGGCCACGACTTTTTTTTTAATTTTTTTTTTTTCAAAACCGTGTGTTCTAATAAGGCGTGTAATAAAATTTTTATTTTTTTCTGTGCCGAAATAAGGCCGCAATTAATTTTTAAAGTTTGAAAAACGTCACACAATCGTCATACACTCTGCTCCAATCAAAGCAAGAGTTTCAAAGAGAAGTCACATTTTGCAAGTTTGCCACGTTTCTTATTACTCTTCTTTACTCCGCAAAATGTGCGTTTTTTGTATATTTATTGCAATAAACATTTTCTGATTTATCCATTTCTTCCATTACCTAATGGATAATTCGATATATTAATATAGAAATAACATCTTCATCTGTATAAATTGTAATCGATTTTCGTGTTAAAAACACAAATAATGGTCCTGAAAAATTTATTTGGCAACATTCTTGTCAACTTCAATATTATCAGTAAAGTGTTTTGTGCCGAACTGCAATTCGTGTAATTTGTTTTGTGCATTTTTCAGAAAAATCTGACAAGTGACAGTTTGATTTTAGTTCGTTTGTGTATTCTTTGTTACTGCGTTCGAAATTTCATACTATTTACTTATACAACAAGACGTGAGTGGTTTATGATTGGTTGATAAGGTATGAGTCAAAACCCGAAATTTTTAAATTTCGAAGGGCTATAACTTTTTAATTATAACACATTTTGAGCAACTGAAAACGGTTTTGAGCTCTAAAAAATCATTCTTAATCGTATCTTTTGTCGAAATCCGCATATCTCACATCGTGGTCTTCTCCATTAGTGGCAAGATTTTGATCATAGAGAGGACCCTAATAAATAAAATTAATAGATAGATAGATACAAAAAAATAATAGTAAATAAAGTTTAGTTTAGGGACTGTTGAAAGATGTAGTAAAGGGTCCATATTAATGTTTGCATTGGACATATAAAATTAAGCAAAAACGATACATTTGAGTATCTTTATACAGGGTGTTAATGAATAAGAGCTACAAATTTCTAGGGTAGGTAGTAGATGTAAAAATGAACCAAAAAGTTCCAATAAATACCTTTGGAGGTTTCGTTTTGCACCTAGTGCCCTTTGAAGATGGTGTCCAAAATTGGAGTCTTCAAAGGGTATATATTTATTACAACTTTTTGGTATATTTTTGCATATACGACCTACCCTAGAAGTTTGTAATGCGTATTCATTAACACCCTGTGTATCCAATCTTTGCAAATTTAACTATCTAGTATATTGATTTGACGACCCCTGTAGTTGCTGATATGATGAAATAGATATAATAAATAAGTAAAAGTTGGTTGGTGGTAGATAATAGTGTTTCACCCTCTATAGAAAATAATATAGAGGCGACCTTACAAGGTCCACACTGTTCGAAACTGCTTTCCAATGCGCATTTGGTTTGGAGTTCTATAAAAGAATAAAGATCAAGTATATCATATATGGAGAGAATCACTGTAAATGGAAAAGCCCAGATAGCTCGACTGTGACTATACCACTGTTAAAACAGTCGACATCGAATGCGTACCGACTGCGTCGAAGATGTCTCGTGGAATTCCAATTTTTTTTATTCTCTCTCATCAGGTTACGTTGTCATACTCACGACGAAACACAATGGATACTGTTATAAAATCGAATTAAACGAGGAGCTCGGGATGGTTTTTTCCGTGCCATCGGCTTGCGCTTTTTCGGCCTCTTCCCGTCGACGACCCATTAACTCTAATCATCGACTCATGTAAAAATAGGCCTGGTGCGCATCGAGGCCCGCGTGTAGGCTTCGAAGAAGGCCCCCTTCTCGGCTCCGTCTATCCCGAATCGGCGGCACGTGTGCTCCTCTCTCTCCAGAAGTATTTATTTGTTTATGAGAGTGTTAAGTGTCTGCTGATGCCGAGAGGGTGGGAGCAAAACCCTCTGCAGGAAAATATAAAATGTACACTTCATTTAAAAAAAAAAACACGCTAGTTGTATACTGTGTCCCATTTTGGTCGCGACTGTGGGGTGTATCTCGGTTATTAGACTTGATAGGACATTGCGGTTTTCGCGAACCTGTACTACTTTTTTGTCAAACTTACAATGGCACAAACAGATTTTTTAAATCTATTTTCATTTTTGAGTTACAGGGCGATAATGAAAATTCTGACTTATACAGCCACCCCCGTATCTCGTTTGCTATTGAAGATATATTCAATGTGTAAACTGATTATTATAGATAATTTTACGTAGAATTCAGTGACGTACTTAGTTTTTTTTATGGGGTTTACTATTTCTGAAATATGACACCAACTTATATTTTTTTTAATGTATTTTTTGTATGTATTTTTATGGCAATTAAATTTGTAATTTTTTTCTCTTTTTAATGATATGGTGCATTCTATATTTTGAATTTCATTAGAACGCTCAAAAAAGAGAATAACTATTTTATTCGAAAAATGGTTAGGGGGCTATGGAGAAAAACCAAAATAAAATACTTTTAGAACAAAAATAGTTGTTGAGAATATTACATAAAACATTTCTACGATTTTTTTGTTTTTCCGCATAGCCCCCTAACCGTTTTTATAATAAAATAGTTTTTTTCTTTTTTGAGCGTTTTAAGAAAATTCAAAATATAGAATGCGCCATATCATTAAAAAGAGAAAAAAATTACAAATTTAAAGGCAATAAAAATACAGGGTGTTCCATTAAAAAAATTACAAGTTGGTGTCATATTTCAGAAATGGTAACCCCCATAAAAAAACTAAGGACGTCACTGAATTCTACGTAAAATTATCTATAATAATCAGTTTACACATTTAAAATATCTTCAATAGCAAAGGAGATCCCAAGTAACATTTTAAAGTCTAAATGGCCATCAGAAGGCTTTATTAATGCTTTATAAGAGCAAAAATTACTGCTTTTGTTTTATAAAAGCATATATTTACTCAAACGGGTTTTATAGCCAATTTTGTTTTAAAAATTGGTTTTTTTGCTATCTTTAAAACCCTTTTTAAAAACATTATGTTTTATAACCAATTTTGATTTATTAAGGTTTTAATATTAGCCTTTATTGTTACATCAATAAAGCTAGTCACACTTATGAAGTTCTACACGGCTAAGGAGCCCTACAAAGTGCATATAGTTTTATAGTTGACATGCAATTAAGTTTTATAGTTACCAATATACTATGAATCTTGTGCTACTTTGATTTGAAGACAAAAGAGTTATTAATTTTGCGATTTTAAAACTTTCGTAAAGAGTATTCCTAAAAATGCTCTAAAAGTGGCTGCATTAAGATTAGTTTATATTTTCAGGATATTCTTAAAACTAAATTATCTTGAAGGATATATCTATTAACACAAGGCAAAAAAGAGAAGAATATAAGAAGAAGAAAAAGACTTATATTTTTGACTTTTGTGTTCATATGGTTATTACAATAGTTGTGTTTGTTGTGTTATATAAGTTATTGATTTTTGTAAAGGAACATGAGTTCCTTCATAAACTTCTAGTTACTACTATATATATACGATATACGTTAGTACTATCACACTAGTAGAGGCCAATTTCAAAAAAGTTTTATAACAGCTTTATAATGGCATAAATTATTACTATATTGGTCTTCAACCACCATTTTAAGTCGGTAGTGACTAAGTTAACTAATGGTGTTAAAAATAAACTTAATCACGGTTTATTTTTAATTTGAGGGAAAAATGTATAATTATTTATACTATTAAAATTATTTAAATTACAGCATTAAATTTTCCGGTACTTTTTTGTAAAATTTTAAAAGAAAAACTTAAATTAATATAGCGAACAGTGTTAAATCAAATATATTTCGAAGAAATTGTAAAAGGTTTTTCATCATTAATAATATAATAAATATTGATATATAGTACACATACTATAGATATGTATACAAAAGTTAATTGAAAACGTGGTTGAATAGTCACTTCCAATATTACTTATAAACTGGAAAATTTTTCGTTTAAATCTTCTACTTATAGTGGGCGCATTAATTATTTGAATCTATTTTACTAATATTTAACAGTAATGTGAAGTTCGTTTATTATTTACAGTTTTATATCTGGTTTATTAAGACTTTTATACCGATTCTAATTACTGAAATATAAAAATATCGACATTTTGTGTTATAGAATTGTAAAGTATTATATTAGTTTTTAAAGTTAGCATAAAGCTTAAATTATGCCAATTTATTTTATTAGAGCAGATATTTTCGACAATTATAAAACCTCTTGTTTGTTCAAGGTCGTTAGAGCAGAGGTGGTTTTATAGCTGTTTTAAAATGACATATTTATAGGCTCAATTCCACTCCTATAGTGATCTTATGATGGCATAAATATATGCTTAATATAAGTTTTATAACAGCATTTAAAGTAGCATTAAATGCAATTATAAAGTTCTCCATTTTGATCTTAAAAGAGTTTTAAAGAAGCAATGTATGCGTCCTTAGGATAACGCTGTTTTATTAGAATAGTTTTATAGATACCCTGAGAACTATGATAAAACTAAAATTGTTACTTGGGATACGGGGGTGGCTGAATAAGTCAGAATTTTCATTATCGCCCTGTAACTCAAAAATGAAAATAGATTTAAAAAATCTGTTTGTGCCATTGTAAGTTTGACAAAAAAGTAGTACAGGTTCGCGAAAACCACAATGTCCTATCAAGTCTAATAACCGAGATACACCCCCCCCCAGTCGCGACCAAAATAGGACACAGTGTACTACACTATACTTTTTATACGATTATGATGCACGATTGCACCAACCGATTCTTAAAGTTAGGTAACGCCTAAGACGGATTTAGGAAGTTGTAAGTACAATCAATTTAGGTAATATTCGATTGTACGTCCTACCTTAGGAATTACTTAGGTAAGGAATATCTAAAGATATGCTGGTAAAATTAACAGATTATATACAACTTGGAGTTCAATATAAAAATTCTCAATGTTTCTGTGGTCTTTACTTTAGGGTAAATTTATTTAAATTTCCACCATAGTAGGCTAGAACGTTCATGACTCACTTCGAAATCGGCTTAAGCATTCAAACACCACGCGCCGCTTTTAATTGAAGGAACTCAATGCACCGATCGGATTACCGTTTACCCACACTGGAAAAATGTAGGTAAATATGCGATTAACGCTGCCATTAAAATTAGTCTTCATTATTGTTTCATTGCCGACGATTTGAATTTCATTTGAATTTCTAATAATCGCTCAATCTCCATTACGCAAACACTTATATCAGTGTATACCAAATTGTAAACTCCAATGAGAGATGTTTAATTGAAATTTAAAATGCATAGATTGCCTTCAACAGGTAACAAATTATGCCCGATTTCACCAAGCTGTGTTTAGGTATTTCTTACCTTAGGTGAGGTAATTCCTAAGGTAGGAAGTACTTAAATCGAATATTACCTATATAAATTAAATTTCACTTTAACATTAGAAATCCCATACTAAGGAATCCTCAAGCTGAAAATTCTTTAAACTAATATCAACAAATAATACTATAAAATCTACTAGGCATTAGTGATTAAAAACTTATATATTTTTCTATAATTTTTCATTCTGTGTACACGCAATGCGATCAACAAATAAAGTTTGTTGGCTGACAGACGTAAGTTTATAAACAAATTCGGTATTTATTTACACCTCGCAATAAATATTTGCAATTAAAATTTTTAAAGTGCGCCTCAAAGGACCAGAAGCGCGTTACGATAATGTTTATGATAAATCGCGTAACAATTTAGATGATAAAAATAATCATGAGAGCAATTTTTCGTGTGGGGTCATTCAGTCAATCAGTCAGGCAGTCGCCCTTGCAACTTTATAGTTATGCACTTATGCAGTTTGTTTCTACTAGTTTGTAGAATAAATACTAATTTTGGGACGCCCTGTAAGCGCACGTCACGGTCGCTTTAGCCAGAACCGTCGGGACGCTGGGCGTCTTCCACTCTCCCAGCCTACTTTAATAGGTGAACCGCGCAAAGTGTGCGTCGAGCGTGTGTGTGTGTGTGTGTGTGTGTCACGATCGGAAGTCGAAAATTTTGAGTAGTCGTTAGTAGGAGAAAGTGAGCCGGGAGCTAAAAGATTGAGGATCCCGACTGCCGAGTGGAGCGTTTAGGGGACGAGGCCGGGGTGAGGGGGCGCGACGGGCGGCGGGTGTTTGGCAAGACGGGACCGTGCAGGCTAGACAACCCAGAAATAGACTTATAACTTATAACACGCGGGGCACGGCCGCAATACCCGATATATACTCAATAGCGGGCAGCCAGCGAACTGTTTTGCGTTTTAAATTGAAGGAAAATCGTTCATTTTGTTAAAAAAATTTATCGAGTCTTTTATATAGTTATTTAAACCTAACCACCAATTTCCCTGCATTTTTACATTTTTCACATTTTTACATTACAATGGAGAAGACCACGACTTTATTTTTTAATTTTTTTTTCAAAACTGTGTGTTCTAAGAAGGCGCCTAATGATATTTTTATTTTTTTCTGTGGCCAAATAAGGCCGCAATTAATTTTTAAAGTTTGAAAGACGTCACACAATCGTCATACACTCTGCTCCAATCAAAGCGAGAGTTGCAAAGAGAAGTCACATTTTGCAAGTTTGCCACGTTTCCTATTACTCTTCTTTATTCAGCAAAATGTGCGTTTTTTGTATATTTATTGCAATAAACATTTTCTGATTTATCAATTTCTTCCATTACCTAATGGATAATTCGATATATTAATATAGAAATAACATCTTCATCTGTATAAATTGTAACCGATTTTCGTGTTAAAAGCACAAATAATGGTCCTGAAAAATTTATTTGGCAACATTCTTGTCAACGTCAATATTATCAGTAAAGTGTTTTGTGCCGAACTGCAATTCGTGTAATTTGTTTTGTGCATTTTTCAGAAAAATCTGACAAATGACAGTTTGATTTTTGTTCGTTTGTGTATTCTTTGTTACTGCGTTCGAAAATTCATACTATTTACTATACGACAAAACGTGAGTGGTTTATGATTGGTTGATAATGTATGAGTCAAAACCCGAAATTTTTAAATTCCAAAGGGCTATAACTTTTTAATTAAAACACATTTTGAGCAACTGAAAACGGTTTTGAACTCTAATAAATCATTTCTAATCGTATCTTTTGCCGAAATCCGCGTATCTCACATAGTGGTCTTCTCCATTTCCTTAATAAAGAATAATTACCTATAATAGAATCTTATTTTTCCCAACCAAAAATCTTTCGCAATTAATAATAGACACCTACAACAAAAACAAGCAAAAAACCAAACAGGTAGTTTCCTCAAAAAGGTACAAACATGTCGCGTTTGAACAAAAAATCCGCTGTAATGTCGAGCATTTAAAGGATATATTCCTAAAATGCCGCGTTTGGGAAATTCTATTCTAACCGAAAACAGTTTTTTTTCTAACCCGCGAAACAAACTCACAAAGGAGATCGTTTAATTAATTTTATTTATAAAACGGTTAGATAAGTATCGGCCGGCCGGCGGGCGAAAAAAAAACGGACCGCGCGACAGCAATTTGAATAATAAAAAAAGGACGAGCCGTTGAAAAAAATCCGATTCGGTGCGGCTTTGTGGATACTTAGCAGGCCATGAATAGGTTATGATAAAGCAATAATTGCATTAACTTGTCGATGCCTGTTTAGTTGATATACACACCTCCAACTTGATACCTAAAATGCACTATATGATAACAGGAATAGAGTGTATAGTCATTCCAAAACCAATTGAATACTGCTTCAAATTTTCTAGCATTATAGAGTTATTGACGAAATATTTATATAATTTTCTGAGAGAGCTGTCTTATACCATATTCAATTGATATTACAAAAACTATACTCGATAAATCTGGTATTTTTTGCTCATTCAAAAGCGCACTTGTCCCTAATTAATTCAATTTGTATAGTATCAAAAATAGAACTAAGAAGGTTCTATTTTTTTAAGAGGAAAATTTCGCTTCATTATTTTACCTGAGCTAATTGGGTTTAATTGCAATTAATTAATTAACGGTTTTATTCAGTTCACGTCAGATTTACACGCATTTTTTAATACAATAGGTAGGTAATTGAACTGGTTATTATTTAATAATAAATCGATTGAATAGAATCGCCTTATCTGTTTAGTAAGAATTCGATTAGTTTTATCGCTGTCGCCAGAAATATTTATTATTTTTACTAAATTCGATTGTTTTCGCAGTTTTAATGCAATAATTTTTTTAATCGCGATCTAAGCACTTGGGATTTTTTATTGTAATATTACGATTAACGAATTGTCATTTTATTATAATTATAACGTCGTTACGTTTAATATTCGTACAAATTTTCGGCAATTTATTTGGAATATTTACGGCAATAAAAACGTTGTAAATCCAGAGGTTAACATACCATCATTCGAATTTCGTTTATCGGGCAATTCGCGAAATTTATTACGTTATTACGCGATTATTTTTTTCTATTACGGGTACTCGTAAACCCCAACAAAAATCCGAAATTTGTTTTCACAACGCTCGCGCAATATTTGTGGAAAAAAAACCGTTAAATTTTTCATTTACTCAACGCCTTCCATAATAAAAATCCGATCGCGATATTTGTTTGTGTATATATCGAACGCGCCCCGTATAATTAACGTTAACGATACGAAATCTACGATAATAATTATCGCTATTATCAAATTTGCACATAATGCGTTACGGTTGAGCCACCACCACCGGAATACTGAAATATGAAAGAACTGGTAGAGTGTGTAAAAGTAGAGAGAATTATTTTTTATTTAATACCACGTTTTCTAACCAGCGTGAAATTCTTGCAGCTGAAAAAATACCATTTATAATCCAACCCTCAAGAGTTATTAGAAATGCTGATAGAGAAATGAATGAATTGAAATATGTAATAAATTGTCGTAAACGTAAGTTAATTATTATCGGCGAGCGCATAAAATAATTCGCACGCCGTTTCGCTTTCGATAAAACAATAAATGCATTCATATGCGACACCGTCGAGGATGCATCGAATGCCATCGGAGTTGATTGCTTCCGAAAAAATGCCTTCGATCATCACTCTTTTATCACTGAAACGGCCGCGTCTTGTTTATTTAGACTGAACGGCCAATAAAAATAAATGCAACAATAATTGGTGTTTTGTTTATCGAATCGAGACGATTACCAGAAAATTTATGCTGCACTTTTTAATGGGAAAGGATCGATTAAATTGGAAATGCAACGCTCTTTTGTCGCTTTCAACATCTCTACAAGAAATACTTTCAAAATGTTTGTAGATATAATTAGTACCTACGAACAATTTCTTATGGAATATACAGAGTGTTTCGTTGGGAAAGGGCAATATTTTAACCCAACATGACACCACCACAAGAGGGTTTTTTGAATGGAGAAGACCACGACTTTTTTTTATTTTTTTTTTTTCAAAACCGTGTGTTCTAAGAAGGCGCGTAATGAAATTTTTATTTTTTTCTGTGGCCAAATAAGGCCGCAATTAATTTTTAAAGTTTGAAAAACGTCACACAATCGTCATACACTCTGCTCCAATCAAAGCGAGAGTTGCAAAGAGAAGTCACATTTAGCAAGTTTGCCACGTTTCCTATTACTCTTCTTTACTCAGCAAAATGTGCGTTTTTTGTATATTTATTGCAATAAACATTTTCTGATTTATCCATTTCTTCCATTACCTAATGGATAATTCGATATATTAATATAGAAATAACATCTTCATCTGTATAAATTGTAACCGATTTTCGTGTTAAAAACACAAATAATGGCCCTGAAAAATTTATTTGGCAACATTCTTGTCAACTTCAATATTATCAGTAAAGTGTTTTGTGCCGAACTGCAATTCGTGTAATTTGTTTTGTGCATTTTTCAGAAAAATCTGACAAATGACAGTTTGATTTTTGTTCGTTTGTGTATTCTTTGTTACTGCGTTCGAAAATTCATACTATTTACTTATACAACAAAACGTGAGTGGTTTATGATTGGTTGATAAGGTTTGAGTCAAAACTCGAAATTTTTAAATTTCGAAGGGCTATATCTTTTTAATTATAACACATTTTGAGCAACTGAAAACGGCTTTGAGCTCTAATAAATCGTATTTTTTGTCGAAATCCGCATATCTCACATCGCGCTCTTCTCCATTTGGTCCATTTCTCGCTCATAACTTCTGAATCACTCAGTATATTTTTTTGATATTCGGCATGGGTAATCTACATCTTTACATCTTCCTAATGTTGCTATATCTCAATGAAACACCCTGTATATATAGCCTAATAAAACATAATTATGAAAATTGCGTAACACCTCTTCCTAGCGAAAAGTTACGGTTTCCAATAAAAAGACCATCATCAGGAAACATCAGAGGAGGCGCTCTTGATTAACGACACCTATATTTTTCTCCCTATAAAATTAGATTCGTCGTTATATTAGAAAACGCGGAGTTTATTTATCGCTACCGTATGGTTTCGGGATGCAGGAAGAACTTTGCGCGTTTTATAATTAATGTTCGGATTTTACGAGGTTCCCGAAATCCATCGGGAATCAAATCCAGGTTTGTTTATTTGTACTGAATAATTATGATTCCACAAATTATGTAAACGCAACATTCATCGCCCTGTATATTTGCTTATTCCGAAATGTACAATCGAAAAATCAAATCGATTGTAATCGATTCTATGTGGAGTTGCTTAGAGTGCTTCGCACAGGGAAAATTCGGCGGTTTGGGCTTCTGTTTTATGCATCGTTGTGCGATGACCCAGCCAGCGAAGCGCGAAGCCACACACCATTATTGTCTGGCAGAAGAATATGACATTAATGCTGGAAGAATAATTGATTCGTCTCGTGGAAACACAATCGAGGAGGCGCGGGAGGACTTCTCGCCTCGAATTAGGCCGATTTAATGGGTATTTTTTTCAGTTCGCGCTCGAAAGCAAACATCGAAAATTTTCGAAAATGTGTGTATTTAGAAATACGATCCCGAATGTTTTTAACCTATTACAAAAGCGTCCCGAGCTGCCAACAATTTCGATCCAAAACAACTGCCAAAATATAAAATTACGATCCGCGAGACGGAATTATAGGTGAAAAAGACGTTAAATTAATAAAAAGCCGAGATTTTTCGGGGATCATAACGCACCCGTTGATGCCTGAAACGCCGGAGTAATTTCGATGTAACGATTGAATTACGACGGGCAGTGTATAACCGGCGTTACAATGTCGATAATGCCCCGTTAAAGATTTAATAATAGGCGTTGTTTGTTGCGAGAATTGGAAAATAAATAAATTAAAGGCGGCTAACCTGCCTCCTGCACTTCATAAAGAAGACGTAAATATTGTGTTTTTCCAAATTTGTTGTTATGGACTTATTAATAGCTTTCGCAGTATAGCAGTCACCAAATCTCGCCGTTACAAAAAAAGTTAATTAATTGCTATATTATCTGCAATTACTGTACTTATATTTAATTCTTGCATTTTATTAGTTTGATTTTTTTTTGTAATAAAATGTTTTCCCTTTAAATTTATAGTTGTTTTAAATAAATTGGGGTAAATTGTTGTAAACAAACTTCTTGACAATCACAGTAGGTATAGTTTATGCAAAATAAAGTTAGGTGCACGTCACAATTAGACAGTGTTGCCGAACTTTTATAAATTTTACAAAGCCTGTTGTAGATGCATAGTTCAACTGTGGTTCTGCCAATTTGTTACAAAATTGCCATTAAACTCGGTTCAACGCAGAACTCAGTTGAATGGAGAAGACCACGATGTGAGATAAGCGGATTTCGGCAAAAGATACGATTAGAAATGATTTTTTAGAGCTCAAAATGTGTTATAATTAAAAAGTTATAGCCTTTCGAAATTTAAAAATTTCGGGTTTTGACTCATACCTTATCAACCAATCATGAACCACTCACGTCTTGTTTTATAAGTAAATAGTATGAATTTTCGAACGCAGTAACAAAGAATACACAAACGAACAGAAATCAAACTGTCATTTGTCAGATTTTTCTGAAAAATGCACAAAACAAATTACACGAATTGCAGTTCGGCACAAAACACTTTACTAATAATATTGACGTTGACAAGAATGTTGCCAAATAAATTTTTCAGGACCATTATTTGTGTTTTTAACACGAAAATCGGTTATAATTTATACAGATGAAGATGTTATTTCTATATTAATATATCGAATTATCCATTAGGTAATGGAAGAAATGGATAAATCAGAAAATGTTTATTGCAATAAATATACAAAAAACGCACATTTTGCGGTGTAAAGAAGAGTAATAGGAAACGTGGCAAACTTGCTAAATGTGACTTCTCTTTGAAACTCTCGCTTTGATTGGAGCAGAGTGTATGACGATTGTGTGACGTTTTTCAAACTTTAAGAATTAATTGCGGCCTTATTTGACCACAGAAAAAAATAAAAATTTCATTACGCGCCTTCTTAGAAGACACGGTTTTGAAAAAAAATTAAAAAAAAAGTCGTGGTCTTCTCCATTATGCATCTGCAATCGGGCCTTAATTTGTCAAATATGACGACATTAGTGACGTGCATCCAACTTTGTCTTGCATAAACTATATCTGGTATAATTGATATAAAGAAATACATACCGAACCCAGGCTTGCACACTCTCTTGAGCTTCTTGATCTGCGCCCTTCGAAACTTCCGCATGGGCTTGGGATCGTCGATCAACCCCAGCGTTTCGTTCAACAACAACAAATACCTCTTGGAGAAGTTCATCTTCCTGACTAGATCGCAATTCCCGTTCAACATTCGTTTGTACACTTTGTTCACATAATAGAACTCCTTCCCCACGTTCCCTTTGAAGTCCTTCACCACCGCCACGTAGTAACTGCACGAGCCCTTCGACTCCAGCTCCGCCGCGATCACGAACCGCGCCTGGTGCGCCTTGGTGAAGAGGTCCTCGTGCTGGCGCTGCGACCACGCGCTGCGCCGCCCCTTCGCCCTGGCCTTCCTCTGGTCCTTGGGCGACCGGTGGGCGCGCCGCACCACCGCCCCGCCGTCGGTCGGCGGTATCTGGGCCAGGCGCTCGTCGGGGAAGCCCGTGGGGGCGGCCAGCGAGCCGTTGTACACGGCCTCCAAGGAGGATTTGTACGGCCACTTCGACGCCTTGTTGTTGTTGCTAGATGACTTGGGGTAGGCGATTTGGGCGTCCGCCTGGGGGGGTTTCGTGTTGGGGTATCGATTGTGCGCTTGGGCCCTCCACAGCCGGTGGTGCCTCAGCCGGTGCGGCCTGTCGTCGCGAAAGTACTTCTCGCTGTTCGCGTAGCTGCCGGCCGAGCCGTGGAAATTGTTATTTTTTTTGGTAAGATCCGTCATGGCGAGGTTATCTATGCGGAAACCAGAACAACTCAATATTGCTAGGATCACTAGAAATATGAAACATACGCATTTTTGGTACATGTCTAGTTGGGATTTCGCAAGGGGTGGCGCGGGGTCGGGTTGGGGGGGTATCGGTACGCGTATCGAGCGGCTTAAGAGATACTCAGGAACCGGCGTCCGAGCGTTGATATCTGATATCCAGGTGCCAAGAGAGCTTGAGATCGACCATACGCCGTTGCTTCATTTTCCTCGCAGAAGGCCTCGCGGAGCGATCGTGCTCGCCGCATTCCTGAATCACATCACTGTCGAGCGGGAGCACTGCGGGGACCGTTTAGCACTGTCACTGCGATATCGGGGATTGTGTGGACGCCGTCGCCGTCGCCGCCACTTCGCGCGCTACTCTGCGTCGTCGCTGCGAGAACGTTGCTCGTCGGAAGTCCCAAGCTGCACTGAAAGCGGATTCTCAGATAACGACGGGGCCCCACCACTGGCGGCTCGGATCCCCGCCGCTCCGAGTGGAAATCGAGACGCTGACGGTGCCGCCGGGCCGCGACGCTACTGGACGCGGCGCGTCGCGGCTCTTCTTTTCCGCTGGCGGACGGGTCTTGTCGTTATCCTTGCGCTTTTCGGAGTGCGTACGTAATCGCTCGGGCCGTATGTCCCCGTGCGTTATTACTAAATGTTTCGTTTTGTTTGGGTTTTTTTAAAGGTGTGTCTGAGATTCTTTAAATGAGCGAGGATTTGTAAATTTTCCTGATGCTTAATCTGAACCATGTGTTTTCAGATATCTTATAAAATTATAGAAAAAGTTCCATAAATAATACAACATTTCCAGTAGTTAATGCAACGATATTAGATTGTTATAACAAAATTATGAGACTAGTGAATTTTTTGGATTCTATTTTCTGAGTTATAGCCAACTGAAATTTGTCCCTAATAATCTTTTTTTTAATTTCAATGGAGAAGACCACGACTTTTTTTTAATTTTTTTTTCAAAACTGTGTGTTTGTTCTAAGAAGGCGCCTAATGAAATTTTTATTTTTTTCTGTGGCCAAATAAGGCCGCAATTAATTTTTAAAGTTTGAAAAACGTCACACAATCGTCATACACTCTGCTCCAATCAAAGCGAGAGTTGCAAAGAGAAGTCACATTTAGCAAGTTTGCCACGTTTCCTATTACTCTTCTTTACTCCGCAAAATGTGCGTTTTTTGTTTATTTATTGCAATAAACATTTTCTGATTTATCCATTTCTTCCATTTCCTAATGGATAATTCGATATATTAATATAGAAATAACATCTTCATCTGTATAAATTGTAACCGATTTTCGTGTTAAAAACACAAATAATGGTCCTGAAAAATTTATTTGGCAACATTCTTGTCAACGTCAATATTATCAGTAAAGTGTTTTGTGCCGAACTGCAATTCGTGTAATTTGTTTTGTGCAATTTTCAGAAAAATCTGACAAATGACAGTTTGATTTTTGTTCGTTTGTGTATTCTTTGTTACTGCATTCGAAAATTCATACTAAACTCTATTCCAACTAAAATGAGAATTTGGTGATATTCCTGTCTTTTCCACGCAGATCAAAATTTCCCTAGTGTCAATGTTAATTCTCCCATTCGACTATTAGGCGACTTTTACGGCGCGCGGTTGAAATCTTAGATTTTGAAGATACGCTGTTGCCATACGCCTTTGCAAATTTCAGTCACAAAATCTCGCTCGTTGCAGTTAACTCGTTAACTTACAATTTGCTAATTTTGTGATTTTTAAAAGGCGATTTTGGCCTCTTTTTATTGTTTAAATTCCTCTATTTACAACTTTTTCATTGGTAAACATTGAAAGTAAACATAACCTTCAAATAACCATATAACCTGAAAATCAGTAATAGACAGGATTTCAATTGCAAACCGGCAACGTTGGGATCGTAACCTCGTTTTAAATTTGTCATTTTAGTTGGAATAGAGTTTATTTACTATACAACAAGACGTGAGTGGTTCATGATTGGTTGATAAGGTATGAGTCAAAACTCGAAATTTTCAAAGGACTATATCTTTTTAATTATAACACATTTTGAGCCACTGAAAACGGTTTTCAGCTCTAATAAATCATTTCTAATCGTATCTTTTGCCGAAATCCGCGTATCTCGCATCGTGGTCTTCTCCATTCTACAGTACAACTGAATCAACTGGTAAATCTTTTAAAATAAAGGAGTAAAAAACTGTTAAAACAAAGATATAGCTGCTAGGAATTCTCTATAACATACTTACGATACTCACTATAGGTCTAAAAACAGTTAAAACAAAAGGATATAGTTGTTTAGGAATTTACTATATCTATATGATACTCACTATAAGACTAAAAAACTTTTAAAACAAGGATATAGTTATTAGGATAGTCACTACAAAAGTATCTAAAGATAAGCGATGATTAAAGAAGCTTAAAGATGCAGTGTATCATCTAATTTTGCAATGATTCATTTACATTTGGGAATTATTAGATATTAATAGAATAATAGTAGTTGGCTGGGAGTTTGGTAGGTAATTAAAGAGCACCTTTAACCGAAAAGAAACCTTGTAAAATAACAATCAAATCGATACAATTTAAACGTTTTTCTAGTAAGGTTGTAAAAATGAAGGTCAGTTTCGAAAGCGCCAGACCAATTAATCGGGGAGATGAGAGCTTGTGTATACGATGGTTATCGAAAAATTAGACACATTTTGCAACATTTGACGCCATTAAAACACTTAACTGTCGATTTTCCCGTCGATAATTGATGTTTTAATGGCCGTTTTCCTCGCCATATTTTAACGAATCCATCATAAGTATCTCCATCTATTTTATTTACCTTGCTTCGATTATCCGCGGAATCAGAAAAACTGAAAAACTTTCTCGAATATAATGTTAACGAACACTAGCCGTCCAAAATAAATATTTGATTTAAATAGAAATTCATAAACTCGTTAAAATCGAGCTCTCTGATTATACACATAAATACTCGTCGACTCTATAGGTAACAACAATAAATAATTTAAATTAGGCGGCGCCTTCACGGCTCGTTCAAAAGTTGCTGTTGTAATTTCGAGTAAGAGTCATTTTTCGAAAAATAATACAACACAATGGATGTGAGATACGCGGATTTCGGCAAAAGATACGATTAGAAATGATTTATTAGAGCTCAAAACCGTTTTCAGTTGCTCAAAATGTGTTATAATTAAAAAGATATAGCCCTTCGAAATTTAAAAATTTCGGGTTTTGACTCATACCTTATCAACCAATCATAAACCACTCACGTTTTGTTGTATAGTAAATAGTATGAATTTTCGAACGCAGTAACAAAGAATACACAAACGAACAAAAATCAAACTGTCATTTGTCAGATTTTTCTGAAAAATGCACAAAACAAATTACACGAATTGCAGTTTGGCACAAAACACTTTACTGATAATATTGACGTTGACAAGAATGTTGCCAAATAAATTTTTCAGGACCATTATTTGTGTTTTTAACAAGAAAATCGGTTACAATTTATACAGATGAAGATGTTATTTCTATATTAATATATCGAATTATCCATTAGGTAATGGAAGAAATGGATAAATCAGAAAATGTTTATTGCAATAAATATACAAAAAACGCACATTTTGCAGAGTAAAGAAGAGTAATAGGAAACGTGGCAAACTTGCTAAATGTGACTTCTCTTTGAAACTCTCACTTTGATTGGAGCAGAGTGTATGACGATTGTGTGACGTTTTTCAAACTTTAAAAATTAATTGCGGCCTTATTTGGCCACAGAAAAAAATAAAAATTTCGTTACGCGCGTTCTTAGAACACACAGTTTTGAAAAAAAATAAATAAAAAAAAGTCGTGGTCTTCTCCATTGGTATACCTAGAGATTTTTGGTTAAATCCCACTTCTGATCGACGAATTTTTCAACCATAGCCGCCCCTTGGGGTGGGGCAAATATTGTTTATGTTGTTCTTCTCACGACAATTAAATCGAGTGCGATCCGGTGGCTGTCGGTGCAAACAAGAACCGCGTCTAGCGCATACGACATGTCATAACGGGCTCGCAGAGATGCGGTCACGTTCGCAGCCCAAAGAAAATATTTGGACGGCGCATTAGTAAGAGAGCGAGCGCCTTTTAGAAGGCGAAGAGAAAAAAAAACGCCGAAAAAAAATATTCTATTTGTTCAAAATCACCGTGAGAAAACGAGGCGTGCCCGTGAGAAAACCGCGCCGGCAACGCCGCGATTTTCCCCGACGGAGAAAACCGTAAATCGGGAGAAAACTCGGGCGCCGGCACGCTTAACTAGTGGCGCCAGAGTAGCTAGATGCTAGACGTCGCGACGCAACACAAACTAGATAAAGACGACGCCTTGTTGCCGTTACTTCCAAAAATTCATAAGAACCTAGAATATTTTCTACAGTACATACATACATACAGTGTGTCCATGCTAACAAAAGTATCAATAGTAGGTATATAGTTTGTGCAAAACAAAGTTAGATGCTTCTACAAACTTCTTAGGTTTTGCGAAATTTATAAAAGTTTGGCAACATTGTCTATTTGTGACGTAGTAAATTTATGGTGACGTGCATCTAACGTTCTTTTGCACAAACTATATACGAAAACGAGTCATGAGAAAAGTTGGTAACGTGGCAACGTTGCGGCGTAACTTTGGCAATTAAAAAGGATGCGTCGCATAAAAAGGACGATTATAATGTAGCGTTTTCCGAATAGAATAACGAGGATCTTGAACTTAATTCGGCGTTTTTATTGGCGAATAAAAGGAGTTGTGAACGTTTTACTATCCAGGATATCGAAGGAGTTAAATGAAATCATCGGGCCGTTAAGCGAAATTAAGGACGGGAGTCGTTTTTGGGATTTTTATCCTTCGGGAGTCCTTAGAGGCGAGTCGTTGACCCGCTAGACGCGATCCGGACGAAAATATGATAATAAAATCGACGTAACAAACAGGATAGAGGTCGAAGGACTCTCTTGCGAAATACCTTACTCGCTGCTTTTTTAACACTTTCTCCTTTTTGTCCTCTCGCCGAGTGAAAGAGGTTGCTTAGAGAAAAAGATACAGTAAAACTTGCGCCGACAAACACATAATTTTCTTACAGCCAGTACGGGATGTCGGCGAAATTGTAAAAGGACCAGAAAAATGCTGCCGGAATTATGAATGGGGCAGGTATATTTAGGGTAATCCGCTTTCTGGCGTCCCGAACACGATTTTACTATTCCTCATTGTGAGGAATAATTTTTTTTCGACAGGTATATTGAATATTTCTCACACTTCCTTTGATAAGTAAATCGGCCTGTCTCTAATACAAGGATGGGAATTCCAAATAAGAGAAATTTACTAATACATAATCCCTTCCAGAAATCCAACTGTTTAACTACAAATTTCACTAAACAATAAATTATCCTAGAATAAATTGCTGTGCAATTGATTATTGGTTAAGTCGAAATAAAATTCGTTTCCAAACGCCAGCTGGTTCGAATAATAAAAATGCATCGAAAATCATAAAAACAAATAATTGTTTTTCTAGATTAATTGATTTTTCCGCTCGGTTTTCGTTATTTTTAATTAAACTTTAATACCTTTACCGGTTCGATTATTGAAAAAGTTCCTGGACATTTGCCCAATTACTTAAAGTAAATTCAATTAGAAATGTTTTTGAACTACACTGAAAAAATTAATTAGAATAAATTTTCTGGAAAAACAAATGTACAAATTGTTTAGTATATTAAATTTCTATTGTAATGGAGAAGACCACGATGTGAGATAGACGGATTTCGGCAAAAGATACGATTAGAAATGATTTATTAGAGCTCAAAACCGTTTTCAGTTGCTCAAAATGTGTTATAATTAAAAAGTTATAGCCCTTTGAAATTTAAAAATTTCGGGTTTTGACTCATACCTTATCAACCAATCATAAACCACTCACGTTTTGTTGTATAGTAAATAGTATGAATTTTCGAACGCAGTAACAAAGAATACACAAACGAACAAAAATCAAACTGTCATATTTGTCAGATTTTTCTGAAAATTGCACAAAACAAATTACACGAATTGCAGTTCGGCACAAAACACTTTACTGATAATATTGACGTTGACAAGAATGTTGCCAAATAAATTTTTCAGGACCATTATTTGTGTTTTTAACACGAAAATCGGTTACAATTTATGCAGATGAAGATGTTATTTCTATATTAATATATCGAATTATCCATTAGGTAATGGAAGAAATGGATAAATCAGAAAATGTTTATTGCAATAAATATACAAAAAACGCACATTTTGCGGAGTAAAGAAGATTAATAGGAAACGTGGCAAACTTGCAAAATGTGACTTCTCTTTGCAACACTCGCTTTGATTGGAGCAGAGTGTATGACGATTGTGTGACGTTTTTCAAACTTTAAAAATTAATTGCGGCCTTATTTGGCAACAGAAAAAAATAAAAATTTCATTACGTGCCTTCTTAGAACACAGGGTTTTGAAAAAAAATTAAAAAAAAAAGTCGTGGTCTTCTCCATTATGCAATGTACACCTATTATACAATTTTTATAAAATCAAATTATGATTGAGATGAGATGAGATGTAGATAATAATAATTTTTTTCAGTGTAGTTACTATTTAAATTCGCAATTACAGAAGCTTATTAGTTTTTTGTCTAAATCCATCTTATATCATCGATTGTTGTAACGGGGCAATTAATTATATTTTATCGACCGGTATAAGGAGGTTAAATGCAACGAAAATTCGGGGCTTTCGCAAACGTTTGATGTTGAATTAGAAGTTTTCGCTCGTCCTCTGGTCTACTTTTCAACTAATAATCATCCGTCTGGGTGTTTTCCTTTATTTTGGCACACATACGCGCCTATGAATACCCGCCACAGGGACGTCTATTGCAGAAGATCCGCTCGAAGAATGGAAATGTAACGCACTAAAAGCAATTTTATTAATTATTTAATGTTTGATTTAGCGGTTATTAAAAATACGAGCTATTAATACTAAACGTGGTTTAGTAATTATGTAATTAAGAGTTTGTGACCTTAATTAATTCGCGTTTTTAATGCCGCTCGGTGCGCCTCTGTCGGCGACTTTGAACCTGAACCAATTATTCGTGATTTTGTTAAAAATCCACCGGATACAGATCCACACCAGCGAAAAACGGAAATAACTACCGACGGTTTTTTTAACCACTGCTTCTTCATCGGAACCATCCACACGACGATGACTTGCCAATATGTAAAAAAAACAACCCATTAATCGCCCTAAAATTTTCATATTTTTGCTACGTTTTCTTCCTTTATCTTCACATCTCCAGTAACAAACTGTTGCATAAAAAATTACCAAGATATTTACATACTGGGTGGCATATTAGTATGGAAAAGCCCAATATTTCAGTAACTGTAGATAATATTTTGAACTTTCCATACTAATGCGCCACCTGGAAATCCAAAATCTTATTCTATTATTTTCAGCTTCTTCTCAAAACAATCTAAAAGTGCTTTATAATCACTCATGAAAGTTTCTATTAGTCCTCTTGAAATACTTTATAAATTATTTCTACAATTTTTTGAACAATCTTCTCTTCATGCACCAGATTACAATAATGTATTAGTGAATTCAATCTGAACTATTAATTTATTATCATCGTCTAAATTTCCCCATTTCTTTGGGATTTAGTTGAAAAAAGACGATCGCCCAATTTTCTCGGGAGTTCATCTTTCTTTTTAAGTTTAATGTTTTTCACACTAGCGATATAAATAAAGATTTCATTTAAATCGACCGGCTTCGCCTTCTAAACATAGAACTCTATTTCGAGGTTAAACCCATTCAATTGGCGTCCCTATAACGCGTTCTCCCGGCCCGATCATTATATTATTATGAGACGAATGCGCTAATGAAAGAAACATCGAATGCAATCGAAACGTTTCGCGAGTTGAACAGTTTTTCCTTGTAGAAACACATTAATTAATAATTTAGCTATAAGTACTTAAATTGAGCTCAAGTCTTAATAGGAATCTGAGCACTTCATTAGCACGCAAACTATCTTTAAGGACGTCCTGTATAAGTACATTAATATAACTATTGTACTCTTCCCTGTATAAAAGCCAGGCAATTAAATTATTTTTTTGGGTAAAAGTAGTTTTTTTCTGAAAGAAAATTAATTTTCCAGTAAACTGCTGCAGTCGAGTCTGGAGCTATTTATACATAAACAGTAACGTGCAAGTACGTTTGCGGTGTATTTATGGGATGTAATAGGTTCGGTCGATTCTGCAGTTAATTATTTTTTTATTATTATTACTTCATTTCTTTTATTTGTAATTTTGCACTGTATCGATTTCATGGCGTTTGAAACCGAGCCAAGACATTACAATAAAAATAAGAAATTAAAATTGAAAGACCGCAAACACCTGATTAGGTTTTTAATTAAACCGCCACCGGTGTGAGATAAATGGAATAATTTTTAAATTCAGTTAAATGAATAGTGTATGTAGGTTGGTTCTAATAGAAAATTAAGATTATTAGTAATATAAAGTACTAGTACACAGAATACACCGATAAGAGTTGGTGTATAATATGTTGCCTAATCAGTAGGTTCAATGCATAGATGGTATATGAATGTGTTTTTCATGAGGATTTGATGAAATGAAAGTATCTCCGGTATGGTCTAGTGGCTAGGATACCTGGCTTTCACCCAGGAGGCTCGGGTTCGATTCCCGGTACCGGAATTCCTTTTTTTTTAATTTTTTATTTCATAATTTATTTTTAAATAAAATTTATCTTTTATTTTAAATTTTAATCTGTATGAAAAATTACATATTAAATTATGATAATTGGTATTTATGAAATACAGGCTACTGTACCACAATGAAGGATGTTGTTGGTTCTGATATCTAGATGGCGTGGTTTACTCGTTTTTCCCCTTTTTGTGTGGAAATGGAAATTGCATATTTCACAATTTTTTTTAAATTGAGTAGATAGAATATTCAATTCTCTGTTTTATTAGCAATACATATGAATAATTAATATTGAAAAATACTTCTTTGTGATACAATTCTGCCAGATTGTCCAAGATTTTCTAAGATTTAAGGTCTAACTTGATAGTACATTAAGTAAATATGTATATCTTGTTTTTGTAAAACGTTGGAGTGAAATTTGCATAAAGAAGGTCCCCCAAAAATATGAAACCCTTTTCCATCTTCGATATATGCCCGGCCATAATCAGATTTAACCAAAAAGACCTTCCGAAATCAATTAATTTTTACGATCCCACTTCTGAAAACGATACGACCGCCAACTGCGCGTCCGCTTACAATTTTATGTCAATCGCTTTATGATATTCCGCCGATACGTCTCTCCCCGGGGACCAATCGCGTTTAAAGTCTAACCCGAACAGCGGCCATATTGAACCATAAACCCATGACAATTAGCCATAAAACGTTTATTGTCTTAACTGGTGCTCGGGAAAACATCTTCTGATGAGTTTTCCAAGAGATCGTTCCACTTTTCGAGCGGTTGTTTGTTATTTTTCTTCCTTTTTTCGGTCTCTCCGGCCCCCGGCGAAAATATGCATCAATCTCTGGAGTGTCCCGGAACGAATTATCACTTCGATTATTACGGGGCGACGGCAAATAAAGAAATAAAGCGATACAAAAAGACGGGAAAACGGGTAGGAACGTATATAAAAGTGTCGTAAAAAGTCAACACTGCAAGAATAATTCTTAGATCTTCTTTCTCTTCTTTGCTCATAGATGAAAAGGATGAGTTTTAGGCCTGTTTCGATGAGAGAAATGTTATTAATAAATTGGTTAATGTGGATATAAGTTTCAATAATAAAACTGTATACAGGACTCGCTTAATGCTCGGAAAGGGGGCCCTTAAAGTTGGGCAAAATACTTGGCTAATATGACGTGCACCTAACTTTGTTTTACATAAAATATATGTTGGATATATGAAATATTGATTGATCGTTAAATCCCAAATTTTTTGGATGATTTTTGGCGTTGGAAGGATATTTTTTACTGGCCTAATGCGGAAAAGCACAAATCCCGAATCAGTTTCGTGAAATATGATTTTCATCCATACGGATACAGTCCATATAATAATTTCGAGAATCGAATAAAAATATCCATAAATCGCGGATATTAGCATAAAGCGACGCTTTATGCAAATGCGCGAACGACGCGGAAGAAGACGCCATCTTGCCTTGACTTATGGCGAGTTTACTTCCATTCGATGGATAAAGTTTGGAGAAAATAAAAGGGGGAATATTGGGTTCGATGTGAAATATGGATTTTTTCTCGTTTTTTCCTTATATTCCTCCTCGGCGGTTATTTGTGTGAAATTTTTCCGCTTTAAAATGTCGCCAATTCGAGATTAATTCCAGCGGAAACCACACCGAAGGCGCTAAACTTGGAAAAAATTGAACTACTCGCAAGTTTATTTTTAAACTTATCCATTTCTCTCGTCGTTGATAATACACTTTCGGGCAGGAAAATCGGAAAATGTATCACCTTTCTTATTGGATTTTATAATAAAGTTAGTTGGCTTGTTCCTCGTCGACGAATTTAGGGCTGATATTGTCATTTTCGGAAGCGATATCAGAAGTGGGACAAAGCCATTTTCGAATTTAATTTCCCGCGTTTCATCCGTAAAAAATCTATCTAATGCTCTATTAATACTAACTATAATACTTGCTGTTTTTAGGTCTTTCTTACATAAATCATTCCTAAGATAGGAAGTACTTAAATCGTTAACTTCATCATCTTATTTTCGTCTCAAAAATCTGTAGTTAAGAAACCCTGTATAATTAAATTCCTGCATGAACACTGCCTAGTGAAGTACAATTCCGCTCTCCATAAAGTGGCAGGACAATAAACGCTTCCTTCCTTGTTTAACCACCTATTTAGATGGCCTTGAGAGCGCATTGTAAAGCTGGCAACATCGCTATGGCCAGGCCAGTCGAACTCGGACTTGCATCGAAGGTATAATCAAGTCCGATTTCGACTGGCCTGGCCATAGCGATGTTGCCAGCTTTACAATGCGCTCTCAAGACGCTATTAAAACAAAATCCGAGCCTGGCGGAGCATCTCGCACGCTAACCATGTCCTTATTGGAAAAGACCAACGGACAGAACTTATCCGAATTTCCAAAATAAGTAATCGCCTTAACGCGGGGAATACCAAACGACCTGGCGACAAGTTCGCAGCAAGTTGACCGGCACGGGGACAGATCTGGATATTTCGCCGCTGGAATACTGATGTAATCAGATCGAGCGGCCCCGCCGCGCCCTCTAAACAGTTTGATAATCGCCCCGGAGGACGCCTGACCGGAATACCGGAGCAGCCGCACGTCGACCACGATTTATTAATTACCCCGAATAATCGACTTTTGCGCGATTTATTTAGCGGATCTGGAAGCGGCCGATGCGCCCCTGGATCCGAGCGATTTCCTCGGCAAATGGGAAATGAAATGAGCAAAGAACGAGAGTATCTTCTTAAATAGCCTGTAGATAAATGACGTCAGTGAGCAGGCGGTCTACCGACCCGGAATATGGCTGCCAATGTCTTGAGATGGCCCGCCCAAATTATTACTGCCTCGGGGCTGTGTTCCCGACAACCCCCAATTTTCTTGAGCAAATGGGTAAAAAATATGAACATTTTATAGAAGAAGTAGATGAGCTAGAAGATGCGGAAAAAGTTGAAAAATTTGAAGAGCTAGAAGAAGTAGAAGAAGCACTAGAAGAAGAAATAGATTTAGCAACAAATGCAAAAAATTATAAAGCAAAATGGGTAAAAAATATGAACATTTTATAGAAGAAGTAGATGAGCTAGAAGACGCGGAAAAAGTTGAAAAATTTGAAGAGCTAGAGAAGTAGAAGAAGCACTAGAAGAAGAAATAGATATAGCAACAAATGCAAAAAATTATAAAGCAAAATGGGTAAAAAATATGAACATTTTATAGAAGAAGTAGATGAGATAGAAGATGCGGAAAAAGTCGAAAAATTTGAAGAGCTAGAAGAAGTAGAAGAAGCACTAGAAGAAGAAATAGATATAGCAACAAATGCAACAAATTATAAAGCAAAATGGGTAAAAAATATGAACATTTTATAGAAGAAGTAGATGATCTAGAAGATGCGGAAAAAGTCGAAAAATTTGAAGAGCTAGAAGAAGTAGAAGAAGAAATAGATATAGCAACAAATGCAACAAATTATAAAGCAAAATGGGTAAAAAATATGAACATTTTATAGAAGAAGTAGATGAGCTAGAAGATGCGGAAAAAGTCGAAAAATTTGAAGAGCTAGAAGAAGTAGAAGAAGCACTAGAAGAAGAAATAGATATAGCAACAAATGCAACAAATTATAAAGCAAAATGGGTATAAAATATGAACATTTTATAGAAGAAGTAGATGAGATAGAAGATGCGGAAAAAGTCGAAAAATTTGAAGAGCTAGAAGAAGTAGAAGAAGCACTAGAAGAAGAAATAGATATAGCAACAAATGCAACAAATTATAAAGCAAAATGGGTAAAAAATATGAACATTTTATAGAAGAAGTAGATGATCTAGAAGATGCGGAAAAAGTCGAAAAATTTGAAGAGCTAGAAGAAGTAGAAGAAGAAATAGATATAGCAACAAATGCAACAAATTATAAAGCAAAATGGGTAAAAAATATGAACATTTTATAGAAGAAGTAGATGAGCTAGAAGATGCGGAAAAAGTCGAAAAATTTGAAGAGCTAGAAGAAGTAGAAGAAGAAATAGATATAGCAACAAATGCAACAAATTATAAAGCAAAATGGGTAAAAAATATGAACATTTTATAGAAGAAGTAGATGAGCTAGAAGATGCGGAAAAAGTCGAAAAATTTGAAGAGCTAGAAGAAGTAGAAGAAGCACTAGAAGAAGAAATAGATATAGCAACAAATGCAACAAATTATAAAGCAAAATGGGTAAAAAATATGAACATTTTATAGAAGAAGTAGATGATCTAGAAGATGCGGAAAAAGTCGAAAAATTTGAAGAGCTAGAAGAAGTAGAAGAAGAAATAGATATAGCAACAAATGCAACAAATTATAAATCAAAAATATATCTGTATAAAATAAAAGATTCCTGGTAAATGTTTGCAATAATTTAGTAAATTTTAGTGATGTTGGCTTATTGGCGACACATCCGCCGGTGCCATGAATCCCGGTCGTCCTTAAGGACGACATCCTCGTGAAGCCCGACTGCCGATAGGGTGTCGAGCATACTGAACGTGAACCCGGCAAGCAGGCATTTAAGAAAATCCGATTGTGTTATCTTTTTTACCATTCGCGATTATGACGGTTCCCGGGCCGACATAAATTACTCGGCGATTTCGACTCACGACCCCCGCACTGTAATCTTACCGATGGGAATTTATTGCAACTTTTCGGATTTCAGAAGCGGGATATTTTTCAGGCGGCGATAGGCGCGTGGTTATTAATTAATATCGATTTCGTTTGTATTATGTTTCTTATACCCGATTTCATCATCAACCATTAGGTAGGTAATACTTAAACTGGATTTAGGAAGTGCTTAAGTGTACAATTTGCGTTTCACCATGCTCTAGTAATACTTAAAGGTGATAGGAAATACCTAAAGCTCTGGGCTTGACCAATAACAAGGGTGGAACAATTAGGGCTTTGAGATGGTTGGATTGGATCCCTCACTAAATCTAAGATATTACAAAAAAATTGCACAAAAATATGTCCCCAAACAGAGATATTCTGTACAAATATTCACCAAAAATTCGCCCAATATCAGAAAAAATCTATTTTTTTATTCTTAACTTTAACATCGTTTAACTTCTTTACTAAACACTTTAAATCTTATAATCTTTTTTCTCAGAAGTCTGTAGTTAAAAGCCATATCCCAATAACCTTTTTGCGACACCCTGTATATAGAAACCCTGTATATAGATCCTTTGCAACGTTCCATCCTCCCTGTTTTTTTTTTTCCTTTATTTTAAAAAAGCTCAAAGTTTGAAATATGGTCGTTCCGTCGACGACAGAAACCCATTGAAACGAAGTTGAAAATGTAAAGCAGTTCTATAAAAATATTCATTAAGAGAACATCCGCGCTTCCTGCTTCCTGCCATTTCCGCGAAATTCGTTTCCTGCTTTAAAAAAATCTCCATATTATTTTTCTCTCTTGACGTCTGTTGTTTCCAGCTAGAGGGAGAACAACCTGGATGAGGTAGGTACATAAGAGAATCTTTCTACATTGCAAAAACTGTGAAACTTGAACTATCAATTGATTTGGTTTTAAGAAGAAAATCTGGATGATAAAGTGGCGTTTAGCCAAAGCACTTGTCGTTCCAGCACAATATCGTTTAATGACTTTTTGGCGTGCAAGCCCATCTGTTCAAATGTTCGCGGCCTGGATCAACATATGGTCAACCTGAGGGTGCTATTCTTCCATTTTCAAATAACCATAAGCGCACCTTTAAATTTTACCATTCACCTCTAAATTTACCCAGCAAATATCCCCAAAAAAATCTTCAATCAAAACGAGCATATAAAGAAGTTGAGGATAGTTTAATAAGAAAAAGAAGATCAATGGGGTTAAATTTAAATAAGCAAAAACAAAAACCTTGGGGCACTCCCATGCACCAATAGGATTTTCCACCCCTTATTAAAACTGGTCCCAATCCGCCACCATGAGATGAATAAATACACTCGAGCTATAGTGGAATTAGCGATCCCCATAGCCGATGGGGACAAAATATCGACTGCCCCGTATACAAAACCGCCCCTAAAACGGCCGACGATTTATCGAAATTAGTTTCCGCCGTCGCAAATGAACATATGTGCGGGTCATACGATTCTTATTGAAACTTATTCAGCGGGATTAGAGTTTTGCTGCCTTTGTACTCTCGCTTACCGACGTCAAACAAAGCGGGGAACGAGAGTTAAATTGACTGTACCTAGTCGTTTATAAAAAAATTGTTTCTGTTCATAATATGTCTATCAGATACAAGAATTTGCATCAAACTGTTAAACAAGCTTTTCTTTTGGTTGTTCTCTGGGAGTAGATTTTAGTGGAGTTTATAAGAATCCTGTGTAGAATCCTTTGTTGTGGATTTTTATAGGTGCAAACATTTGAGGTCCTGAAGGTTCTCATATTATATCTATTATTAGTTATAGTCCTTTTGTAATTACTACTTCTTTGGTTCTTTTAAGATGGTAAATAGGCATGAATCCAAAGAAGTAGGAATAACCAGCAACCACGGGGTGATTACTGATTGATAAATTCAAAATTAAATTGAATTACACTAGGAAAAATGATTCTTTTTTTATAATTCCAAAACTAGTCTAATACTTTCTTTGTATCTACAACTTTGTTATACAGGTAAGTTCACATTTCAATGCAATATGGTCTATGAGTGCAACAAAGACAACTTCCATTAGTTTCCTATAAAGGAAAAAGATAGATTGATATTGTGGTATTGGAACTTTCTCACTTTAACCCACTGTTATTTTAGTAAACTTTGTTCAACTCATTGAATTGACCATATTCCTTTCAGGACCATAGTCCTTTGATAATAATTACTTCTTCGGTTCTCCTATTATGGTAAAAATGCAAAAATCCAAAGAAGTAGGAATAACCAGCAACTACGGGGTGATTACTGATTGATAAATTCAAAATTAAATTGAATTACACTAGGAAAAATGATTCTTTTTTTATAATTCCAAAACTAGTCTAATACTTTCTTTGTATCTACAACTTTGTTATAGAGGTAAGTTCACATTTCAATGCAATATGGTCTATGAGTGCAACAAAGACAACTTCCATTAGTTTCCTATAAAGGAAAAAGATAGATTGATATTGTGGGATTGGAACTTTCACACTTTAACCCACTGTTATTTTAGTAAACTTTGTTCAACTCATTGAATTGACCATATTCCTTTCAGGACCATAGTCCTTTGATAATAATTACTTCTTCGGTTCTCCTAATATGGTAAAAATGCAAAAATCCAAAGAAGTAGGAATAACCAGCAACTACGGGGTGATTACTGATTGATAAGTTCAAAATTAAATTGAATTACACTAGGAAAAAGGTTTTTTTTTTTATAATTCCAAAACTATGTCTAAATTGTAAAATACTTTCTTTGTATCTACAAATTTGTTATACAGTTATTTCAATGCTATATGGTGGTCTATGAATGCAACAAAGACAACTTCCATTAGTTTCCTATAAAGGAAAAAGATAGATTGATATTGTGGTATTGGAACTTTCTCACTTTAACCCACTGTTATTTTAGTAAATTTTGTTCAACTCATTGAATTGACCATATTCCTTTCTTAGTAAACTATCCTCAACTTCTTTATATACTCATTTTGATTGAAGATTTTGGTAATATTTGCAGGGCAAATTTAGAGGTACGCTTATGGTCCATAGTCCTTTGATATTCATTACTTCTTCGGTTGTTCTAATATGGTAAAAATGCAAAAATCCAAAGAAGTAGGAATAACCTACGACCACGGAATGATTATTGATAAAAAAATTCAAAATTAAATTTTCTTACCTACACTAAGAAAAATGATTCCTTTTTTAATTCTAAAACGATTCTAACTTCCCTCTATCTACAACTACAACTACAACTTTGTATACATATTCCTACATTTGTTGTTAGAAAAAAAAATGGGGAAAAATTGGCCCAGATAGCTACAATACGACGAATTAACTAGAGCTTAAATACTCGACAATATGTTCGCATCGTCCTTTGAATAACATCTACAGGGGGTTGCAATTGATTCTGCATGTCTCCTACCATATGTGCTCAGACCGCATGCACAGGTGTCTCGATTCAACGCCCCGCGTGCACGAACAAAAGACGGGGCCAGCTCAGAGCCTGAGCTCAGACTCCCGTTTGTTATTTATTTAACGTCGATAAGTAGATTATCGAGCTTTTAGTGCTTTCGGCGGGGTGGAATGGAAGACAGAAAAAAAACTATTTAATCGATAGAATTAAAAATGCGTTGCTCTCCGAAATTTTTATTAATGGTAGTTCTCTCGCCCGGCGAAACGCCATCATTAATCAATCGAATTCGCATAGTTTTCCACGCGAAGGAAAAATGATTGATGTCCGCGCACTCTTTTCGCTTCTTCTCCATATCCATTACGCCTGCCTCACGACATAAGTTAATCGACCAAAAGAATCCATCCGTAATTCGATTTAATTAGTGGACTTTCGAGTTAAAAGGAAACTCTTCATTTCGGGCATTTCACAGAGGCGGCCATTATTCACGGCCGCGCAAGATAAAGATACAATTTTATCAACAAAACAGTTCAACTGCTAACCGAACGCAATCTTGTTCAGAGACCATTAAGTTAATTACGGATGTATAACAACCCTTTTCTTATACAGGACCGTGCCCAATTATGTTGTCAATTTTAAATAGCTCCATGGGAGGAGAATAATGGAGAAGACCACGACTTTTTTTTTAATTTTTTTTTCAAAACCTTGTGTTCTAAGAAGGCGCGTAATGAAATTTTTATTTTTTTCTGTGGCCAAATAAGGCCGCAATTAATTTTTAAAGTTTGAAAAACGTCACACAATCGTCATACACTCTGCTCCAATCAAAGCGAGAGTTGCAAAGAGAAGTCACATTTACCAAGTTTGCCACGTTTCCTATTACTCTTCTTTACTCCGCAAAATGTGCGTTTTTTGTATATTTATTGCAATAAACATTTTCTGATTTATCCATTTCTTCCATTACCTAATGGATAATTCGATATATTAATATAGAAATAACATCTTCATCTGTATAAATTGTAACCGATTTTCGTGTTAAAAACACAAATAATGGTCCTGAAAAATTAATTTGGCAACATTCTTGTCAACTTCAATATTATCAATAAAGTGTTTTGTGCCTAACTGCAATTCGTGTAATTTGTTTTGTGCATTTTTCAGAAAAATCTGACAAATGACAGTTTGATTTTTGTTCGTTTGCGTATTCTTTGTTACTGCGTTCGAAAATTCATACTATTTACTATACAACAAGACGTGAGTGGTTTATGATTGGTTGATAAGGTATGAGTCAAAACCCGAAATTTTTAAATTTCAAAGGGCTATAACTTTTTAATTATAACACATTTTGAGCAACTGAAAACGGTTTTGAGCTCTAATAAATCATTTCTAATCGTATCTTTTGCCGAAATCCGCGTATCTCACATCGTGGTCTTCTCCATTGACTAAATGCTTATAAAAGTTACATATAGTTTACGCAAAACAAAGTCAGATGCACGTCACTAATGTCGTCATATTGCACATACAACAGATTAATTTTAACACCTACAAAATTTTTATTTACTAAGATTTGAGTAAATTCTCGTTTGAGTTAGGGCTGCCATATTGTAGTCCGGCCCTGTAAATTACAACCCTTTGGCTGCGAAGACGTCGCGTCGTCGTGTGACGGAGAAGGAGCTACCGGGCTCTTATAGCGCAAAATAAAAGAGTAATAAAGAGAAAGGACATTATCAGGCGGATGATTTATCGCTACGGGGGGTTGTCGCGATATTAATTCGTTCCGTTTCGCGTTCGGATAGATGGCGGTGGTGTGTTGCGCTAATTGAAATTTATATTTCGGGCTCTTTTGTCGCGGCAATCTTGATAATGTCCTCGCTAAGTGCGCTAAAGACTCGGCGTGTTTTTTTTTATTTTATTTTTTCGCCACCGGGATAATCTGAAGTAAATCCGAGGAGGCGTATCCTCCCGACAAATTCGCTTTTCCATTAAAACGTCCCGAAGACGAAGAAAAATCTCGGGGAAGATGAGCGTATATCGAAAGTTTAACGAGTGCTCCGTGAGGCGGAAAAGTAATTTAACCCGAGCCACCTTTGATTCCCGATAAAAACGAATCCTCCGGTGTATCGGAGACAATTATGAGCACATGTGACCTCCGAGGATTTCATCCATCACGGCTGCGACAAGGGTAGTAAATCACTTTTTTTCCAATTGTCTGGCAATCACAAACTTCACGATTTCATCCTTATATACCCTACAATTTCCCTTAAATATTTAATCAAACGTGTAGAAAACCTTTGAAGTAAATATGTACCTACTGTAGAAAAAAATAGTGGGGTGTATACTCCTCGCATCGATCCGGTATGATTATCGTATGGGGGTATAAATAGGTTTTGACAGGTCTCCAGGGTGGAGAATAATACCACTTGTACATATGTTAGGATCTCATTGTTCGAACCCCGTATATAATGTATGAGTAAGCCCTCTCGTCAAACAACCTGTTCTAGATTTGCGTCCGTTTTCAAGTATTTAACAATTCGCAAGTCAACGTTTCAACCACAACTTCGAGACTAAAGCTTAATAGGTATTAAATTTATAATACCTACCCCACAACTGGAGCTTTTTTCTATATAAAGCTTTTTTCGTTTGTGTTCTTAGGAAGTACCTAACAGGTTTTCTTAGATGTTTGGTAGATTGCTCGTTGGTTTTTGGAGATTCGACCCTTGTAATAAGTAGAAAATGGGGTTGTTGGGGGTGGAATTATCTTATTGAATTGCCAATTTCTTAGTAAAAATTTCAATTTTAGGTGTTAAATAGTTAAATGAATGATTTTTGGAAATTTGGGGTAGATTGTTCGTTGGTTTTTGGAGATTCAACCCTTGTAATGCATAGAAAAAGAGGTTGTTAGTGGTAGAATTATCTTATTGAGTTACCAATCTCTTAGTAAAAGTGTTAATTTTAGGTGTTAAGTGAAAGATTTTTGAAAATTTGGTTGACTGTTTGTTGGTTTTTGGAGATTTGACCCTTGGAATACGTAGACAAAGGGGTTGTTGGGGGTGGAATTATCTTATTGAATTGCCGATTTCTTAGTAAAAATTTCAATTTTAGGTGTTAAATAGGTGTTAAATGAATGATTTTTGAAAATTTGGTTGACTGTTTGTTGGTTTTTCGAGATTCAACCCTTGAAATAAGTAGAAAAAGGGATTGCTAGGGGTGGAATTAATTTTTTGCACTGTCTATCTCGTAATAAATATTTAATTTTAGATGCTGAATGAAATATATTTGAAAATTTGGTAGATTGTCCATTGGTTTTTGAAGATTCAACCCTTGTAATAAGTAGAAAAAGGGATTGTTAGGGGTGGAATTAACTTTTTTTGCTCTGTCAATTTCATAGTAAAAATTCAATTTTAGATGTTGAATGAAAGATTTTTGGAAATTTGGTAGATTATCCGTTGGTTTTTGGAGATTCAACCCTTGTAATAAGTAGAAAAAGGGATTGTTAGGGGTGGAATTAACTTTTTGCACTGTCAATTTCATAGTAAAAATTCAATTTTAGATGTTGAATGAAAGATTTTTGAAAATTTGGTTGACTGTTCGTTGGTTTTTGGAGATTCAACCCTTGTAATAAGTAGAAAAAGGGATTGTTAGGGGTGGAATTAACTTTTTGCACTGTCAATTTCATACTAAAAATTCAATTTTAGATGTTGTATGAAAGATTTTTGGAAATTTGGTAGATTATCCGTTGGTTTTTGGAGATTCAACCCTTGTAATAAGTAGAAAAAGGGATTGTTAGGGGTGGAATTAACTTTTTGCACTGTCAATTTCATAGTAAAAATTCAATTTTAGATGTTGAATGAAAGATTTTTGAAAATTTGGTTGACTGTTCGTTGGTTTTTGGAGATTCAACCCTTGTAATAAGTAGAAAAAGGGATTGTTAGGGGTGGAATTAACTTTTTGCACTGTCAATTTCATAGTAAAAATTCAATTTTAGATGTTGAATGAAAGATTTTTGAAAATTTGGTTGACTGTTCGTTGGTTTTTGGAGATTCAACCCTTGTAATAAGTAGAAAAAGGGATTGTTAGGGGTGGAATTAACTTTTTGCACTGTCAATTTCATACTAAAAATTCAATTTTAGATGTTGTATGAAAGATTTTTGGAAATTTGGTAGATTCTTAGTTGTTTTTTTATAGATTCAACCCTTGCAATGCATAGATAAATGGGTTGTTAGGGGTAGAATTATCTTATTGAATATCTCAGTAAAAATGTCAATTTTAGATCTTAAATGAAAGATTTTTGAGAATTTATCAAAATTCACACATAAAGGGTGAGTTTTAAAAATTTGGTACAAGTCTAGATAATTATTTAATTAAATCGTTTTATAATTAATTCAGATACTAATAAAATAGAAAATCAATTTTTTTTTATTAAAAATTAGGAATTTTCCCCAACCTTTAAATCCAAAAAATCTCCTCATCTTCAACATTTATCTCTTCCTGAAATAATTACCTAAATACGTATACTTTTTTATTGCAATTTTCAAAAATTTTTTGCCAGGATTTTCTTATCAGTCCGTCCTATACAGTCTGAAAAACCGCGAACCCGCAACGTACTCGAACGTTACGTACATTGAAAACCGTATTGGACGACCGTATTTCCGAGCTCCACCCCTTACTAAAACTCCATTGGCCTGATTTTACCCTAAAACTTACGTTCACCCCTATAGGAGCTTTACGCAAAATGTGCTTTTATAAACGTACATGGCGCCGTCTCCGTCGCTCGCGCCGCGCGCCCCATGCCCCCGTCTCCCTCTAGCATAAGGGGGTGGAATTCCAGCTGTTCCGTAAAGGGAGTAGGAACGAGGCTCGACAATATTTCTGTCCGACGGTTAAGGGAGATTTTTCGCATTATCGGTGCAGATTCCGCAGCGGAAACTTGTGTTCTAGTGGCGAAAAAAATGGAGATTTCGAAGTTGAAAAGTGAGTTGCGTTGTGATGAACCTAAACCGGTCAAAAGGCCCTTCGACGTGGCCTTCCTGATGCTGCCCGACGAGAAATTGAAGCAGAAACAGAAGCTGGAAGTGTACGAAAATAGCTATAATAGTACCGAAGAAGATGAAGAAATCGATATAGTAGATTCGCCTCGTGAGTACAAGAAACTAATAGACCAATCGAGTTTGTTGAAACCAAAAAATTTGGACGACCTCCGCGCCAAAGGCGAGCAGAAGAGCGCCTTCACCAAAGTCAACATAAAAGAATCCAGATTATCCCCAACACTAAGCGCCAGTCCAGATCTAAACTACCAAAGCTCGCTGAGCCCATCACCACCAATCATCAACAAAAACTACCAAAACTTCCCCACCATGGTCACCCCCAACCGGCTATTCAAAAACCAGCAACTAGCATATCAAAACCAACACCAGTTCCTCCAAGACACCACGGTGGCTGCTTCAAACTTGAACCTGGAAGCTCACTTCTTCAAATCCCAACCGGAGCTGATCCAGCCCAACTTCTCCAAACTACGTCCTATATACCGACCCGATTTAGCCTATGGCTACCAGCAGTTCGCCAACCACCCAGATATGTTGAAGATGGCGCCGCCGGATCTACGCGGGCCCGCCGCCGCCATCCTCACCTCGCTGCTGCCGCCCAGCCTGGCCGCCCTCAGCCTGCCGGCCCAGAACATCTGCGCCAAGTGCAACATCTCCTTCAGGATGACCTCGGACTTGGTGTACCACATGCGGTCGCATCACAAGAACGACGCGCCGGACTCCACCAGGAAGAAGAGGGAGGACAAGCTCAAGTGCCCGGTGTGCGCGGAGTCCTTCAGGGAGCGCCACCACCTGACCAGGCACATGACCGCCCACCAGGACAAGGAGGAGGACGAGCAGCACGGCAAGAAGGGGTTCTAAACATTGTGATATTCGTTTGGTAATGTTGGTATAGTCTGTTCGCTAGCAGGAGATTGTTATGAAATATTCTTCAACCATAGGCGTGCCAATAAATAAATAGAAAGGGGGTTATTATTTTATAATATAACTAACGATTGAAAGAGATTTTAAAATAATTTTTAATGTAATTATATCCTTTTAGTATCTATTTAATATGTCAGCAATACAGTCGTCAAAATGGTCGATAGGGGACAAAGTAATTAATGGACAATTAAGTATTTTCAGGTCTCCTTTTCTGGGATTAAAAAAGTATCGCCTATTATTACACACCCTGTATACTGAGTGGCACAAATTATAAGCCTAAAATACTTTAAAAAAATTCTTTGAGACACTCGTGCTGCCTTTTGCATACAAAATTTGGTTTTATTACTATCTCTTGATAGCGAACGGAGTATAATTATGTTGTAGGTGCTTTTATTTTATTTGGAGAAGCTTGGCAGTATTTTTTGTTCAATTCTGATTTATATACACTCATAAAAATAGGGAAAAAAATTAATCTTGAAAGGTTGGCATTACTGATGAAATTAAAAACAAATTTAATGTCTTTGAAAAGTTGTAAAATTTGTACTGCCAGCTAATTGTAAAAGACCAAGTTTCCTATTTTGCAGTACTTATTGATGTAGTAAAATTTTCTCACATTTTTGATTAAAATTTTGCAGAATAATTTTTCTCAGAACTGCTCATTTTAAAAAATTTTCATCGATTTTCTCTCTACTGGTGTATCACAATAGTTTTCATAATAGTTCACTGTGTATATATTAGAATTAGCAGTTTATAATTCTACTACAAAGTGTATCGAAAAGCAATTAATTAGTATAAGAAAACAAGACTGTAAATATTTGTATATTTCGAGATGTAGATATTAATTTACCGTTGATTTTTGTTGACTATATGTGCAATAACCGATTGATTTTAATAAAAGTTATACGAAACAAAACCTCCTGAGTTTTTATAAAACTACACCTCCACCCCATTTCTACTATTGCACGTTTCGGATCGACGGCTCCTTCCCCCTTCAGTCGTAAATAGCGTTAGATAAGGGCATTAAAAAAATAGTAAAATAAAAAGTTAAAACCGCCGATTGGTATCAGAAATTTATTAGCGGAATGTCCTTTCGAGATAACTTTCTATTACTAAATACAGCCGTCAGATTTTGAAGGGTGGTAGAACATCCCCGGATCAGCGGTCCCAAAAATCTCGACAAGGGTTGGGTATAACAGTCGAATCGTAAAATTTATTATTTTAAGAGATAAAAGTTGAGCAAAATTCTCAATTTTTGCACTAGTACTTTTCGTTTATTACACACACTAGGCTTTTAATAATTTTCTTGTACTGACTAAAGATGAAAATAAACATTTTTGAGACTGCTGCTCTAATTGATGGTTATCAACGGAAAACATTAGAGCCGCTACTTTGTTCTGCCGTGACAAATCAATTTGAAGATATACATATGTATGCAAACCCCTAATGTATGCACCCCATTCCTACCACCGAAAACATCCCTTAATGCGAGAAGTACTCCCGCAACGAAAAACTCTCATCTCTCAGCAACCCAAACGAAAACTCTTGTACATTTTTCTTCGGCTATTCTAACAACAATTCCGGTGTTATTACCGGAGTAATAACTCGGAGGAAATTACCTCCCCCGGAATACGCGGATGTCATGTTACGTGGAAGCCCGCGGATGTTGTAAAGCGAAAGACCAATTACGGCTCTAAACCGGCACGAGATACGAGCAATTAGAGCGAAGAGAAGCGTTTACATGAAGCGCTCCTCGGCTCAATCCGAAGACAAGATTGGAATACTCAAGTAAGACACGTTCCTACATTGTTTAGATAAGATGGAGAGGCGGGCCGTGATGGAAACCGTTTCCGTGCTAATGATCTACACTTTTAAATTGAATTTCTAATTGAATTAAATAAGTTTATTTAGAGGGAATGCGATCATATAATTTTGGATTTGCTCGTTTAATCAGAGATAGTCAGATGTGATTTTATTGTAATCAGTTTTTGTCTAGTTTCTATTTTGTCCTGATTTATTCTTGATTTCTTCTATTTTGAGTAAAAAAAGGTGTGAGAGTGAAAGTTTTAAGGGTGAATTAGTATTGATATAGTCTTCATTTAGTCCTGATTTGATACCTGATGTGGTCTTCATTTAGTCCTGAATTAGTATTGATATATTCCTGATTTTGTCCTGATTTATTCTTGATTTCTTCTATTTTGAGTAAAAAAAAAGGTGTGAGAGTGAAAGTTTTAAGGGTGAATTAGTATTGATATAGTCTTCATTTAGTCCTGATTTGATACCTGATGTGGTCTTCATTTAGTCCTGATTTGATCCCTGATGTGGTCTTCATTTAGTCCTGATTTGATATCTGATGTGGTCTTCATTTAGTCCTGATTTGATCTCTGATATGGTCTTCATTTAGTCCTGAATTAGTATTGATATATTCCTGATTTTGTCCTGATTTATTCTTGATTTCTTCTATTTTGAGTAAAAAAAAAGGTGTGAGAGTGAAAGTTTTAAGGGTGAATTAGTATTGATATAGTCTTCATTTAGTCCTGATTTGATACCTGATGTGGTCTTCATTTAGTCCTGATTTGATACCTGATGTGGTCTTCATTTAGTCCTGATTTGATACCTGATGTGGTCTTCATTTAGTCCTGATTTGATCCCTGATGTGGTCTTCATTTAGTCCTGATTTGATCCCTGATGTGGTCTTCATTTAGTCCTGATTTGATCCCTGATGTGGTCTTCATTTAGTCCTGATTTGATCCCTGATGTGGTCTTCATTTAGTCCTGATTTGATCCCTAATGTGGTCTTCATTTAGTCCTGAATTAGTATTGATATAGTCTTCATTTAGTCCTAATTTGATACCTGATGTGGTCTTCATTTAGTCCCGAATTAGTATTGATATATTCCTGATTTGATCCCTGATGTGGTCTTCATTTAGTCCTGATTTGATCCCTGATGTGGTCTTCATTTAGTCCTGATTTGATCCCTGATGTGGTCTTCATTTAGTCCCGAATTAGTATTGATATATTCCTGATTTTGTCCTGATTTATTCTTGATTTCTTCTATTTTGAGTAAAAAAAAGGTGTGAGATTGAAAGTTTTAAGGGTGAATTAGTATTGATATAGTCTTTATTTAGTCCTGATTTGATACCTGATGTGGTCTTCATTTAGTCCCGAATTAGTTTTGATTTTGTCCTGATTTATACGAGTAGGAATAGTCTTGATTTACTCCTGATTCAGTCTTCATTTAGCCCTGAAATAATATCTTCCATCTAGAATCTTGTTTTTTGAGCAAGAAAAATTTGCTGCGAGTGAAAATTTTAACGGTGTACGAGACGAATTTTAAGGAAAAGCCGAAAGGAGAAAGGCAGGGAAAACTATGAAAAGCACGTGGATCTCGTTGTGACGACGCCATTAAGCATCTCATCTTAATTAGAGGCGAAACGGGCGTCGTTACGCCCGGAGAAGGCGTCTTGGTATATCACTTAAACGGCGTCCCGGATAAGATCTCCAGTATTTAAACGAGTACGGTATATATTCAAACGTCGCCGTTCGCCCGGAATTCCGAATTAGGATAGATCGCGGGATTTTTATAATTATTTTTTCGCTCCCCGGCACGCCCGGAATACGCCGGAATTTTGACTAATTGCTTGAGATTTCCATATGAATGAGATCATGAAATATGGTAACATTAATATGGATATATGCTCGAAAGTGAATTGTAAGCAGTCCTCGGTGACCTGCGTTTCGAACGCTTTCCGAAGCCCCAGAAACCAAAAGCGCCGCGAGGGCGGCGGCCCGGGGGCGGCGGAACGCTCGAAAACGCGAGCTCGCTTGTTTGCCGAATTAAATCAGTTAAATTAGCAGATAACCGAACGGTCCTCTTTACCAACAATATTCAATGCTATCCAATCAATTAATTTTCACAAAAATTCGAATTAAAATTTCATATTTCTTGTTAAAAATTAGATATAGTTTGTGCAAAACAAAGTTAGATGTACGTCACTAATGTCGTCATATCTGCCAAGCATTGGCCAACTTTTAAAAATGAAAACATAAAACCGATTAAGTTTAATAACTACAGAATTTTATTTAATATGTAGAAAATGTTAATTATATTTTGTAAACTTTATAAAAGTTCGGCAACACTGTCTAATTTGTGACGTAGCACATTTATGGTGACGTGCATCTAACTTTGTTTTGCACAAACTATATGTATTAAATAGTGTAATTAATATAGATTTTAAAACGTTTGTGTATCACATATTTTTGAGTTTCCTGCTGGGTATTCCTGTTTCTACGTTTAAATTAAAGCCCATGCGAATAACCAGCTAGCGCCAATCTCTATGTATGAGATTTTCATTAATTTGCATAAAATGTGTCTCGGCGATTCGTATATCTTACGCGTTTGATATACGACTCCTGTTTCGTCCTGTTTATATTCCAATTTTTGTCTCGGGAACATTTACACACTGCTCCACGTAAAATATACTGCATTTTAATTACACGATTTTAATTCTATTTAATGGAGAAGACCACGACTTTTTTTTTCATTTTTTTTTTCAAAACCTTGTGTTCTAAGAAGGCGCGTAATGAAATTTTTATTTTTTTCTGTGGCCAAATAAGGCCGTGATTAATTTTTAAAGTTTGAAAAACGTCACACAATCGTCATACACTCTGCTCCAATCAAAGCGAGAGTTGCAAAGAGAAGTCACATTTAGCAAGTTTGCCACTTTTCCTATTACTCTTCTTTAGTCAGCAAAATGTGCGTTTTTTGTATATTTATTGCAATAAACATTTTCTGATTTATCCATTTCTTCCATTACCTAATGGATAATTCGATATATTAATATAGAAATAACATCTTCATCTGTATAAATTGTAACCGATTTTCGTGTTAAAAACACAAATTATGGTCCTGAAAAATTTATTTGGCAACATTCTTGTCAACGTCAATATTATCATTAAAGTGTTTTGTGCAGAACTGCAATTCGTGTAATTTGTTTTGTGCATTTTTCAGAAAAATCTGACAAATGACAGTTTGATTTTTGTTCGTTTGTGTATTCTTTGTTACTGCGTTCGAAAATTCATATTATTTACTATACAACAAGACGTGAGTGGTTTATGATTGGTTGATAAGGTATGAGTCAAAACCCGAAATTTTTAAATTTCGAAGGGCTATATCTTTTTAATTATAACACATTTTGAGCAACTGAAAACGGTTTTGAGCTCTAATAAATCATTTCTAATCGTATCTTTTGCCGAAATCCGCGTATCTCACATCGTGGTCTTCTCCATTAATAGTAAATAATAATTAACAATTGCAGTAAATAGCCGGAAAATTGCGGGCCATTTTCGGGTTTTCCGCGAAGAAATCAGATACGCCGAGACACTTGTTCGAGGCTTTTTTCCGGCGAGCAAACTTAATTTTCCGGGTGTTGAGTCGAGTCCGGCGTTTTAGACGCGGAAAGGAACAAACAATATCAGATTAGCGCTGTCAGTGAAACGGATCCGTTGTGGCTGCGCGACCGAACGCCCGGACGCGTAAAAATTGCCGAGGGAAACTGTCAAATCCTGCAAGAATTGCGGTAGAAATCCTGCTGAAAATGAGGATTATGAAGTTGAAAATGATTGTTAAAGGGTTTGTTATTGAATTGCGTTTGGGAATGTTATATTATTAATGCAGTTAGGCGGTTGAGTAGACATATCCGTGGAGTATCGCTGGGGAATCTGCTAGTATAGCGGGGCCCTCGAAGAGTATCCCTTGGTCCCTTTTCCGAACGACGAGAATTCCACACTTGTCTCAGATTATGTCCTTTTTTTATTTATGGACTCGCGCGCAGATTATATCTGGATTTGTTCTTTTTTTATTCATTTTTTTAATGATGAGCGCGTTATCTTTTGATTAATTTCGCGTACGAGGTCGCCTCGAAAAGTAAATATATTTATGTTTTTATCGCCGCCACCCTCGCGCAACTTTTTTATTTTCGATCATTTTCCCCGGCAATCACCGATGACAGATTTATGAAAATATTTGCGTGAATCGGCGGTTAGTTTAAATATTCATTCGATTATGCAGATGCGATCGTGTAACAAAAAAGGAGCATAAAAAACTGTATACGAATGAAAAGGACGGTTTTGGTTGTTTGTCAAGTTTCCCGAAGAGGAAAAGGCCGTATTTCTCGACAAAAATACAAAAAAAATCAATCAAAACGTATAGCAAACAACAATCAATGACTAATTTTATTGATTGATTCATTGAAAGTCCGATTTCACTAACCAATTCTTTAAGTTAGGTAATACTTAAAAGTCTATAGGAATATTTAGCAGGATAGTTTAATGATTGGCAATTTCAAGTTTTAGAAAACACTATAGAGCTAATAAAATATTACATCACTTTATAAATTTTATATATTTCGGCGACTCGACGCTCCGGCGATAATTTTAACGAATGGCCGAAGGAAAGCTAGGAAAATTCAAAAGAAAAACACACCCATTTTCCGTTATAACAACCAATAGAATATGAAATAAAACAATAGCGAAGGCGACTGAATTGCTCTAGCTAAAATTGAAAATTACTTTTCGAGTGTCAAAATGATCTAAGAGCTCCTTCTTATTGAGCTCAACGTATACAGGGTGGAACAAAACAATGTTTTATTTATTCTAATAAAATTCAGTACACTTTAAACGGTGAATTTTAACGGTGAATTAGTATTGATTTAGTTCTGATTTTTTCTTAATTTATTCCTGATTTAGACTCGATTTGCTCCTGATTTAGTTCTTATTTAGCCTAGAATTAGTCTTTTTTTAGTCCTGATTTTCCCCGGATTTAGTTTTGATTTACTCCTCATTTATTTCTGATACTGCCTTGATTTAATTCTGATTTACTCTTTATTTAGCCCCTATCTGGTCTTCATTTAATCATGATTTTGTTTTCATTTAATCCTGAATGAGTCTTGATTTAGTCCTGATTTAGACTCGATTTACTCCTGATTTAGTTCTTATTTAGCCTTGAATTAGTCTTTTTTTAGTCCTGATTTTCCCCGGATTTAGTTTTGAATTACTCCACATTTATTCCTGATGCTGTCTTGATTTGGTGTTGATTTAGTTCTGATTTACTCTTCATTTAGCACTGGTCTTCATTTAATCATGAAATAATCTTCATTTTGTCATGATTTTGTTTTCATTTAGTCCTGAATGTGACTTGATTTAGTCCTGATTTAGACTTGATTTATTCTTGATTTAGTTCTGATTAACTCCTGATTTATATTTACATTTAGCCCTGATCTAGTCTTCATTTAGTCCTGAATTTGTCTTGATTTATTCCTAATTTATTCTTTATTTTGACTTGATTTGCTTCTGTAAGTTGAAGCACCCTGTAATAAAAATGTAATTTCATAGAGAGACCTATATATTTCTGAGATAGCCGCCGGCCAGTTTTACCAATATGACAGCTCGTAAAATAAGTGATCGCCCATCTAGAGGGCTCTAATAGAATTGACAGAGCCACCTTTGACGCGAACGCGCCGGGGGAATAAGAGTCGATTTTCGGGGAAGGCCGCGCAAGGGCGAGACCGTACAGAAACTAAAATTAGATGCTCTAACGCGTTTAAAAAACGAATCAAAATCTACGACTTTTAGATGAAAAATATACACTCTTTCTGCGACCCCTGTTCTTTAACCCCTTGTTAATCCTCTTTGGGAACCCGAAGGTGGCCGTGACGTCCCTTTATCAGCTCAAAATCATCGGTGTTACACCGTAACCTCAATTAATACTCTATATAATCACCAGCGGCGCCACAATTCTCAATTATTGCAAATTATAATAAACAGCTATAAATATTGCTTGTAGTTACAAAAATTGAGAAAGGTGTAAAATTAAAGTAAAAATGAGCTTATTTTAAAGCAATGCAAGTACAAAATTAGGTTTAAAACAAGAATGGTAGTAGCAATGGGCTGCGCGTAAGCCAGATTTGTCCCCGTGCGATTTTTTTTTTGGGTGACGAGCCGCCGGTGGGGTTGTTGTCCCGGTTGCATAACCGCGTACAGTAATCGGCCGAGCCGCAAAGAGGATCAGAAGCGATCAAGTGGCCTGAACTCTGATTAATGGGGGGCCCAATATGATGGCTCCGATTTCAATTTATATATCTCGCGTTTGGTTGAGGCGATTGTGCGCTCGGCAAAAAGTTGGGATTTACGGGGGCTGTCGGATAAGATCTCCGCTGCCGTTCGACGATTATAAAACGCTTTATTTCATTAGAAGAGAGTTCGTAATTAAGCACCGGGAGGCCGATCCCACTTCTGAAATTCGTTGAGAACGAAAACCGGCCGTGATTGGGAGTGCACCGTCGCGGGTTTTATCGAGGGTAGCGATCCCTCCCTACGCATTAGCGTTGTTTACACTCGAGGTCGGCAATAATAAGGTGTTTTACATGTTTATTGGGTTGAAATGGAAGCTATTTAAAGTGTCCCCGGGCGGCTGTTGTTCGCCTTTCTCGCTTCTGCCGGAAAATACACCGCCGATCGCGCGTATATTGCGACACGCGCCTAACGCTATTACTTACCGAACTCGGCGCCAGCGGCGCCACTAGCGTTTTTTAAATTTTTTTCTTCTACTTCTTATCATTCGTTATTTTCTTCGATTCGGCTACCTAATACACAAACTGATCTATTATACATCCCTTTTTTTATCTACACCAATGCACGCATCTGCACCCCTTGCTCTGTGGATCATTTATGGTACAAAATTGTTAATGAAAGCAGGAGAAGTCGATACTATTAAGCCGATTCTGGCTCATGTCGAGTACAGGCTAGAGTCTTTGTGAGGCTGGAATCAGCTTTACTGTATATATCAACATTTTCTATCTTCTTAGTATTAATTTTAGTATGTATTTAGTCCTCGTATAGTCCTGATTTAGCCGTGATTTAGGTCTGATTTACATCTGATCTGGTCTTATTTTTATCCCTGATTTAGTCTTGATTTTGCATTGATTTATTCCTGTTTTAGTGTTTGTTTACTCATTATTCAGTTTTGATTTAGTCTCGATTTAGTTGAGATTTACCCCTGATTTAGTCTTCATTTCGTCCTGATTAGTCTTCAATTGGTGCTGATTTAGTGTCGATTTACTCCTGATTTACACCTGATTTACTCAAATTTACTCCTGATTTACTTCTGCTTTAGTCTTCATTTCGTCTTGATTAGTCTTCATTTGGTGCTGATTTAATGTTGATTTACTCCTGATTTAGTTTTCATTTAGTGCTGATTTAGTGTTGATTTATTCCTGATTTACTAATGACATATTCTTGAATACGTCTGGATTAGACTTGATTTAGACCTTATTAACTCCTGATTTACTCCTGATTTACACCTGATTTAGTCCTGATTTACTCCTGATTTACTCAAATTTACTCCTGATTTACTACTGATTTACTTCAGATTTACTCCTGATTTAGACTTCATTTCGTCTTGATTAGTCTTCATTTGGTGCTGATTTAGTGTTGATTTACTTTTGATTTAGTTTTCATTTAGTGCTGATTTAGTGTTGATTTATTCCTGATTTACTAATGACATATTCTTGAATACGTCTGGATTAGACTTGATTTAGACCTTATTAACTCCTGATTTACTCCTGATTTACACCTGATTTAGTCCTGATTTACTCCTGATTTACTCCTGATTTACTCAAATTTACTCCTGATTTACTACTGATTTACTTCAGATTTACTCCTGATTTAGACTTCATTTCGTCTTGATTAGTCTTCATTTGGTGCTGATTTAGTGTTGATTTACTTTTGATTTAGTTTTCATTTAGTGCTGATTTAGTGTTGATTTACTCAAATTTACTCCTGATTTACTACTGATTTACTCCAGATTTACACCTAATCTACTCCAGATTTACTCCTGATTTTGACTTGATTTACTCCTGATTTACTTCTGATTTACTCAAATTTATTCCTGATTTACTACTGATTTACTCCAGATTTACTCTTGATTTAGTTTTCATTTAGTGCTGATTTAGTGTTGATTTATTCTTGATTTATTAATGACATATTCTTGAATAAGTCTGGATTAGACTTGATTTAGTCCTTATTAACTCCTGATTTACTCCTGATTTACACCTAATCTACTCCTGATTTACTCCTGATTTAGTCTTGATTTACTCCTGATTTACTTCTGATTTACTCAAATTTACTCCAGATTTACTCCTGATTTAGTTTTCATTTAGTGCTGATTTAGTGTTGATTTATTCTTGAATTAATAATGACATATTCTTGAATAAGTCTGGATTAGACTTGATTTAGTCCTTGTTAACTCCTGATTTACACCTAATTCACTCCTGATTTACACCTGATTTAGTCCTGATTTACTCCTGATTCACACCTAATTTACTCCTAATTTACTCCTAATTTACTCCTAATTTACTCCTAATTTACTCCTGATTTACTCCTATTTCCTGATTCACTCCTGATTTACCTCTATTTCCTCTCCCAAAATCCCAACAAAACGCCAATGATCATTCAACAAAGAACAATTTCTAACCATACACCATTTGATACGGCACTGTTGTAAACGTTAGTCCCCCGCGCGAGCCCCCGGGGGCGGCGCATGCACACGTCACCCGACTTTTAATGTACAATTAAAATACTGTTTCCATAATCTAACTCGCTTAACAACATTGTTTCCCAACGGCGCTGATTCGATTCCGGGGCGAAACACGACCGCGAGCGGAAACCCCAATAAGGAAGCGGGATACCTTTGCATTTCAATTAGCCCCGGCGATTACAGCGCCATCCGCAAAGGAATCGAATCCTCTGTCTGTGTGAACTAGCTGGGTCTTAGCTTGAGTTGAATAAAAAAAAAACATCTTTTAGTATTTTCGATAAGGGATAAATCAAAACTCGGAACCTCTGGCGCGGGGGGCGGCGAGAGGTCCCCGGGGGCGCCGTTCGGGAGGATATGCAAAGCTGGGAAAGCGGTTTGAATATCGCGAGAGGAGTCGGTCAAAAGCCAATATGTGCGGCCGCAAAATAGCTTTCGGAAAAATATGGAGTTGTAGCCGGGGGACGGAATCGAGTTGTCCGCCCATCGGGAGCGGTGGCCGGCGAAAATGGGTTTTTAAAGATGATGGGGCATCGCCGGGCTTCCCCGGCTTTAAGGCGCGAATTTTTCCGCCGGTGTTTTTAGTTTTATTCGTCCAGACGAATCGGATTTGTTCGGGCGTCTCGACCGGGCTGAAATAAGAAAGAGACTTAGATATGTCAACGGCGTAATCCTCCGATATTACCCTTCGAATCCATACGCTGGAAAATCCTGCTCCTGTGCCGGTATAGAGAAACAACGAGGATCATAATGCGAATTATTTTTCCTGTCCTTATAAACACGATTAAATATAAAAACAACATTTTGGAAATTTTCAAGCTTTACAGCTGTCTCTGATGATACCTGAGCAGTTCCGGTTCCATCCTGATTTAGTCCTGATTTAGTCTTCATTTGGTCCTGATTTAGTCTGGATATCATCCTGCTTTTGTCTGATTTTTAATTTTGTCCTCATGTAGTCGAGATTTGGTGTTGATTTAGTCCTGGTTCAGACCTGATTTAGTTCGGATTTACCTACAACTGATTTAGTCCTAATTTAATCTCCATTTATTCTTAATTTATTTCTGATTTAGTCCTGATTTAGTCCCGATTTTCTCCTGATTTGCTGCTGATTTACTCCTGATTTATTCTCAATTTAGTCTTCATTTAGTGCTGATTTAGTCTTCCTTTAGTGCTGATTTAGTGTTGATTTACTGCTGATTTATTAAGAATTTAGTCTTCATTTAGTACTGATTTAGTCTTCATTTAGTGATGATTTAGTGTTGATTTAATCCTGATTTATTCTCGATTTTGTCTTCATTTAATGCTGATTTAGTCTTAATATAGTGTTGATTTAGTGTTGATTTACTCCTGTTTTATTAACAATTTAGTCTTCATTTAGTTCTGATTTAGTGTTGATTTACTGCTGATTTATTAACAATTTAGTCTTCATTTGGACCTGATTTAGTCTTCATTTAGTGCTGATTTAGTCTTAATATAGTGCTGATTTAGTGTTGATTTACTGCTGATTTATTAACAATTTAGTCTTTATTTAGTACTGATTTAGTCTTCATTTAGTGCTGATTTAGTGTTGATTTAATCCTGATTTATTCTCGATTTTGTCTTCATTTAATGCTGATTTAGTCTTAATATAGTGTTGATTTAGTGTTGATTTACTCCTGTTTTATTAACAATTTAGTCTTCATTTGGATCTGATTCAGTCTTCATTTAGTTCTGATTTAGTGTTGATTTACAGCTGATTTAGTGTTGATTTACTGCTGATTTAGTGTTGATTTAGTCCTGATTTATTCTCGATTTAGTCTTCATTTAGTGCTGATTTAGTGTTGATTTAATCCTGATTTATTCTCGATTTAGTCTTCATTTAGTGCTGATTTAGTGTTGATTTAATCCTGATTTATTCTCGATTTAGTCTTCATTTACTGCTGATTTATTCTCAATTTAGTCTTTATGTAATGCTGATTTAGTCTTAATTTAGTGCTGATTTAGTGTTGATTTACTCCTGATTTATTAACAATTTAGTCTTCATTTAGTACTGATTTAGTCTTCATTTAATCCAGATTTAGTCTAAATTTTAGTTCTGACTTAGTCTCGATTATTCCTGATTAGTCCTAATTAGTTCTGATTTAATACGTTCTAAATTTGAAACAACTACAAGCATTTTAATTTATTTTCAACAATCATAAGAAATATTTAGTAAATATCTATACGTATAATGGCGCTTAAACTATACACATTTCCCGATACAAGGAAGACGCGACGAGGACCCATCGAAGCAGTTATTTCGGTTCATTATCTTTTCGCCCGGAGCGAAGTCCTGGCGATCATCCTTCGTCTCCTAATTCCCTAAACGATCCTTAATGACGCGGCGCATTATATTTTCAGCATTTCTTATACTACTACTTCTACCAGTATAACTTTCCTCTTGCACAGCGCAATCGGGATCTCTGATAAATCGCCGTTTTTCGAATTGTTTGCTCTGATATAAATTTGTCAGGTGATCGTAAATTTCTCGCACATTCGCTCGCACATACACACGTGACGAGATGATGAGTTAAAAGATTGAATTTTTGAAATACGGCTGTTCGGTTTTATCTATGATGGTCATTGTCGTTGATATACGGCGGGGGTGGATTGTTTTTTTAACCCCTGTCGCATCAATCGCGGGATTCCAAATTATTTCGAACATTTTTGTACGATTTTACCAACCGATTCTTAACGTTAGGTAATACTTAAACAGGATTTAGGAAGTCCTAAGCACAATTTACGTTTCACCATATTCTAAGTAATACTTAAATGTCATAGGAAATACCTGAAGTTAGGAGAGCTCACTGGGCTTGCCTAAAGTAATTTAGGAAATACTTAATTATACTTTTCATCATTAGCAGGCTTTAGTGATGAAAATCTCACTTGAGATTACTAGATAGTTTTATTGAGGACGAGAGTAAAGTTTATTCATATTAAAATAATGACATTTTTGAGCTCGAGAATTAATTGTAATTATCCTACATTAGGAAGTACTTAGGTGAGAAATACCTAAGAACTAGAGCATTAGGTACACAATACCTAATAAATAGGTAATGAATAGATTTCTTACATTTTTCTTCTTCGTTATTTCTAATCGAAGGGTCTTTTACGAGCTTCGAAGTGCTTTCGTTAACTTCTTCTTTTTTTTCTTCGGTGAGTTTCGCAAATAATTCGCTCCTAAAATATAAACTCGAGAGAAGAAGTCGCCGCCGATAAGGTCTTTTTCTCATTAAAAACAACTCAGCTAAGTAAACGACCGCCGATAAATCAGAAGGAAAGGGGCAGGAAAATATTATTTTGTCTCCGGGTGAAATTTGTCTCTTTTTAAAATACTCACCTGGAGTTCAAAGTGAAATATTTGATGTTTTAAAATACACTAATTTTGATCCTGATTTAGTCCTGTTTTAGTCTTCATTTAGTCTTGATTTAGTCCTGATTTAGTCCTGATTTAGTCCTGATTTAGTCCTGATTTAGTCCAGATTTAGTGTTGATTTACTCCTAATTTATTAACAATTTAGTTTTCATTTGGACCTGATTTAGCCTTCATTTGGACCTGATTTAGTCTTCATTTAATGCAGATTTAGTGTTGATTTACTCCTAATTTATTAACAATTTAGTTTTCATTTGAACCTGATTTAGTCTTCATTTGGACCTGATTTAGTCCAGATTTAGTCCTGATTTAGTCCTGATTTAGTCCTGCTTTAGTCCTGATTTAGTCCTGCTTTAGTCCTGATTTTTCTAAAAAATTAGTAAGCATTATGTCAATTGTCATAAACTTAATCATAAATTTAATAACAAGATTATTAATTTTCAAAACTTTCCTAACAACATTTAGCAATATTATTAATTTTTTTAATACATACTATGGATACATTATACCCCACCCTATATACTATTGAAAAAAAAAATTGATATAATATTTCATTCGAATATCAATAATTCCATCTCTAACCTAACGAAGTTATATCGAGCCGTAATTCATCCCCGTGGCAACACCCCCGCCGCCCCCTCCGCCGTTTCATTCAATTATTTAACCCTCTCTTAAACAATAGGTGGCTGTGAAATGAAGTGATGATTTTATAATGTTTGAATCGCGGCTAACATGATTTGGATTTAATGGCGCGCGAATGCCTTGATAAGCGAGAGAGGTGCAGCCGACGGGTAGCTACCCCGCGTCCCGACGCCCGGCGTCCGCCCAGCGCCGCCCCCCGCGCCGCCCCCGCCGATGCGGTTCCGTACTGTAAACATTCGAATGCATTTTTATTTTGCGTTATTTAGCCGCAGATAAGCGCTTTTGGCGTAATCGGTTTTGTTCTCTCTCGCCGGATTTATGGGGTAAAAGTGGGTGTAAAAAAAGATTTTTGTATATGGTGAGCAGGGAAACTTACTTTTTTGGAACGTTAATAAAAATGAAACTATAGCAGATATCGGTATAATTCTTTTTTTACCTTATAGATCATCTCATCAAGTTTTTCTCGTTAAATTTTGAAAATTTCATCTGTCAAATGATGACCACCATTGTATACTGTGTCCCATTTTGGTCGCGACTGATGGGGGGTATCTCGGTTATTAGACTTGATAGGACATTGCGGTTTTCGCAAACCTGTACTACTTTTTTGTCAAACTTATACAATGGCACAAACAGATTTTTTAAATCTCTTTTCATTTTTGAGTTACAGGGCGATAATGAAAATTCTGACTTATTCAGCCACCCCCGTATCTCGTTTGCTATTGAAGACATTTTAAATGTGTAAACTGATTATTATAGATAATTTTACGTAGAATTCAGTGACGTCCTTAGTTTTTTTATGGGGGTTACCATTTCTGAAATATGACACCAACTTGTAATTTTTTTAATGAGACACCCTATATTGTCATTGCCTATTAAATTTGTAATTTTTTTCTCTTTTTAATGATATGGCACATTCTATATTTTGAATTATCTTAAAATGCTCAAAAAAGAGAAAAACTATTTTATTTTAAAAATGGTTAGGGGCTATGCGGAAAAACAAAAAAATCGTAGAAATGTTTTATTTAATATTCTCAACAACTATTTTTGTTCTAAAAGTATTTTATTTTGGGTTTTCTGCATAGCCCCCTAATCATTTTTCGAATAAAATAGTTCTTCTCTTTTTTGAGCGTTCTAATGAAATTCAAAATATAGAATGCGCCATATCATTAAAAAGAGAAAAAAATTACAAATTTAATGGCCAATAAAAATACAGGGTGTTCCATTAAAAAAATTACAAGTTGATGTCATATTTCAGAAATGGTAACCCCCATAAAAAACTAAGAACGTCACTGAATTCTACGTAAAATTATCTATAATAATCAGTTTACACATTTAAAATATCTTCAATAGCAAACGAGATACGAGGGTGGCTGAATAAGTAAGAATTTTCATTATCGCCCTGTAACTCAAAAATGAAAAGAGATTTAAAAAATCTTTTTGTGCCATTGTAAGTTTGACAAAAAAGTAGTACAGGTTCGCGAAAACCGCAATGTCCTATCAAGTCTAATAACCGAGATACCCCCCATCAGTCGCGACCAAAATGGGACACATTGTACTAATACAAAAAATGATATTTTTTGTCTGTTATTGTTTGGTGTTATAAGGGAGTAGAGGTAGGATCGCAAATAGTCCGGTGGAAATGTAGTATGCAAAAAAGCTCCGGCCGGATCGGGTCACTTGATCTACGAGCGGCGCGTATCGAAAGGAAACCGGTCCGGTCGTTAATCCGCGATAGTACAATGGTGACAGGAAAGCACATGTTAAGTTTAGTTTGTTAATTACGACGTCGCGCACAATGGAGGCGCTTCCGGAAAAGCGGCAACCCGGAAATTCGGCGCTCGCCCGCCGCTTCACCGTCGGCCCGTTCGCGGGGCGGCGGGACCTCTTCCGGTGCGAGCACCCCTATTTACAATCCGGGCATTGCTAATTTACTTTTGATGTTTTTTATACGCACGTTTTCCACCTAAACCATCTTTTGATAATAAAATAATATCACTGTATTTGCATTTATGCAGGATTAGTAAGGATATTTTAATTCTATAGTATACAGGGTGTTCGAAAATCGTATCTTGAAAATTCTGCATTTCCGGACCTTCTTTTAATTATAGAAACTTTTTTTCATATTTTTTTAACAAGAAATCACCTAAAATATCTCCATATAAAGGGTGTTGTTTAATAAGTGCGGCAATCTTCAGCGGGTGATTCTGCATGAAAAAATAATGATATTTTGCTATATAAACATATGTCCGAAAATGCTTCGTTTTTGAGATACAGGGTGTTAAAGTTTCTTCTTAAAAACCGAAGATTTATTTATTTCTCTGAAACCAGACAAGATATTCAAATGAAATTTGGTGAGTTTTGAGAGGTAACTATTACGCACTTTTTGATATAAAATTAAAAATTTTATGTTCATCATTGGCGCGCATACGAGTAATAATAAATATTTTTTAAAGAAAAAAATGTTGTTGGTACGCCACTGAGGCATTTTAATTGAAAATTCAATTATGAATGAATTACTCGTTCAATTTGTGACAAAAAAGCTCTCTTGTGTTTATTTCGCACGGGCCGCCGTTTTCGAATAAAAAAATAAAACATCTTGACGTGTATTTTTCATTTCCACTATTATTATCTATTAGTGACGTTAGACGGTAGTAGGCTGCTGTCAAAATTATGATCAAACAAATGATCAAATTTTCTTTTTTTGATAATTTAAAATTACGTAAATTAATGTGTAAATTAACTATAGCTTTTTTTTATTATCATCGTTTTGAAGAAAAAACTTTAACACCCTGTATCTCGAAAACGAAGCATTTGCGGACATATGTTTATATAGCAAAATATCATTATTTTTTCATGCAGAATCACCCCCTGAAGTTCGTCGCACTTATTAAATAACATCCTGTATATTTTGAACACTCTGTAGGGTAAAGTACGGATAGATGCCCCACTTTTTGAAATCGCCTCACAATTTTGAAACTATTAATTTATCAATAATTATTCCTCCGCATATACCTAGTTTAATCCTTTGTGCAACATTATGATTTGTTTTCATTGACCTAACAATCACTGATTTTGAAAAAATTGAGTTTTTGCAAAACCATTTTTTGGAGGATAGATGCCTATCGGTACGGATAGATGCCCCACCATGGAAATGCTAAGGGGGATAGATGCTCTTAGTGTAAAATTTATGCCCTATGGACTAAAACATGTAAAATACATAGTTTTAATATGTTTGATTTATAATCTTTAGATGATAATCCTAAGAATCCGTGAATAACCATAAATAAACTAAAGTATTTGTTAAAAAAATATCAAAATTTAATTTTTAATTTTTAACTAGTAAAATCATATATAGCAAAAACATTAAACTAGTAATTACTAAAAAATATCCAAAAAATCAACAAATATCAACTAAAAACCAATAAATTTCATGTAAGACATAATAATGCATCATAGTATATGTATTTTCTTAGGGGCATCTATCCGTCCAAAAATCGGGGCAACTATCCTTTTTGGTACGGATAGATGCCCTTTCATTATTTAAATAAACTAAATAAAAAAGTGCAACTATTAACACATAGGTGTGTACTTAATAAACCAATGTATGTATATAAAAAAAATAGAGTGTAATTTTTTACTACTTCAAAAGTTATGCAGCAATATATACTTGGTTTTTAAAGTTTGAAGCATTTTTTGCGTTTGCTGCGGAGAAAATCACACACACACACAAGCAATGTTCGTCTTTTTTCCAAAACAGCCTACGGACCATTAAGGCATATGGACAGACACTTCTTATTTAGTTTACAAAATTTTTGTTGCGATTTTGGAAATGTTGGTTTTGGAGATCGGGGCACCTATCCCAATGGGGCATCTATCCGTACTTTACCCTATATAATCCCACCCCTACTCGCACGTCAACATCCGGAAACTACCCCTTGCAGTCGACAATTTTGGCAACATTTCTAACCTAATTAGCGGATCCGTCGGCGTCCATTAAACGCCGATGATCCGTGCGAACAAAAGCCGCCCACGTGCGCTCGGCGCCGCGTCCAATCGGCCGCCGCTCATCCCTCGGCGCGTAGCCGGGGCCTAATCGATTCGCCGCGGCTCGTAAGCGCTCCGTTCGCTGTTCGAACGGCTGAATAGACCGTAACACGAGATTACATGGGAGAAGCGTCGCGACGCCGTTCCTGACGACGCTCCCCGTATACGTTAATAATGTTGTTAAAACTGACGGCTGAATTGGGAATGCGTGTGGGAAATGTTGTAATGGGTGTATGGTGGGATCTAAAAATATGCTGAAAACAAATCTAGCCCTCTCTCTAGTCTCTCTAGTCTTTCTAGTCTCTAGTCTTTCTAATCTCTAGTCTTTCTAATCACTAGTCTTTCTAATCTCTAGTCTTTCTAATCTCTAGTCTTTCTAATCTCTAGTCTTTCTAGTCTCTAGTCTCTAGTATTTTGCATGTATGTTGTATACCCGAATATCTCATATTGTTGCACTTAAAACTTTGATATCCCATAATGTTTACACATTACAGAGATATTTTGAATAAAATAACGTCCACACAATATTTTAGATAGAATACGGAATATGTTGATGGTCGCCGGCATAGGTTATCGTATGACGTATGCCGACGGCAATATGGGCAAGGCCCTATGGCAGCGTCGGTTAGCGGAGCCTCTGGATGCGGTCTGGAATCCATTTGCCAGATTACATTTGTGATTCATCGCCGCGGAATGGAGAGTTGTCACATATGTCGGGCCTGGCCCCGACGCTAAGTGGATAGTGTAGAAAATATTTTAAAGGCAAAAAGCGCGACCGCCGGCGTGATTTACACTAGCGGAGACAAAAGGCCAAAACCGGACCGCGTCTAACTGCGCTCTGGATGTTCCAGCCTGGATACATATTCTGGCAAAAAATCGGATGAGGGATTTTTTTTTCCAGAAGTAGGTATTTCCTAAATGCTTCAGGCAAGTCTAGTGAGCTGTATCACCCTTAAGTATTACTTAAGTATTGCCTAACTTTAAGAATTGGTGAGATTTGGTGAAATAAAGAAAATAGAAACGTTCATATATCATTAACTAATATTAGATATTTATTAATTCTCTCTACTTTTTTTGATAAACGAGTGTGTTTTTTTTACAAATCAAATAGGCTTATTTCGATCGATCTCTTTCGAAAGCCGGAATGGCCGTAATAAAAATATTAAATTAGCTTTATAGAAGGCGATTCTCGTTTGATGGGGAGCCGGAGAAATACTTATAAAAACTTAGCAAATGGGCGGAGGAGAATATATTTATCGAAAATGATCGTTCGATAAATAGATTCATCCCGATGAAAATGATTTAATAAATCTACTAAATGACGTTTTATTGTTATATACGAGCGAGCCATATTTTCCTATTTGATTATACCAGTTAATTTAGTCCGCAGGCTGTAGTAAATATACCTAAAATGTTTATTATGTTGAAACATTCATTCTACATCTACAAATTTATTATATATTTTAATATCTACTAAAATATATTTATAATTTTACAAAAAAAGAATAATTATGTCACTTAAATTGCAATAATATTAATGAACAAAACCATTTATTTATTATTAAGTTTTAATTAATTTTTAAATTTCTTTTTAAGTTTTATTTTTAATTTCAGATACCTAAGATAAAATCCTGAATAAGGGTAACTAGATATGTTTATATTACAATGGAGAAGACCACGATGTGAGATAGGCGGATTTCGGCAAAATATACGATTAGAAATGATTTATTAGAGCTCAAAAACCGTTTTCAGTTGCTCAAAATGTGTTATAATTAAAAAGATATAGTCCTTTGAAATTTGAAAATTTCGGGTTTTGACTCATACCTTATCAACCAATCATAAACCACTCACGTCTTGTTGTATAGTAAATAGTATGAAATTTCGAACGCAGTAACAAAGAATACACAAAACGAACAAAAATCAAACTGTCACTTGTCAGATTTTTCTGAAAAATGCACAAAACAAATTACACGAATTGCAGTTCGACACAAAACACTTTACTGATAATATTGACGTTGACAAGAATGTTGCCAAATAAATTTTTCAGGACCATTATTTGTGTTTTTAACACGAAAATCGGTCACAATTTATACAGATGAAGATGTTATTTCTGTATTAATATATCGAATTATCCATTAGGTAATGGAAGAAATGGATAAATCAGAAAATGTTTATTGCAATAAATATACAAAAAACGCACATTTTGCTGAGTAAAGAAGAGTAATAGGAAACGTGGCAAACTTGCTAAATGTGACTTCTCTTTGAAACTCTCGCTTTGATTGGAGCAGAGTGTATGACGATTGTGTGACGTTTTTCAAACTTTAAAAATTAATTGCGGCCTTATTTGGCCACAGAAAAAAATAAAAATTTCATTACGCGCCTTCCTAGAACACACGGTTTTGAAAAAAAAATAAAAAAAAAAATCGTGGTCTTCTCCATTCCTCTTATAGTATATTTTTGCACAATTTGCATAACTTAGATATCTAGGTTATCTTAAACAACCTTTGAACCTTAATTTAGCGAAAAACGTGTAAGCCCATGGACTATAACGCGATAAATAAGGGTCGATTCACAATCGCAGCGAGTGCTTAGAAATATTGGCATCGTTGGCGAACTCTATTAGATTGATTAAAAGCTTGAGAGTTTAGTGGAGGATGCATTTTCTATAACGCAGGAATGCATGGTTATGAATATGAGCGGAGATTTTTCTCTTTCGGGGGATGATAAAAGGGGAGAGGACGTTCGCAGTTTCTTCTCCAAAGTGTCAATCCCATCGGGAAGCGCACTAGATTTATTAAGTAATTGAACGTATATATCATCTCGGTGTACGGAATTAGAACGATTTAATAAAGGTGCCGTTGGAAGATTAAGGACGTTCTGTATAGTATCTACCCCTGTATACAAATCCGATTTGTTGGTTATTAATCATTTGGCCAACCAACGGTAACAGCTTCGTGTATTGCGGAATCGAATTCGCCTCGCTCTCTCTAGCAGGCTCTGCCTACACCCCTTTTCGCTATTTATTCGAAATTCCATATTCATAAGTTATGCGAGATCGAAGCTATTACAATGCCGCGATTTATGGCTGCGAATTTTCGATTAATTTTCGAATAAGCGACGCAGCATACGCGCCGCCGATAAATTATTTGCCGGATTTATTTTGTTTAATATGCTCCGGATTTATTCGAAATTTAGACTATGTAGTATTCGGTGAGCAGTGGTAAAAGGGTGGGTCATTTTTGAATATATTACAAACTCCTGGGGTAGGTGTTATGTCTAAAAATAGACTAATAGTTGTAATAAAATGGTGGCATTGGAGGTTTCATTTGGGACCTAGAGCCCTTTGAAGATGGTGTCCTCGACTCCCAATTTTGGACACCATCTTCAAAGGGCTCTAGGTCCCAAAAGTAACCTCCTGTGGCACATGTTTATATGAATTTTTCGGTATATTTTTACTTATACCTACTACCTATCCAAGGAGTTTGTAAACTGTATTTATTAACACCCTGTATAAGTTTTCAGGTTTTGTGGTTTTAAAGTGTACTTACAATATGGAGTTAAAAGTAGGGAAAGTATTTTCTACCTACTTTTGCGCTCTTTAATACAGCCAAATCATGATTGATAAAAATTACCTGTATAGTTTATGCAAAACAAAGTTAGATACACGTCACCACAAATTTAATATGTTACAAATAGACAAAATTTAAGAATTTTCAAAAAATTTTCAAGAAAGATATCTAGAGATGAAGGGTATTTAAAAATAGTAATTCTCGTAAACCTTCATTGAAAACTGCTTATAAAATCATCCCTTGTTAATATTAAATTAAATTCTGTAGGTATTAAACTTAATCAGTTTTAATAAATATGTGATATTTTTTGAAAATTATTGCATTTATTTTTATTTATATGTCTATTCTGAATCAATTTAGAAAATTTCTGAGCAATTTATAACGACCCAGATCGAAAACAAACTGTCCAGAACATTTAAAAACGCCGTAGAATCAATTAAGATTGTTCAAAACAATTCACAATGCTTTAGAATGAATTTTGATATGTTCAAAACAATTTAAAACGTTTCTGAAGGAATTAGAACTGCTCAGAATACTTTTAGAAACCTTCAGTAGAAATTAGAAATGATTCTGAACATTTCAGAGAGAATTGAAACTATCCAGAACAATGTATAACTGTCCAGTGTTTGAATTAGAACTGTTCAGAACACTTTTAGAATGCTTCAGAACGAATTAGAAATGATTCTGAACAATTTTGAACGTTTCGGAATGAATTAAAACTGTCCAGAACAATGTAGAACTGTCCTGAACGAATTAGAACTGCTCAGAACACTTTTAGAATGCTTCAGAACGAATTAGAAATGATTCTGAACTATTTTGAACGTTTCAGAATGAACTAAAACTATCCAGAACAATTTAGAACTGTCCCGAACAATTTTTATTGTTTATGCGTTTATTTTTAAAAGTTGGCCACAAAGCTTGTCAAATATGACATTAGTGACGCACATCTAACTTTGTTTTGCATAAACTATACTTCATTAATTTAAAACTTCTTTCTTACATCTTTCCAGCTAGTTTTTTTATTGTTTATTTTTCCCAATCGTGTCCACACATCCGGCATATATAGATACGCATAAACATCTCTTCAACGTTCCCTTTTCCCTCCTTTATGAATATAACATGTATATTTTGGCACCCTCAAAGTGTTACGTATCAATAATAATTTCCACGGGTTAGACTTCAATGGATTCGACGCGCCGTAATTTGTGGCCGATTTTCAATGTGTCGAAATAAGAAAAATGGGGCGGAAAGGATAACTGTGTGTGTGTATGCGAAAGCGAGGAGAGCGGTCCTTTTGAAACGACCCGAAGAAAATATGATTCGTTTCGTCGAGTCGAAAAATCAGTAATTCACGATTCTTTTGACCAATAAAGTATGGGGTTGTCGGTTCAGAAGTGGGATATTATGCATCTTTCTTATCCCTTTTGATCTCTATAAGTACCTACGCGAATTTATTCAATAGATGCATTTTAGAAAAATTAGCTTACCTAATAAGAAGTCATGATATCAGTATTCTCGCGGTGTTATTTTTTGCTGGTAAATTATTTGAATTTTTCTTCAATTGCGATATCTTTCCATGAAAGTTGGTATTAAAAGGGGTTGATCTCATTTACAGATTCAGTTTCAGTTTCTGCACAAGCATCGCATTTGGAGTTTTAAACATAGATGGCGCCGTAGTTGTCCTAAAATTTATTACAGTTTTCTTTATTACTTGCTCCCTCTAGTGAAGAACGTACAAACTTAGCTACTATACTATTGCATTGATTCATTAATAGATGTCGCTAGTTGCCACAATTTAACTTTGGTAATTCACCAGTTTTCATTGTTACTCTCTAAATTCTAATAAAGAATTTGCGTGATTTTATTTCCAATACTGTATAATTTCTTCTGCAGCAGACTTATTGTATGGTTATTTAAAATTTAATTAATTTAATAAAACACTGGAGTAATAAAAAATCGTCAATATATTGACTGTATATACAATCATCGTTATATAATACCTAGATTACATAGATTATCAACGTTTAGAGCTGCATCTAGTTACACAGAAATTTCCGTAATATTTTATTTGTACAAAACATTTCTAAAATATCTAAAAAACTACTTTTGATTTTTTTTTTAATTTTGTATAAAATTTCTACACGATAATTTTATTTTCGACAGCTTCCGGAAATAAATAGTTTACGCTCTGCTTTTCACCTGTACATCGAACCCTTGCATGCATTTTCTTTACGATTTCATCGATCATTTCAACATCGAAAATATCTATTAATTCGAATTCTATTGACATAGGTATTTCAGAAATTTGTGTACAATTCATTAACGTTTCAAAGAAATAGCTTTCGTTGCGAAATCAATTAAAATTAACGATTTTTTTTATTAATTATAAGGTCATTAAATTTTTTTTGTGAAATGTATTTCTTTTAAACGTTAATGTTTATCTGACATCTTAGTGCCCGTTTTAACAAGTGAATAAATATTGTCAACAAAAATACAACGTAGGCGTCGAAATTTCCGCGAGTTTTCCGCGAATCTTCCTTCGGGGGGTTTCGGTTTCATTCGTTGAGAGAAATTAATTCGATTAATTGCACATTTCTATATCGATCGCTCGTGGTCCATATCTAAGTTTCGTCAAACGAGAACCCTTACGCATCTTCTATTCCAACAACGTATACGATAAAAAATAATTTTAATTTGCTTTTATACATAAATATAGTAAATTCGAATAAGTTTGCGTAAATTAAATTATAAAATGGCGGACCGACATTTTAGTGTCCTGTTTAGTAAATTCTTTTGCAATTACAGATCAATTTTTAATAACCAATAAAATGCTAATATTGGTTATACAGGGTGTTATTTAATAACATGCTAATACTTAAGGGGGTGATTCTTGGACCCATTTTAAGAAAAAAACTTCATATAAACCTATGTCCTAAACTTCTTAACTTTTGAGATACGGGGTATTAAAGTTTAAAGATAAAAAACAATTTTTTACTGTCATTTTCATACTACTTTCGGCGGACATTTCCAACACCTGATTTAAATTATTTCTTTATTTTACTTTAATTTCATAATTTCAACGTTTAAAAGTTATCCGCTTAAATAAATTATTGTTCAGAGTTAGATAAATCGTTTTTGGTCGTCATTCGTCCAGGGAGATGCAAAAGAACGAATTTAATTTTTTTTAGCGAAACGGTGAGTTGTACGAAAAAAAGTCAAGAAATCGAATTTGTTCTAAATTTAACGAGAATTCGAAAAATAATTTTGATTTTAAGAGATGGCAGTGGCGTATCACTTTTTTATTCAAAAATATCTAGTATGAGTCCAGTAGGGACGCCACTGTTAGAAATAAAAAAAGATTTTTGGGTCAAAAAATGCTCTTTAATGCATAAACGCCGTACACCAAATTTCATAAAAATATTTAAAGTGGTATGAAAATGACAGTAAAAAATTGTTTTTTTTCTTAAAACTTTAATACCCCGTATCTCAAAAGTTAAGAAGTTTAGGACATAGGTTTATATGAAGTTTTTTTCTTAAAATGGGTCCAAGAATCACCCCCTTAAGTATTAGAATGTTATTAAATAACACCCTGTATTAAGCCTTAAAACAAAAAAAATCGTCTAATAAATTGAATATTCCTACCAAATCTTTAAATCTAGTACAGAAGATAAAGATATTATAAAGATCAAAAAAACCTGTCTTATTGTGAACTGATCTGTAATTGCAATCAAAATTAATTAAATAATAATTCATAAATTACTCTATATACAAAAAAATCAATTTAAAAATCATTAGTCGAGAACGAATTGTCTAAAATAGTCACAGCATCGGTGCGTCCCATATCGATCAGGATCTGCCTCAAATCAGTGAGCGCCTTCCCGCCCCTATTCCTCGCCTCCCACAGGTCCAAAATCCAATCCGTCGGCGACGCCTTCGTGCCGAAGTAGATAATATACCCGTGAACGTTCAACTTGTGCGCCAGCATGCGCCAGTTGTTCCCGTGCTGCGTCGGCGGGTCCAGGCACTGGCACAGCTGCTTCTTCAGCGCCTTCCCCAGCCTGGTGCGGTTGTAATCCTCGCACAGCGACACCCCTCTGTCCGTCACCACCACGCTGCGCTTGGCGCTCTTCGCGTAGTCCACGCCCTTGGGCGCCTCGTCCTCCTTGCAGCGGACGTCGAACACCTGGATGTAGTCGAAGCCCTTCTGGTTCACGCGCAACTGGAACCCCAGCGACCCGCTGGCCTCGAGGCTCTCCAGCGTGAACGAGCAGTGCAGGCTGTTGCTGGTGGCTTGCCACAGGTGCCTGAAAGGGATCTCTTGGTAGTTGGTGGATGGTTTAGCCCGCCAGCCCTCGCTAATGTTGTCTAGAGACAGGCACAAATCGCTGCCGGTGTCCTGGAAAGTGATGCATCTGGGCTCGTCTAGGAGATGCCCGCCGAGGCGCTGCTCTTGCCCGTAGACGGTGTCCATGGAGGAGTTGGTGTCTTCGAGCACGTAGACCCTTAGGCTGTAATCGCCCGATGATTGGAAGCATAATTTGGGACCGAACACGGCTAGTTTCAGTCTTTTGATGGCCGATCCGGCTTGGTCCGATCTGCCCACTATCACGTATCTGGCCAGCTGCTCGGTGATGAGGAAGGCGTCGTACTTGTCCAACTGGCAGAACACGTTGGTGTTGATGGTCTCCTGGCCCAAGGTGACGGCGTTCTGCCACTGGGGGTTGCTGCAGTCGCTTTGCAGTATCGAAATCTGCCAGTTGTTGCGCGTGATCTCGGCGCAATGGGGAATCTTCAGCACCACGCCTTTGTTCAGAGCAATATTGGGGCCGCAGGAGACTATTGGACTCAATTGCGTTAAACCTTCGGATAATTTAGGTCTGAAACCGTCTTCGTTTAGTATCGACAGGAATATTTCTTGTTTCCTGCTCTTGGGTAAGACTCCTTCTGGTACCAGCAACGTTACTCGTAAGTCTGGAAGGTTTAAGAAACCACCAGATCCGGATAAAGTGGATTTGGTGTAATTTCCAGAAGCTGTTGGTGTCACTGCATAAGCTGCTGGTAGATTCGCCATTGGTAGAGTCACCGTGTCAGTTGCTACTTCATAGGTAGAATCAGCTGCAAAATGTTGGTCATCAGTAATGGATTTCTGAGGAAGGATTCGATTGTGAAACTTACAATTGTTGGTGAAGCCGCTGAGCTGGCTGCGCTTGCCGCTGGAGGACTCCAAGGTGGAGCTGGTGGCCGGCGACATCTGGATGTCGCTGCCGGAGGTGAGATGGGGCACGTCGTAGTGGTGTTCGGACACGGAGCGGGTGACCGACGTGGCCGGCGTGGTGTAGGGGTACTCGTAGCAGGGCGGGATGGTCTGGGTGACGTCCGGCTGGAGGGTGAGCGACTTCTTGTCCGGATCGGAGAAGAACTCCGGGTGGTAGTCTGGAAGAAAACGAGGAGAATCGTGTTGTAGTGAAAGATTGTTATGATCAGTTATGAGGCAAAAATAAGACGGGTTTTCGAGAATTTATCCTGAAGAGAGTTTTGAATGTGTTAATTTGAAAATTTTTGTGGTATATAAGCATCCTTCAAGAACGTAAAAAAATTTTTTAGTTATAAAAATGTGGATTGTAGAGGGCGCTACAGGCGATTTCCGGAACCTCCTCTAAAAAAAGACGATTTACGAGGGTATTTTTGAGGTTTTTCGGGATTTTCTCCGAAAATCTTCCAACGATTTTCTTTAAAATTTCCCCAAATATTCTTTAATATATTACCAATCACCTCACGCAAACCGCATATCCGGGAAAATCCATTTACCGGAGTTATAGGAAAAATAAATTTTCTTTTTCGCAATTTCGACAAAAAAATTGAAATATCTCGAAAAAAGTTGCTATTTCGAAAAAATTTTTATTCTTCGAAAATTGTAGATAATGTTTTTCTCTATAATCTGATTTATAAGGGGTTATTCTATTTTGAACCGTTTTTGAGTTATAACGTCAAAAAACAAACATTCCTTCGCGAACGAAAAATTTATATTTTACAATTACTCCAAAACTAGCCGTTTTTTGAAAATTTCTCAAGAATCGAAATTTGTAAAGAATAGTATTTTGTATAATATATGTAGATGGGGTAATTGGATTTTGAGCGGTTTCCGATTTATAGCGCGATATCGATTTTTTATAATAAGCGCGATTGACAAAAGGTCGAAATAACTCGAAAAAAGATGCGATTTCGAAAAAAAAATTATTCTTTGAAAATTGTAGAGGATGTTTTTTTATATAATAAAAAGTTTACGGGGTGGTTCCAACTTTAACGGTTGTTTCCTTCCGGGTGAAAAATTCCGGATTTTTAGGATATTTTTAGGGATTTTAAGAATACAAATTTGTTAAGCGTAGTTTTTTCCAACTAACAAACAAACCGCATATGTTTAACTTGAACCGTTCAAAAGTTATGGGGATAAATATTAGTCGCGTACTTATAAATTAATCTTGATATTTTGCCGAGCGATTATCAGCATTAGCTAATATATTAGAAATGGGGACGCCACTGGGATGGATATAGTCCGTTCGTTGAAATCGTGCCGGTTTCGGATTAAGCGTTCAATGTTTACAGTCCCCAAAAAATACCTGTTTTCGGGGAAAACACCAACTGCTCAAAATTATTTTATTTTATCAAAATTAATCTGCAGTGAAACACTGTGAACAATATTGTTTTCCCCGAAAACAGTTATTTTTTGGGGACTGTAAACATTGAACGCTTAATCCGAAACCGGCACGATTTCAACGAACGGACTATATTTATTTAAAACGAAAGAATTGTATCGAAAATGTATGATTCACGGACTGGTTTTTAGGTTGATAAGGTGGAATCGGATGATTTATTACTTTACTTTGTTATTTTGTTCTTGGGTGTTAATAAAGAAAGACTTACAATTATTTATTTTTCGGGGTGCATTTATAAACCTTATTTGATTTGAAGTGAACAAATTTTTGGATTTGGACGCTATTATCAATGTTTTATTAACAATTACGGCTAGTAAACTTTTGAGTTTAGTGATTTGTGATGGTGAAATAGTAGTATATGATTGTATAGTAGTGTATATAGTGGTAGTGATTGTCTAACTAAGTGACAAGACCACCAAAAGATTGCAACAATTGACGACCTGACAACAGGTAAGTGTCCAAAGAAAGGGCGCGTTAGTGCGTTAGCGCCCTTTCCAACCTTTCTGCGAGTCATAACTGCGCATAACCCCTTAAGAGAACTCGTAATTAACGTATCAAATTGGAAACGTGCCGAAAATAAAACGAATAATTAAAGGTTTTTTTTTTCTCAACGAGCCCGTCTCGTTTTTTGTCGAGGTTTCAAAGTAAACGTGGAAACCACACGTGTTTTTCATTTTGTGCGAGTTCATTAGGAAACCCATAAAATTTTAGGTATTTCTTTAATTGAACCACGCTATAATATACCGCGTAATTATAAATTAGAGAAAAAAATAGAGCTTCTAATAGCCAGCGAGGCGCTATTTATGAACTAATAAACCTTCTCCGATTGTAAAAAAATTACTCGTGAGAATATCCACACAATAATTTTAATATAAAATTTATAGATGAATAAAAGTTGGAAAAAAAAAGGCCATAAAAACCTCCACATACTTATACAGCAAACTCTTAATAACCAAACATTCATCGAACATCGTAGGTGCTCATATATCCACGCACATACGATACATTGTCGAGTTTTTATCTCTTAATCAACGCCACGGCAATTATCAACGTTTAATTTACGGTCGAATAAAGCGATTTTATTATTGAATTTGATAGCGCCGTTCCGGCATTTCGTCGGGGTCCGAATGTCTGTGACAAATAGCCCCGGTTAAACGTTAAAACGTTAACGGAACGATACGTATTAAACGGTTATGGGAATTAATATTGGAAGTCGTCGCCGCGATACATTGTAATCACCCCCCTTTATAGAGGTCTTGCCGTTTATTGCCCCGCTAAGAGGTGATTTAGAACCAGAAAGTAGACGTGCTCAATTGGTTTCAGCTGGATCGCGATATATTATACCCCTAATTTATCAATTTACAGCTAGTCTCATAGAATCGAATTCATTCTACAGTTATGCTTGGATCCGGATTGGATCCCAGATCAATCCTGAGGAAATACTAAACACGGATCGAGTTGACTCGACGAATAAAAGATATCTCGATCACTGGATCCCTGGATCACTGGATCCCGCATGTAAACGGGGTAAGTATTTGATTAGTTTTGACAGTAAATTGACTTGTTTTTCCGAGACGTGAAAGGCCAAAGATGCTTTGATCTTCTTCTTATATAGAGGCCTCAGTCTTCTGTGGCTATTCGGTCTAAGATGCTTTTATAGTTTGGATTTTTGACATTTAAGTGAGGTTAAGGCCCGGTTGTAGATGCAAAGTTCAACTTAATTTCTACAAATTAAATGCATAAAAAAACTGTTCGTGTAATCCAACACTTTTATTACAGGAAGACTTTTTCTTTAAGCTCGCGCACATGGCTGCTCGCTTCTTAATTGCAGGCCATCAAATTAGGATTCTTAATGAAGCAGGAATATTTCAATTTTTCAAATAAGCTTTTTTATCGCCCAAATCAACATGTGTGCCCGTATAAAAGGCTCCCGTGTGGCTCAAAAAGGTACTTTATAGCTAAAATTTACACGGGCCACATGCCCCCGACCTCTATAAATAATCCAGCGCCGCGTGAATGATTTACCATTTTTATTATACTTAAAAAACGAGTAAAAGAGAGCAATTTTTCTTCGACTATTAGATACCATTTTCAGGAGCAAACAAGTAAATATTATGAGTACTTAACGCAATGGAGAAGACCACGACTTTTTTTTTTATTTTTTTTTTTCGAAACCGTGTGTTCTAAGAAGGCGCGTAATGAAATTTTCATTTTTTTTCTGTGGCCAAATAAGGCCGCAATTAATTTTTAAAGTTTGAAAAACGTCACACAATCGTCATACACTCTGCTCCAATCAAAGCGAGAGTTGCAAAGAGAAGTCACATTTAGCAAGTTTGCCACGTTTCCTATTACTCTTCTTTACTCCGCAAAATGTGCGTTTTTTGTATATTTATTGCAATAAACATTTTCTGATTTATCCATTTCTTCCATTACCTAATGGATAATTCGATATATTAATATAGAAATAACATATTCATCTGTATAAATTGTAACCGATTTTCGTCTTAAAAACACAAATAATGGTCCTGAAAAATTTATTTGGCAACATTCTTGTCAACTTCAATATTATCAGTAAAGTGTTTTGTGCCCAACTGCAATTCGTGTAATTTGTTTTGTGCATTTTTCAGAAAAATCTGACAAATGACAGTTTGATTTTTGTTCGTTTGTGTATTCTTTGTTACTGCGTTCGAAAATTCATACTATTTACTTATACAACAAGACGTGAGTGGTTTATGATTGGTTGATAAGGTATGAGTCAAAATTTTTAAATTTCGAAGGGCTATAACTTTTTAATTATAACACATTTTAAGCAACTGAAAACGGTTTTGAGCTCTAATAAATCATTTCTAATGGTATCTTTTGCCGAAATCCGCCTATCTCACATCGTGGTCTTCTCCATTAGCGATGTAAATATCTACGAGAAACGAATATAAAAAAGTACAAGGAAATATCTAGTTCGAGCGATAAATCGCAGCGACAATTAGCAAGAGTAATGCATCGCCATTAATGGCAACACAACAGTTCTTGCATTGTGATAGATGAACTTTGAACGCGATAAGTCATCCAGAAAGAGGCGACAATTCATTATTCATAGCGAAAGAACGGGCGCATTTCTCACTATTCCTCGTTTCCCGTCGCTTCTTACAATGGCGTACGGTTTTTCATTGCACGTATTATAGGAAAAAAATCGCACTCCTTAAACGCGAGAAGATACAACGCCGGGGCGTGGACGATTGCACTAATTAAAAACATCTTAAGCCGCGTTCTATTAACGTTCGGATTTTTTTTATATAACCAAGATTAATCGCTTACAAGATGAATAAATTATTCGGGTTCGACAAAACACGTGTTAGGAAAAAAACGCGTCCCCGGGAAGATTAACGACGTTCCCGAAAATCGTTGATTTCACGGTCCGTGATCGCTCCAGGAACTCGCGAGGGCCCGTTGATATTCGAAACAAATGTGAAAGTCGAGAGGAAAAACGATCGCATAAATGATTTTTGATAGCCTTGATCAGCATTTCAAAAGGTGTCGGTTTATTCGGTTGCCAAGAAAAAATATTGTATAATATTATAAATAATACCTGAAGGTATATAATAACTCGGTTCAACGCAGAACTATTGTTGAACTATGCATATACAACCGCTTAGTATAGTTTGTACAAAACAAAGTTAGATGCACGTCATCATTAAAGAGTGGAATATATGCAAAATGCATATATATGCAACATTTGCATATATTTAACGATTTGTCCAGTTTTTGCATATTTTGAAAAAAATTGCATACTTTAGCATACTTATAGGTATGTAGATATTTATGTACTTACTACTTTTTGTTTGTACAGTCAATTTGATCAATTTTGAACATTTTACATACATTGCATACTTTTGATATTTTTTGAAAATTATTGCATAATTTTTATATTTTTTTCAAAATCAATGCAAATTTTTGACATTTTTTGAAAATTATTGCATAATTTTGATATTTTTTTGAAAATCTATGCAAATTTTTGACATTTTTTGAAAATTATTGCATAACTTTGATATTTTTTTGAAAATCACATCAAACTTGTGATATTTTTTGAAAATTATTGCATAATTTTGATATTTTTTTGAAAATCACATCAAATTTGTGATATTTTTTGAAAATTATTGCATATTTTTGATATTTTGTTGAAAATCATTGAATATTTTTTAATTTTTTTGAAAATTATTGCATATTTTTGATATTTTATTGAAAGTCAATGCAAATTTTTGATATTTTTTATATTTTTTTGAAAATTATTGCATAATTTTGATATTTTTTTGAAAATCAATGCAAACTTTTGACATTTTTTGAAAATTATTGCATAATTTTGATATTTTTTTGAAAATCACATCAAATTTGTGATATTTTTTGAAAATTATTGCATATTTTTGATATTTTGTTGAAAATCATTGAATATTTTTTAATTTTTTTCAAAATTACTGCATATTTTTGATATTTTATTGAAAGTCAATGCAAATTTTTGATATTTTTTATATTTTTTTGAAAATTATTGCATAATTTTGATATTTTTTTGAAAATCAATGCAAATTTTTTTAGATTTTTTGAAAATTATTGCATAATTTTGATATTTTTTTGAAAATCACATCAAATTTGTGATATTTTTTGAAAATTATTGCATTTATTTTTTATTTATATGTATATTCTGAATCAATTTAGAACATTTCTGAGCAATTTTTAATGATCCAGATCGAATAAAAACTGTTCATAGCATTTAAACACGCCCTATAATCAATTAAGATTGATCAAAACAATTCCCAATACTGTAGAATGAATTTTGATATGTTCAGAACAATTTAAAACGCTTTTGAACGAATTAGAACTGTCCAGAACACTTTTAGAATGCTTCAGAACGAATTAGAAATGATTCTGAACAATTTTGAACGTTTCAAAATTAATTAAAACTATCCAGAACAATTTAAAACTGTCCCGAACGAATTAGAACTGTTCAGAACACTTTTAGAATGCTTCAGAAAGAATTAGAAATGATTCTGAACAATTTTGAATGTTTCAAAGTGAATTAAAACTATCTAGAACAATTTAGAACGGTCCCGAACGAATTAGAACTGTTCAGAACACTTTTAGAATGCTTCAGAACGAATTAGAAATGATTCTGACAATTTTGAACGTTTCAAAATGAATTAAAACTATCCAACAATTTAGAACTGTCCCGAACGAATTAGAACTATTCAAAGCACTTTTCGAATGCTTCAGAACGAATTATAAAGTTGGCCACAATGCTTGCAAATATGACAACATTAATGACGTGCATCCGACTTTATTTTGCACAAACTATATGTAAATTTAATAACACGAAAATTGAGATAGTGTAAATGTAATCCTATACTACTTTACGAAGAAATTGAAGCTCTCTACATATCCAATATAATCGATTACAGATTTACATCTCGTCTTTTACGAGCCGAAGTTCACCATAAAACCATCGGCCGATTTAAATTCAGCTCGGGCGCATATCGAACGTGAGTCTAATATATCGGATTTATGAATCGTAAAAGCCGGCTTTTTTTTACAAATAGGTCACGTACGATATTGAATTTCGGCCAATTGACCTGCTCCACTGAGCGAAGGAGAAACAAGAAAATCAAATAGAAGAGAAAAGGCCACTCGGAAGGCACAACTCGCCGTTTGTTATGATGTTTGGACAATCGATTTACCTGTGTTTTCCGGGCAATTCTTTAAAGCAATATCAACACAACAAGAGGTTCTATAAAAAAATCTTTCAAAACCTACAAAACATCAATGTATTTAATATTTAATACCTAGAGTTCACTCACAACGAACTTCACTAATTAGTAGATACAATAAACAATTATTTACTATACCCACTAAACTACTAGTAGTAGTTTGTTTGAAACATACACAAAATTATCGAAGTGATATCCGGATTATCCACCTACAATACCTAGCCATGTAAGTTTATCTTTGCCTATTAGTTTACGACACTGTTTACTCACCGTTCGAAGCCATGTTGTAGAGGCTCTGGTGTTGCCTCTTCTTCTTCCTGTGCTTCCTGATGAAGTAATACACCACCACCGAGGTGAGCAGGATGCCGAAAATCGCCGCCAGGCAAATCACCACCACGTTCAAATCGTTCTGGGTCTTCTCGTAATTGCCTGAAAACAAAACGAAAATGTTCTCAAAACATTGATCTTGTATGGACCATGTTCGGACCATGTTCGGACCATGTTCGGACCATGTTTGGAGGATGCTTGGACCACTTATAGATCTTCATAATGACGTGAGGAAAAGTAAGTAAAAATTGATCATGTATAGACCATGTTTGAATGACCCATGTTTGGATCATGCATGGAGAATGCTTGGGCCACTTATAGATCTTCATAATGACGTGATGAAAAGTAAGTAAAAATTGATCACGTATAGACCATGTTTGAATGAAGTTAGACCATGTTTAGACCATGCATGGAGGATGCTTGGACCACTTATAGATCTTCATAATGATGTGATGAAAACCAAGTAAAAATTGATCATGTATTGACCATGTTTCAGTGAAGTTGGAGCATGTTTGGACCATGTTCGGAGGATTCTTGGGCCACTTATAGATCTTCATAATGACGTGATGAAAACCAAGTAAAAATTGATCATATATAGACCATGTTTGAATGAAGTTGGACCATGTATGGACCATGCATGGAGGACGCTTGGGCCACTTATAGATCTTCATACAATGATGTGATGAAAACCAAGTAAAAATTGATCATGTATTGACCACGTTTCAGTGAAGTTGGAGCATGTTTGGACCATGTTTGGAGGATGCTTGGACCACTTATAGATCTTCATAATGACGTGAGGAAAAGTAAGTAAAAATTGATCATATATAGACCATGTTTGAATGAAGTTGGACCATGTATGGACCATGCATGGAGGACGCTTGGGCCACTTATAGATCTTCATACAATGATGTGATGAAAACCAAGTAAAAATTGATCATGTATTGACCACGTTTCAGTGAAGTTGGAGCATGTTTGGACCATGTTTGGAGGATGCTTGGACCACTTATAGATCTTCATAATGACGTGAGGAAAAGTAAGTAAAAATTGATCATATATAGACCATGTTTGAATGAAGTTGGACCATGTATGGACCATGCATGGAGGACGCTTGGGCCACTTATAGATCTTCATACAATGATGTGATGAAAACCAAGTAAAAATTGATCATGTATTGACCACGTTTCAGTGAAGTTGGAGCATGTTTGGACCATGTTTGGAGGATGCTTGGACCACTTATAGATCTTCATAATGACGTGAGGAAAAGTAAGTAAAAATTGATCATGTATAGACCATGTTTGAATGAAGTTTGGACCATGTATGCAGCTAAATAATACAGCAGCATGGAAATAGTTCCAGTAACTGTCTGGAATCTATATCGGGTGTATCATCCCCAGCATCGACGTGAAATTCAATTAGGCCCCAAACACAATATTGTCCCTCATAAGTATGTCACCGTATAGCTGTCAGGGAGCCCGTCGAATGCGGAAAAATCGCCCTCTCGATATCGCGAGAGTGCATTTTCCCTCTTCGACGGGCATTTCCGGCCGGGGAATCCCGCGGGGACCAGCGACTCCGCTAATTGCCGCCCCAATTCGACCGCCACGCGCTGCAAAGGGGACGGATACGCCGAATATTCGGGAGTATCCGAAGATTCGTTGGATTTGCCGTCGAGCAGTGGCGTACGGTTTTCCCCCTAATAACATTCTGTATATCTTGAAAATTGCGAATTTCCATATTCTTTAAAAAGGAATCACCTTCTAAAATATCTCCATCTAGTTTTCGAACACCCTGTGTATTCTGTACGCCACTGTATCTAGTTTAAAAACGAGAGGGCTAATTTATCGGCGGTCATTATTTCCGGATTATCCGGTATTCATTAAAACTAATTGGTTGTTATTAGTTGGTAGACCAAGTGCCATAAGTCCCGATGGCAAAACCGATTGCTGGTGGAAAAAGTTTTAATCAAAAACCGTTACATGTCGGATTTGGGGAGGAAATTTAGAGCGTTAAAGGAAACTTTGCTTTATATATGGAGCTATTTTTTTGGGGAATTTTGTTTAACGGCTCGTTTGGGGATTGTCTAGGAAACCAGTCGTTAAGCAAGGATATTATTTCGGGATAATGAAAGAGGAGCAGGGTAGAACTAATAGCGAAAGTTCTCTTCTTTTGTGAATTATGAAACCGTTCGCTTTCCGCTCAGATATCTCGTTACTTTTAATAAGGAAACAGGTAGGAAAAAACGCGCTAATTCCCAACATAATTCAGCGAGGAATTAATCATGTTTCGGAGCTAAAACATTTTACATAAATTCACGCGGTAACGATTTTCTGACAGAGCAATTTACTCGGCAAATTCGACTAGGTGATATATATTTCACCGAAATACCTTATTTCCTCGCACACATAATCACTCCGTGAGGCAAAATTTTGAGCGATTCCGCTCCAACTGAACTTTAAATTACTTGGTAATAAAGTACATTTGCACAATAACAATTTACATGATCCAATTTCCCCTTGTAGCTCGGGAATTCTAACTCGATTTGCCCGGCGTTAGTTAGCCCACCTTTTCCAGCCCGGGAAATATTTTAATTCGTTCGATTCGATTTTCCGCGTTCAAGCTAAACGTTCCACGGGAAAAATTTTCACCGACTTAATTAACTTGTTTGTTAACTAAAATATCCAAATGCAAATGAAATACATACTCGAAAGAGGCTGTGCCTTTTGTGCCGCTGGATGGGCGTGCGGCGCCCTTTCCGAGCCTCCAGCGAGTCTATACATATGATTCTTACCAAATTACAATAGGAAAAATTCGAGTAGGTGCTCGAGGAGTTAATAAGAATTTTTCTCGCTCGATTCAACAGGCTCCGAGTTCACTTTTGAGCCTCGGGACGCTTTCCCCGGTTCAGACAATAACCGGGAGCTTTTCCCATTTCCCGAAAATCTCGGCGCATATCAGAATTGAATGCGAAATTTCGGGAATGGTCCGTACGTGCCCGGCGCGAAGGTGAGCGTATGTGCGCGAGTGTGAGCACGGGGTTGGGTTAGGGGGCGAGCCGTGGGGGTTGAAGGAGAGCCGATTTTATGTGCGACACCGTGCGGGAATACGTAATGTCCTTCGAAATGCGGCGACTGTATAGCCGTATATCGGCAAAGGGTGGCTACCCTGGTTTTTACTGCCGGTCTAGCAACAGGGTGGTTCGGGTAAATTCGCCCGTTCGGGTCGTTATAAAGTATTTAAGGGACGATCAAAACGTACGTGGCTGAGGTTAATTGAAAATTCGGGGTCCGTTTTATTACCTTTAAAGGGTTGATGCGGTGGCGCAAAAATTATTCCCCAGCACTAGCTAATTTGGTGTAAAATTCGGGAATTTTTTTGCACATCCTGTAATGTAAATCCACCTGCATATGGCGTGTAAAGGGGTCTGGCTCATCGCTAAAAATGCAAATTTTTTTACATTGTTTACCTCCCTCTGTATACTTTACATCGCAAATTACTAATCCCCCCGGTTTTAATGAAATATTCGAAGAATTTTCCACCGACATATTAAATTTATAATTTCGCTACCTCTAACATAAATTTCGATTTTTCCCCGATACATCACCGCGTAGGTACTTACATAAATGGCAGACGCGTAGTTAGATATACCGCGATCAATTGCAGCAGGATTGATGCATAGCTGCAGCTACACATAGCGGTAGTCCGGTGTGCGGTTTATTACTGAGAAAAAGACGGCTGTTAAGTGATTCCCCTGGAATTTATGGGCTCAGATTGAGATTGCGGTTTAGCGGTATTTCGTAGAGGCGCATAAAGGATGAACTTAACGAGTTTCTATTGAAAAACGACACGGTGTTTAGGCAGTGGTGCAAATTTATTCGTATGTACAATTCCGCTTTCCTTAAACCTATTTAGATGGCTTGAAAGCGCATTATAAAGCTGGCAACATTGCTATGGCCAGGCCAGTCGAACTCGGACTTGCATCGAAACGAACAGTACCAAGTCCGAGTTCGACTGGCCTGGCCATAGCAATGTTGCCAGCTTTATAATGCGCTCTCAAGGCATTATGCAATGGTGAAGACCATGACTTTTTTTTTAATTTTTTTTTTCAAAACCGTGTGTTTTAAGAAGGCGCGTAATGAAATTTTTATTTTTTTCTGTGGCCAAATAAGGCCGTAATTAATTTTTAAAGTTTGAAAAACGTCACACAATCGTCATACACTCTGCTCCAATCAAAGCGAGAGTTGCAAAGAAAAGTCACATTTAGCAAGTTTGCCACGTTTCCTATTACTCTTCTTTACTCCGCAAAATGTGCGTTTTTTGTATATTTATTGCAATAAACATTTTCTGATTTATCCATTTCTTCCATTACCTAATGGATAATTCGATATATTAATATAGAAATAACATCTTCATCTGTATAAATTATAACCGATTTTCGTGTTAAAAACACAAATAATGGTCCTGAAAAATTTATTTGGCAACATTCTTGTCAACTTCAATATTATCAGTAAAGTGTTTTGTGCCGAACTGCAATTCGTGTAATTTGTTTTGTGCAATTTTCAGAAAAATCTGACAAATGACAGTTTGATTTTTGTTCGTTTGTGTATTCTTTGTTACTGCGTTCGAAAATTCATACTATTTACAATACAACAAAACGTGAGTGGTTTATAATTGGTTGATAAGGTATGAGTCAAAACCCGAAATTTTTAAATTTCGAAGGGCTATAACTTTTTAATGATAACACATTTTGAGCAACTGAAAACGGTTTTGAGCTCTAATAAATCATTTCTAATCGTATCTTTTGCCGAAATCCGCATATCTCACATCGTGGTCTTCTCCATTGATGCAAGGTAGTGTGATTTAGGTGTAGCACTGAGTTTATGGAAGTTATTAGCCTCATTTCAGTGTATTAGCATACCTAGTAGCCTCATTAACTGATGACTCTTTTGAAGGCTCATCTCGTTTATATTTTTTGAACCTCCTATTAATGTGGTTTCCAGCCTTAATATTTATCTTTTAAAACAACAAGAGAATTTTGGTGAAATTTCGTGTAACGAATAAAAAACTACCTAAGTCGATGGAGGGAGGGGGCGAATAAGTTCGTTGCCGCGTAGAAATAAAACCTTTCGAATGTTTTTGTTAAATTTCCCGGCCGGCGATAACTCCGCGTCGAGTTCTCCCAACTTTTCATTTATATAAAGTATTTCGCTTTTGTTATCGATAAGTCAGAGCCAGGCCGGCTCGCATTGCCAAGTAATCTGCAGTCGACGATTCCGTTCGGTTTCCTCCTTTTCTGTTGCGGAAAAAAGAACTCCCGAAGTACCATCGATGCGAAATATGAAAACGCTTATCTATTTTTCTTTAATTTGAAAGTTTTCCAGTGGAACGTCGAGGTTGCGAGGTTGGTCTTCTTTTTGTCGGTCGATTTATATCCTCTTACAAGAGCTGTATAGAGAGAATGGGAAACCCATTGCCTGCACTTTTGTCTATATTTCTCAAACCGTTTGATAAGAACGTTTTACAATTTAAAATAGTATTTTTTTATGTAAAGCAAACATTAATGTGTCAGTGATGCTGTTAAGTATTGTCATCTCCTCGTTAGTGCTGTTTTAAACATGTTTTTTTTTATCAATTAAATGGGTTTCTTTCCTTTGGCGTTGGAGTGGTTACCATAAAATACATCAACTGTAATTGGCTTTTTTACATTTTAGCTTTAATAAACTTTTAAGTGTCTATAAATATGCGAGGAATTCCATTAAATCCAAACACATCGAAATTGGTTCGGTTTCATTTATGCTATAAAAATTTGTGGCTACATTCGACAATAATACAACTGCATATTTTCACGTTGATTAGATGATTTTCCCATGGTAAATACATTAAATATATCCTGTCGGGGTGTTGGGATAGCTGACGGCTACGAATAAAAAAACCTTCACGTAATATTTAAAATTATCTAGCATGAATTTAAACGACTAGTTTACAAAATTCGTGGCGCCGATGTTAAATTACTTCGTCTATGTTTGTAATTTCTCTTTTATCTTTATTAAACACAACCTGGGCGATACCTCAATGCTCTATTATTGTTTTTAAATTCTAATTGCGTGTATATTGCAATATCTAAACGCATTTTTTTTGTATCGGAATTTTTCCCGGGGCATTTGCAAGATTATAAATAAACAATAAACTTCAACTTCTCCCGCATTCAGTTCGACTGTGTACCTAATTTGACAGCAAGGAAACTTCCCGTCAAACTCCCGGCCTGTTCCATCAACTTCCGCTGAATATTTCAACGATTTCCCCCCCGTATACACACCCCAACGCGCCTACCCCTATTTTTCCCACCGTCCCTGTCGATTACTAAAACAGTGCGAATTGTCGTTACGCCCTTAGTTTTTCCGCGGGGGTGCATTTCTAACACGCTCGCATCCCGAACTTCTACAAAGTCGCTCTTCTCGCCATTATCTTTCACTTAAACAAACATTACGCGATTTTATTATGACAAGCGAATTTACGGCGGCCTTTTCAACTACTTTGGAGTCGCTTTCCAAGTAAATCCATCTTAATTTATATTTAGATGTATACCGGGTGAATTCCTTACCACTTCTCTTTCATTCCGAAGTTAGCTATTTTAAAACACTCAATATTGGTGTTGGTATGTCAAATGTCAGTTGTCAAATGTCATTTGTCAAATGTCGCTTGTCAAATGTCAGTTGTGGAAGAATGAATTTTGTAAGTACGGTCCTTAGAGAGCGGCGTGTGTTAAAGAATCATGTGTGTTGTTAGAAAAAAGAAATGGAGGAGCGGCTTCAAAGAGGTTTTCGTGCCCGAGTGTAATGATTATTTGGAAAAGTGATTTACGCGGCAGTAAAAACGTTCGTTTGGAAAAAATGGGAGTCGGTGCGCCGTTTTTGAAGACCGCGCTTTACCATTTACCATTTACCATTTGAGCGTTTAACCGTTCCACAAATATTAACTTTATTAGCCGTAAAGAATGCTACATATATGAAAAGAAATTAACCTTAACTCCTGGAGGAAACGCGCGTGCTAATGAAGTGCGGATAATAGTAATACAGTGTGTCCCAAACAATGGAGAAGACCTAATGAAATTTTTATTTTTTTCTGTGGCCAAATAAGGCCGCAATTAATTTTTAAATTTTGAAAAACGTCACACAATCGTCATTCACTCTGCTCCAATCAAAGCGAGAGTTGCAAAGAGAAGTCACATTTAGCAAGTTTGCCACGTTTCCTATTACTCTTCTTTACTCCGCAAAATGTGCGTTTTTTGTATATTTATTGCAATAAATATTTTCTGATTTATCCATTTCTTCCATTACCTAATGGATAATTCGATATATTAATATAGAAATAACATCTTCATCTGTATGAATTGTAACCGATTTTCGTGTTAAAAACACAAATAATGGTCCTGAAAAATTTATTTGGCAACATTCTTGTCAACTTCAATATTATCAGTAAAGTGTTTTGTGCCAAACTGCAATTCGTGTAATTTGTTTTGTGCATTTTTCAGAAAAATCTGACAAATGACAGTTTGATTTTTGTTCGTTTTGTGTATTCTTTGTTACTGCGTTCGAAAATTCATACTATTTACTATACAACAAGACGTGAGTGATTTATGATTGGTTGATAAGGTATGAGTCAAAACCCGAATTTTTTTAAATTTCAAAGGGCTATAACTTTTTAATTATAACACATTTTGAGCAACTGAAAACGGTTTTGAGCTCTAATAAATCATTTCTAATCGTATCTTTTGCCGAAATCCGCATATCTCACATCGTGGTCTTCTCCATTGGTGCAAGAGATTATGGTAAGCACTTGTCGTGCCCAAATTGCAGTCTTCTACTCTAAATCCCTCAATTAAAGTTAATCCGGAATTGGTGAAAAATATACGGCACATTAAAAAGAAAAAAAGAGTTTAAAATGGAGACGGCCGGCGTAGGTTTGGTGGTATTTTCCGTATTAATATTTGATGTAATAAAAACATTAATGGGGAGCACACGGAGTATCCCCGCCGCCGATACTCCGGGCCGGTCGGCGTGCTGAGATGTTTAATTAAAAATTAGGAATCAGAGAGTGCGTGGTTCGGTAATCAGCGGCGTAACCGTTTCCGCCATATGTTTTCAATTTAAATTTTCGTGCTATTTACGAACCTCCTTTGGAGATTAATTATATATTTAGCTGGATTTTACTTTAATGTCCATTGCAGTATAATTACTCTGCATGATTCGGGGTAGAGACTTTATTTAAATTGAAGTCTATTTTAATTTTGGTATTAGTATATAAAAATTAATAGTGCGACTATGATGTAAAAATTTCGTGATTTTAGTTCTTATTTTATTTATCGGTTTGTAAGTATTCCTAATTTATGCGATGAAATTTCCATGATCTCGAGCTTAAAAGAGCTTTGCGTCATAATAAATTTATAGAAAAACGTAATAAATTAATAACGAAACTAGGATTAGTTTACCAAACGGAACATCTGTTATGCGTTTTGTGTCCCGTTATTAATTATTCCCTCTCGCATGCAAGCTCGAAATTGTGGGAAAACAAGTAATTTTCTCAAAAAAATCCGACGGTTAATTTCATTTTCTTTCAGTCAACTTTCTTAATTAAAAAGCGAAACTCATCTCGTTGATTTTTTTTATATCTTAAATGATAATTAATTAAACTTTTTATATCAAAAAAAAATTGTCAGAATTTAATTTCATCCCTCTTGCGTTCGCCGTAATAATTTGGGAAACTTTCCGGGCGGCGAGTGTATGTCGTCGACGCGGCGCAAACAGCGAAAGGGCGAAAAGTAGGAGAATTTTAAATAATTAATTCGTCCCGAATACACCGAAAAATGTCGCAGGCGACGTGAAAAAGGTCGTTTCGCGTGGAAGCCGCAAAGTAGGGGGGCATTAATGAGCATTTGCTCGCCTTATTTCCAGGAATAATTGCTTCTCTCGACATATAGCCCAATCAAAAACAGCCAAATATTAGATTAGTTACCCAGGAAAATGAAAAATGTGGCAAATAAACGAAGATTAAAGAGCTACACTGTGGCCCAAATAAGTATGGAAATCTTGCGGAGTATAAGAGATATGATAAGGGGAAAGAAGTTGCTCAATTGGGAGTATATTAAACTGGTGAAACATACAGGGTATTAATAAACTTCAAGGGTAGGTAGTATATGTAATAAATAAAGAGCGGAATAAATGCAAAAAAAATTTGATAATATATGCGCATATATATAAAGCGATTTATTTAAAAATATGCAGTTCTAATTCGTTCTGGACAGTTCTAAATTGTTCTGGACAGTTTTAATTCATTCTGAAACGTTCAAAATTGTTCAGAATCATTTCTAATTCGTTCTGGAGCATTCTAAAAGTGTTCTGAACAGTTCTAATTCGTTCTGGACAGTTCTAAATTGTTCTGGACAGTTTTAATTCACTCTGAAAAGTTCAAAATTGTTCAGAATCATTTCTAATTCGTTCTGAAGCATTCTAAAAGTGTTTTGAACAGTTCTAATTCCTTCTGGACAGTTCTAAATTATCCTGGACAGTTTTAATTCATTCTGAAATGTTCAAAATTGTTCAGAATCATTTCTAATTCTTTCTGAATCATTCTAAAAGCGTTCTGAACAGTTCTAAATCGTTCTGGACAGTTCTAAATTGTTCTGGACTGTTTTAATTCATTCTGAAACGTTCAAAATTGTTCAGAATTATTTCTAATTCCTTCTGAAGCATTCTAAAAGTGTTCTGAACAGTTCTAATTCATTCTAAAGCATTGTGAATTGTTTTGAACAATCTTAATTGATTCGAGGGCGTTTTTAAATGTTCTGGACAGTTTTTATTCGATCTGGATCATTGTAAAGTGCTCAGAAATTTTCTAATTGATTCAGAATTTACATATAAACAAAAATAAATGCAATAATTTTCAAAAAAATATCAAAAATTTGCATTGATTTACAGGAAATATCAAAAATATGTAATAATTTTCAAAAAATGTCAAAAATATTCAATGAATTTCAAAAATATCAAAAATTTGCATTGCTTTTCGAGAAAATATCAAAAATATGCAATAATTTTCAAAAAATGTCATAAATTTGCATTGATTTTCAGAAAAATATCAAAAATATTCAATGAATTTAAAAAAATATCAAAAATACGCAATTTTTTACATATATTTTACATTGCATACGGTTTTTTAGCTTTAGAAATGTTTTTTGTAAAGTTACCATAAGCGTCTCATTTGGGCGGGGGCGAGGGTTATTTTCTGATTTACATTTTTGTCTGTCTTAGATATTTTTTTATCAAAGTGAATAAGTCGACTTTAATAGTGCTAAAGATGGCACTATTTTCATCATTCCACAAACGTTTCGTTTTCGCACAACCATCATCAGCATCATTCTTTTAAACACGCCCCTGCATTTCAGACGATCTTTGCATCCACTCCAAGCCAAGAACCAAGAAGGGAAAACAACCAATAAATCCCGGATTAAACACGCGCATCCTTAGGATCGAACCCGATTGATGATCGTCCCGTTTTCCAATCAAACGAAAAACCTGCAAGTCGCTTTAAGTGGAAAAATCCATCGGCGTGAAGGTGTCGCGCTACAAGTAGATTTGTCTGTTTGTCGAAAAATAACCGGGTAATCCGTTCGGATGGCGCTTTTCACCCTTCGATGGCGCACCGGAAAAACTCGAGCCACAGGGAAAGTAAAAATAAACGAGCCGGGACGTGAACTGCGATCTTTACGAACGTTTCGCTTGATGAGGGACGAACTGTTTTTTCGGCTTTTGGAATATTTATTAGACACCGAGGGGGAGACCATCAAATTGATCTTCCAACAAGTAGATTTCCTATTATGTATGTAATTTAATCATTATATTGTTTATATTATTCGCTCGTTAAAGCCGTTCTGGACCAGACGGAATCTTCCATAGGATCTAATTCCTCGAAGGCGTCGCCCGCACTAATCCCGAATCTATTTACTTTCTAATTTATGGATATTAGAAGGCGACTCGAACCAAAGGGTATGATTTACAGATTCGCTTGTTGAAAGTCCTTCGGTAAATCCCGAAGGGTCAAAGCACAAAAGACAACGCTCGCCCCGGCCTGTGTACTTTACAATCTAATTGTGGTCGAGTTATTTTTAAATAGATTAAACTAGCTTCATAGATAGATTCATTTTTCTAATCTATCCTGCATTATACAGGGTGTATCAAAATTATAGGCCATAAATTGAACCACATATTCTGGGGCCAAAAATAGCTCGATTGAACCTAATTTACCTTAGTACAAATGTGTACCAAAAAAAAGTTACAGCCCTTGGAAGGTACAAATTAAAAATCGATTTTTTCCAATTTCTCGAGAACATTATAGTATTTTTTTATGAAAATTGACAGGTGGTTCTCCTATTGCAAGAGAAACTTTCTACAAAAAAATTACGAAATCTGTGCACCCCATAAAATTTTTATTGGGGTTGTGATCCCTTCAACATCCCCAAATTTTTGTGTACGTTACAATTAAATTATTTTTGTCACACCCTTAGTTTAACACATTATTTTGGAAACTTTTTTGTCTCTTAGTACTTTTTCGATTAGCCAGTTTTTATCGAGATATGGGCTTTTTTCGATTATGTTTCAAAAATTCTGAATAGAAAAAGTAGATTATAAGTAAATTTTCAAGTTAATCGGATGTTAAAAAAATATTTATTGAATTTAATTAAATATTTTGTGCTTTGTAAAAATGTTTTCTCAGAAGCCAATGATTCGATTTTCCTTGATAAAACGTTGCCATAAGTGTTCAAAATAATGGAGGCCATTTTTACAAAACATAAAATATTTAATTAGATTCAATAAATATTTTTTTAACATCTGATTGACTTGAAAATTCACTTATAATCTACTTTTTCTGTTCTCAGAATTTTTGAAACATAATCGAAAAATGCCCATATCTCGTTAAAAACTGGCTAATCGAAAAAGTACTAAGAGACAAAAAAGTTTCCAAAATAATGCGTTAAACTAATGGCGTGAGGAAAATAATTTAGTTGTAACGTACACAAAAATTTGGGGATGTTGAAGGGATTACAATCCCCATAAAAATTTTATGGTGTGCACAGATTTCGTAATTTTTTTGTAGAAACTTGCTCTTGCAATAGGAGAACCACCTATCCATTTTCATAAAAAATTACTAAAATCTTCTCGAGAAATTGGAAAAAATCGATTTTTAATTTGTAACTTCCAAGGGCTGTAACTTTTTTTATGCATATTTGTACTAAGATAAGTTAGGTTCAATCGAGCTATTTTTGTCCCCAGAATATGTGGTTTAATTCATGGCCTATAATTTTGATACACCCTGTATATGTATGTACATGTTCCGATAAAGATATGATGTATAGTATATTCGAATCAAGGAGACCTGTTTACTATCATTTTATATTTCAACTGGCTCGCATACGTCATGTACGTTTGGTTTATCTCCGGGCATTACGATAAGTGAATTATCTCAAGGGTTAAATTTGGTAATGTATCATCTTCCAGCACTCACAATCAGACGCTTCGGATGTTAATGAGCCGGTATTATTGATAAACGGGCGTTATTTACGCTCCTCTGCCCGAAAAATGCCCGCGATTCGACTTCAAGTCCGGTTTGTTTGTATACGTGCAATCGGCGGCCGACCGGAAGTAATATAGCCCGGAGCTTTCTGGGCGACTTCAATGAACACGTGGCCGCTTCGACCTTTCAATTCGCGTTCGAATGCGATCGCTTTCGGAAGGGTTTTCGGCGAGAAAATTTGTTTGCTTTCGGGGGAGCCTTCCATTCGGGGAATTCGTTGATTAAATTTCAATTAAAAAAGCCAAAAACCCCGGAATTTACTCATATATTACAGGACTATTTCGAATGCAAAAATCTTTTTTCTTAGTGTAACAAATAGAAAAAAGCAGTTATTAAATTAGTAGTGGTGCAATTTTGTAATTCAAGAATTGTAATTGGAAGGCGTGTTGTTGATATTAAGTGTGATTCATGTAGAAAGTTACGGATTAGGTTTCATATCTAATGGTTTTCAGATGCTCCCTTCCTATTTTAAGGACGATATTAGTCATGCAGAGGACTTTGGTCAGAGTGTTTTTGTCCTGATGTGTACATAAATTCCAATTCCCTCGTCCTGCTATCAATTGCAGATAACTCGATTCGATCCCAAGTAATTAAATTGCCACTTGCCAGTGCTATTATGTAGATGTATCAGTAGGTTAGGCAACACTGTTTACACTTTTTAATTCTTTCCTGTCAGGGGTGTTTAAGGGTTGGGGGTAAGTTACTTCTTCACATCGCCGAAGAAAGTTTTTACTCCTGTAAATTTCACCACCTCGATGGCCATCGACAATGGAGAAGACCACGATGTGAGATATGCGGATTTCGGCAATACGATTAGAAATGATTTATTAGAGTTCAAAACCGTTTTCAGTTGCTCAAAATGTGTTATAATTAAAAAGATATAGCCCTTCGAAATTTAAAAATTTCGGGTTTTGACTCATACCTTATCAACCAATCATAAACCACTCACATCTTGTTGTATTGTAAATAGTATGAATTTTCGAACGCAGTAACAAAGAATACACAAACGAACAAAAATCAAACTGTTATTTGTCAGATTTTTCTGAAAAATGCACAAAACAAATTACACGAATTGCAGTTCGGCACAAAACACTTTACTGATAATATTGAAGTTGACAAGAATGTTGCCAAATAAATTTTTCAGGACCATTATTTGTGTTTTTAACATGAAAATCGGTTACAATTTATACAGATGAAGATGTTATTTCTATATTAATATATCGAATTATCCATTAGGAAATGGAAGAAATGGATAAATCAGAAAATGTTTATTGCAATAAATATACAAAAAACGCACATTTTGCGGAGTAAAGAAGAGTAATAGGAAACGTGGCAAACTTGCTAAATGTGACATCTCGTTGAAACTCTCGCTTTGATTGGAGCAGAGTGTATGACGATTGTGTGACGTTTTTCAAACTTTAAAAATTAATTACGGCCTTATTTGGCCACAGAAAAAAATAAAAATTTTATTACGCGCCTTCTTAGAACACACGGTTTTGAAAAAAAAAATTTTTTAAAGTCGTGGTCCTCTCCATTGAGCCAGAAATCTCCTCACATTATCTACTTGTATCGTGTAAACGTAGTGGCGAATCGGCGATTGAAGAATTCTGACAGCCGATAGGGAATTCTATATGTTCATTTTTGGCAATATGTCTCCCCTATATTTCGAGATAAAACACGAAAACACAGCCCCGGGGCCGACCGCAGCTATTTACAAGATATATTGTCAATTTTTCAACTTTCCTTCGAGTTGTTTGTTCGCCGAAGCGGAATCGTACGTTAACAATTCCGATAGAACTGTACACATAGAACAGACTATTCAAAATTTCCCGATTCATCCCCACTATTTACCTTAGAAGAGGCTTTGCCGAGCCCCTTACGCTCCAGCCGCCATTAAATCCAGAACAATTATTCAATCTAAATTAAGTAAACACACGATAAGGGTAGAAACCGGAGGGGGCTGGTCAATTAGGGCCCCGGCCGTAGTTTTTTATCAGCCCCGAGGAGAAGCGGGTGCGGTTCCACTAATTTTTTATTTATTACATCTCTAGCTCAATTGGCAGGGGTGCATTTTCAATTAATAGCGCGCTGGGGTAAGTTATACATGTCCTTAGTAATTTAAGGGATGATTTGAACAATTGATGGTTCATTAAGCGCTCTTTTGTTTCCGAAGGGTCCTTATCAACGTACAAAGGATCTAACCGTATATATAGATGTGTTCGTTATAATTTTGATCTAGTATACTGGCAAATTTCGAGGAAGTTATGGGGGAATTTGGCGTTTTTTTTTGGTAAAGTTAGTGGAGTAATTTTAATCGCTTTGTTGTAGGTTTGGACGGTAAAAAAATACATCAATTAAATTCCTCCGGGGACCGCTACAAAGGACATCGGTGGACGAAAAAAACATGTTCCGGGCAGTTCGCAAAAAGGGGTGCAATGATGCACGAGGGGGATGGATTACACCTTGTTTTTTTTTTTAATAGAGGGCCAGGTAGCCCTTAACGTGGAAAAGGCGTAGCACCTAAAATTTACTGGTAACAGTTACGCCCGATTTCACCAACCAATTCTTAAAGTTAGGTAACTCTTAAATCGGATTTATGAAGGTCTAATTTGCGTTTCAGCATGCTCTAAGCAACGCTTAAAGGTGCTAGAAAATACCTAGAGTTATAGGACAATTTTTAGAAGGCGTATAAAGCGCGTACCGCTGGCGCCTTACAAGAGCCTTTTAGATGTCTTATCATCGTTTTAATTTCGTAATTAAACGGCATAGGAAATGCGACGGTAGCGACTTCCTCCGCGCCGCCAGACACGTGACTAATTGAAACAAATGAAGCACGCTCTCCGGCCGCTCACTAGATTTGAGCGTACCGATAAGCTTTTGTCTCCGCGCCTTAGCGGCACAATCCGTTGTCTAAATATACGCCATAAGTCATTCAACTTGCTGTTAATTGGGAAATTATCGGTTACCTGACGTAGATTATCGCCTTGAGGTATACGGAATTCAACTGTGCAATCCAGGTGGACACCATTGTACACTGTGTCCCATTTTGGAGGGTATCTCGGTTATTAGACTTGATAGGACATTGCGGTTTTCGCGAACCTGTACTACTTTTTTTGTCAAATTTACAATGGCACAAACAGATTTTTTAAATCTCTTTTCATTTTTGAGTTACAGGGTGATAATGAAAATTCTGACTTATTCAGCCACCCCCATATCTCGTTTGCTATTGAAGATATTTTAAATGTGTAAACTGATTATTATGGATAATTTTACGTAGAATTTAGTGACGTCCTTAGTTTTTTTATGGGGGTTACTATTTCTGAAATATGACACCAACTTGTAATTTTTTTAATGGGACACCCTATATTTTCATTGCCTATTAAATTTGTAATTTTTTTCTCTTTTTAATGATATGGCGCATTCTATATTTTGAATTTTCTTAAAATGCTCAAAAAAGAGAAAAACTATTTTATTATAAAACTTGTTAGGGGGCTATGCGGAAAAACAAAAAAATCGTAGAAATGTTTTATTTAATATTCTCAACAACTATTTTTGTTCTAAAAGTATTTTATTTTGGTTTTTCTGCATAGCCCCCTAACCATTTTTCGAATAAAATAGTTATTCTATTTTTTGAGCGTTCTAATGAAATTCAAAATATAGAATGCGCCATATCATTAAAAAGAGAAAAAATTACAAATTTAATGGCCAATAAAAATACAGAGTGTTCCATTAAAAAAATTACAAGTTGGTGTCATATATCAGAAATGGTAACCCCCATAAAAAAACTAAGGACGTCACTGAATTCTACGCAAAATTATCTATAATAATCAGTTTACACATTTAAAATATCTTCAATAGCAAACGAGATACGGGGGTGGCTGAATAAGTCAGAATTTTCATTATCACCCTGTAACTCAAAAATAAAGAGATTTAAAAAATCTGTTTGTGCCATTGTAAGTTTGACAAAAAAGAAGTACAGGTTAAATGTCCTATCAAGTCTAATAACCGAGATACCCCCCAGTCGAAACCAAAATGGGACACAGTGTATACTACCAATTTTTATGTATTGGGCCTTTCGGAAGAGCACAAAAAATTAACGGTTACAGCGAGAGGCTCTCTCGTTTTGGGGATAATCGTTGATTGTTAAGCGACGTTTCGGGTTTTTTCTTTCATTCATCGTAATTACGCGGTCGTTAAATTTACATGTTAATCAGTTTTCGCTTTCGAAGTAATTGTTTCTGTTCGAAGAGATTACGTTCGCATGAGTAACGTGAGGTAAACAGGACAGTTTAATGCATAAGATTAATATTAAAATGCGCCATAAACCTTCGACGAAAATTCGGTATTTACGTGGTTTTTATTGGAACCTTCCTTTGGTTAAATATTTGAAAATCAGCTCCGACTGCGCCATGTCGCTGCGAATTGTAAACATTACACATACACGCAATAACTCTGGATTATCTTCGTTTGCGATGCCTAGAAAATGCTAATATTGGCGGCAACACATGCAGGATTTAGCAGGAATTAGTCTGATTGGAGATAGTGCAAATAAAAATAAAATCCTAGTAGATTTTTGATGGGAAATTAATAATATTCATTAGGTAATTGAGTGCAAAAAACCCAATCAAATCGGCTCTCATAAAATCTCCGCGTTTTCCCTCGCTTTCCTTTAATCATCTAATGAAAATAATGACCATAGCAAAGGAGAAAGAGCATTAAAAAAGGTGAAAATGTTGCTTTTTTATTCCTGTACCATCTTAACGGCAAAGCATCGAAATAACGAGGAAACATTCGCGTGTTTTTCCTCTTTTCTTCTCCTCTTCCTGCTATAATTTATTAAACACTTTTCCCCGTCTCGGGCAAGGCGAGATTGAATTATACCAGCTCAATCGCGCTGCCGGAAAATCCCTTTAAAATTTCAACAAAAGACACCAACAATTTTTTAGAGATAATCTACATTTCTACCGTCCCCCGGCCCATAACTTATTAACCGCTTTCCCGCCAGAGAAAATTATACGTCTGGAATAGTCCGCGGAGATGGCGCTAGTGTCGCCCCTCGATTATTCATGTCCTTTATGCATGATGCATGACGGCAAGTTTTCCTTTTGGAATCCGTTCGTTACGGAGCCAAAACAGGCCGAAGGGATGCTCCCCGTTTAATCACAGGCTTATTAGATATTTAGGGTAATATAGGTATTACATGTTTCTTTGCACAGGATAATGCCAGACGGCCGTTATGATATTTTAGGACCCAAATTTTTAAGTACATATTTGAGTTATTTATTTTCATAGCAAATTTGATGATTTTTTTTTGGTACGTTTCACTTAATTTTGTCGATTTTTTGGTTGAAAAATTCTAAGGAAAGTTCTAAGTGTAGTCCTGAAAGCGTTCAAAATGGTTCTGCAATTTTCTCGTTTATCCTGGACCGTTTCAAATAGTCCTGAATGGTTTGGAACAGTTCTAAATGGTTCCAAGTTCGTCCTGAACTGTTTCAAACGGTCCTGGTCAGTTCTTAAATGGTTCTAAATTATTTCAAAATGGGTTTTAACAATTCTAAGTGATAGTAAAACTGTGCTGAATAATTTGAAAATACAAATAATTTGAACAATTTGATGAATGTTTCATTAAATTTGAACATTTTTTTCAGATGATTTTGAATGTAACTTTGATGATTTTTGGGAATGTTTCAAAAATTAGTCGATTTCTCAGATATAAAATTATAATTCTTCTAAAAGTTCTAGAAAATGTCCTAAGTAGTCCTGAAAGCGTTCTTAATGATTCTGGACATTTCTAGCTTATCCTGAAACTTTCTAAATAGACCTGATCCTGTTCTAAAGGATTTTGAACAGTTCTAAAGGATTTTGAACAGTTCTAAAGGATTTTGAACAGTTCTAAAGGATTTTGAACAGTTCTAAAGGAAAGGATTTTGAACAGTTCTAAAGGAAAGGATTTTGAACAGTTCTAAAGGAAAGGATTTTGAACAGTTCTAAAGGAAAGGATTTTGAACCGTTCTAAGGAGTTATGGACTGTTCTAAAGGATTTTGAACAGATCTAAAGGATTTTGAACAGTTCTAAAAAGTTATGAACAGTCCTTGTAAGTTCTAAAATGGTTCTGAAAGATTCTGGATGGTTCGGAATGGTTTTGAACAGTTCTAAATTATTATAAAATAGTGCTGAACAATTTAGAATACACGAACAATTTGACGAATATTATCCTAAATTTGACAAGATTTTATACGTAAATTTTATTATTTTTGGGAATACATCCAAAAATTAGTCCATTATTGAGGTGAAAAATTTCTAATAGTCTTCTAAAAGTTCTAAATAGTCCCGAAAACGTTCTAACTGTCTAACTGTGTGTTGTGGACTGTTCTAGCTAATCCTAGACAGTTCCAAATAATCCTGAATCTGTTATAATAATTTTGATCAGTTTTAAACGGTTCCTAAACTGTTTCAAACGATCCTAGTCAGTTTTGAAATGGTTATAAATGATTCTTGACAGTTCTAAAGAGTTATGAACTGTTTTAAATAGTCCTTGTCAGTTCTAAAATGGTTCTGTAAGATTCTGGATGGTTCGAAATGGTTTTGAACAGTTCTGAATTATTATAAAATAATTTAGAAAACACGAACCATTATTATTGATGAATATAATCCTAAATTTGACATATTTTTAGACAATTTGAGAAGATTTTATACGAAAATTTAATAATTTTTGGGAATACTTCCAAAAATTAGTCCATTATTGAGGTGAAAATTTTTCTAATAGTCTTCTAAAAGTTCTAAATAGTCCCGAAAACGTTCTAAGTGTCTAACTGTGCGCTGTGGACTGTTCTAGCTAATCCTAGACAGTTCAAAATAATCCTGAATCTGTTATAATAATTTTGATCAGTTTTAAATGGTTCCTAAATTGTTTCAAACGGTGCTAGTCAGTTTTGAAATGGTTATAAATGATTCTTGACAGTTCTAAAGAGTTATGAACTGTTTTAAATAGTCCTTGTCAGTTCTAAAATGGTTTTGTAAGATTCTGGATGGTTCGAAATGGTTTTGAACAGTTCTGAATTATTATAAAATAATTTAGAAAACACGAACAATTTGATGAATATAATCCTAAATTTGACATATTTTTAGACAATTTGAGAAGATTTTATACGTAAATTTTATTATTTTTGAGAATACTTCCAAAAATTAGTCCATTATTCAGGTGAAAAATTTCTAATAGTCTTCTAAAAGTTATAAATAGTCCCGAAAACGTTCTAACTGTCTAACTGTGCGTTGTGGACTGTTCTAGTTAATCCTAGACGGTTCCAAATAATCCTGAATCTGTTATAATAATTTTTATCAGTTTTAAATGGTTCCTAGACTGTTTCAAACGGTCCTAGTCAGTTTTGAAAAGGTTATAAATGTTTCTGAACAGTTCTAAATGATTATAAAATTTGACCAAATTTGGAATGTGCCTAAAGAGTTCTAGATTGATACCAAATTGAGTGCATGAGTGGTCCAGAACCTACATAGCTAAAACAATCTTAAAACAGCCTTATATTTTGTTGGTGTAAAAATTATAGTAATTCCATCAATTCTTTGAATAGATACGTGTGTAATTTCGGCATAGAAAGAGGCTGGCATCGTTACGCTTGTTAATCAAATAATATACGTAAAGCGGGTCGAGAAATGCAAATACGCGACTCCGCAGACGGAAAGGTCAATTTCCATCGCAAAGATTACAGGTTGTTCGATGGGTAATTATTTATAAAATTCATTTTAGAGGCCGCTAGTTTAATTAAACCACGCGCTTCGAGCGGGCGATCATGCGATGCTGTGGCACTGTAGTGCATGTAGAAGATCTCTTTAATATTCACCAGCCTCGAAAACGGATTTGTTATTCCTGAATGCCTTTACAAAAACACGCCGCCCATACCGTTTGTAGACGCGCCGGGCTCGGTCTTAAATCGACCGGGACGAGTTTACTTAGGTGTTCCTCTTTGACGTGACACGCGTTGAATTGTTATCAAAATATTTGCGGAGTTTCCGTGTTTTTTTTAACGCTCGCTGAATGATATATTTCAGTAAATATTATACCTATGTTATATCTACTCTCGCGGAGGACGGGCGTTTTCCAAATGTGCGAATTTTCAAAACGTTTCTTCGAGGCGTATGTTTATACTGGGTTGGCTTGCTGCGATGTAGACATGTTTTGCAAATTGATCAGAACAGTTCAAAACAGTTGAGAACTGTCTAGAAAAATTTAAAACCATTTAGAACTGACTAGGACCAATTGAAACAGTTCATGACGATCTAAGAACCATTTAAAACTGTCCAGAATCATTTATAATCATTTTAGAACTTGCTTATTTGCTGATGTATTCAAATTGATGAAGACAATTTTAGAATCAGTTAGAACTATCTAGAATTATTTAGAACCATTTTAGGGCCATTTGAAATAGTTCATGGCGATCTAAGAACCATTTAAAACTGTCCAGAATCATTTATAATCATTTTAGAACTTGCTTATTTGCTGATGTATTCAAATTGATGAAGACAATTTTAGAATCAGTTAGAACTATCCAGAAGTATTTAGAACCATTTTAGAGCCATTTGAAACAGTTCATGGCGATCTAAGATCCATTTAAAACTGCCCAGAATCATTTAGAATCATTTTAGAACTTGCTTATTTGCTCATGTTTTCAAATTGCGGAGTATAATTTTAGAATCAGTTATAACTATCCAGAATTATTTAGAACTATTTGAAACACTTCCTGGCGATCTTAGAACCATTTAACTGGCCAAAATTATTTGGAATTAAAACCCAAAACCCATATGTACCATCTAGCACTAATTAAAACTGTAGCAAAGCGAATTTAGCGTACGATGAAAAGAAATATCGCGTCTAGAAGGAAATCGCGCCTCATTAATTCATCGCTGGAAATAAACTTTTGCCAAAAGTACGCATGTATAGTACAATAAAAAGAAAAACTGCGTTTTAATTTAAACTCGTGTTTAATTTAAACATTGATGTAGAATGTGTAATGAGCCATTTTCATCATGGCACGCCGCTGTTTTTCGCCGGGGTAAAAGGGCTTTTGAAACTGGCGGTGCGTAGGACTCGTTGTATAAATGGCCTTTTGCTGTATTCGCCACCGGAGAGGTTAAAGAGACTGACACAGTATTTACTTTATTAGGTCAAAAGAGTCGTTTTGACGGTCGGCCGGGCATTATTAGTTCTGTTTGTCGATGCAGTTCCGCTGCAGAAGATTTTTTACATCAAAGACAAACAAAAAACATAACCAGCTTTTGTTTGGAATTTTTAGCCAGCAATGCTAATTAGTAATGAGCAAAGCCAACTAGTAAGAAACAATGTTTACGTACTGAATCTGTTTATTTAGATTAATACTTGAATATTAAAGAGATAAATGGGCAAGAATGCAATATGTGTGCGTAACATGTGAGTTGCAAACACGATGTTATACACCACAAAGACATAATTTCTATCTATTTATAATTGTTTCGGAATGGTACATAAAAATACCACTAAAAATCATCGAACACTCGTAAAATTCAATACCGCGATAAATCCTCCAGCGATATCGTCAAAATTTCTCCTACCGAATGTCAAACATTCTGAAGAGTAATAGGCCGCATTAAACCGTCATCGCTTAATCCGCGATCACAATAGCCGAGACATTCCTGAATACAGCTCCATTTTCTTCTGTTTCCAAGGTTTTTATTTTTTCCACGTAATTATTCTAAGCCCCGGCTCCTCATTCAAAGTTTATTTTTGTGTACAAAACAAGATTAGTCCAATGCTGCGCCGCTATTCCACCAAAAGTTTACGTTGCTTTGAAAGTTAATTGAAAATTATTCAGATTCGTGATTAAATGTGTGCATGTAAACGCTCTTTTTTATGTCATTTTAAGCTCTATATGTTAGATTAAATGAGTGAAAAGGGTGAAGAAATATGCAAAATGAGTCAAGTAAAAATTTTTGATTTATAGGAAATGAACACTTTATAAGCATTAGAGTAGTTAAGTGCATGTATTATGCACTTTTTATGAAATTTTAAGCTCTATACAGTGTGTATTACAAACTTCCAGGGTAGGTATTTTATGTAAAAATAGACTGAAAAGCTCAAATAAATATGTGCCTCAGGATAATTTGTGTGAAATATAAAGCATTTTGCACAATTATTTTGCACCTACAATAAACCCAACTTGACTATAAACCTCTAATACTTCTGTAAGATATTCATCAATCATCCAACTCCCATTCGTTGGCCCAGACAAATGTATTATACAGAAACGTTTCGTTTTGAAAACCGTAAACACCTTTGTGAAATATCAAACAAAGTGATTTATAGAGAAGCCGGTCGCATTTTCGGTGGAATGTTCCCGTCCGACCGAAACACGAACTCTAAAAGCTTCCAGGTTTCAGCGGGTTATTCACGTGTTTATTACACGCGGTGTTTCGTTTTCGCTTTCTAATTTTGAACGGGGCTCGGGAAAAAAGAAACACTCGATCGAGGAATCCCGACCCGTTGAATAGAAACACATTTCAGCAGTTTCGGAGATTTTCGGGAATATCCTGCCGCGTCAAAATAGAAGACAAACGCTCTGATGGTGATGGTGAGGCATGATCCGCTTTGGAAATCATTCAACCGTTTACATCGCTTCTATAATTATGGGAAAATAAATCAATTTACGTCCTCGTACACTATATAAATCTACTATGTTTTTTATTGTTTTATTTCCGAGTGGAATTTTTTTGTTTTATTTTATTGCCGCGACTATCGCTGGGGCATCGGGAGAGACAATGCGAGAGCCTCGGTCACGTTTTGGGCGATACTTACTGAAAAATTTTTATACGGAATCGATTATTAACCGGCATTCAAATAACAATAAAAGTTAAATCATAAAAAAGTCGTATAAACGGCGGTCGTAAAGTTGCTCAAAAATTACGTTTCCTGCGAGGCGCTGTTAAATCCTTACGGCGAAATTGTGTTAATTGAATTAAATTTAGTTTTCTCTATGTAATGGAAGGAATTCATATTTTCACTTAGGAACTACTTAATGCCTTATTCACCAACCTGTCTTTAGGTATTTCTTACCTAAGGTAGGAAGTAATCGTATAGAAAACTTTAACTTTAAGAAATCGGGCATTAGGAACCTTTCAGAAAATTGCAAATAAAGGAGACATTTTTAGTTAGTTGCAGAAATTTGGGACACTCTGTATGTAGTTATACACAGGGTGCGGCAATGTTATATTAACTTTATCTTATCTCTATTTTAATTCCAGAATCATTTAATCATTTTAGAGCTTGCTTATTTGCTCATGTTTTCAAATTGCTGAGGACAATTTTAGAATCAGTTAAAACTATCCAGAATTATTCAGAACCATTTTAGGACCATTTGGAACAGTTCATGGCGATCTAAGAACCATTTAAAACTGTCCAGAATCATTTAGAATTATTTTAGAACTTGCTTATTTGCTCATGTTTTCAAATTGCTGAGGACAATTTTAGAATCAGTTAGAAATATCCAGAATTATTTAGAACCATTTTAGGACCATTTGGAACAGTTCATGGCGATCTAAGAACCATTTAAAACTGTCCAGAATCATTTATAATCATTTTAGAACTTGCTTATTTGCTCATATTTTCAAATTTCTGAGGACAATTTTAGAATCAGTTAGAACTGTCCAGAATTATTTAGAACTATTTAGGGCTATTTAAAACAGTTCATGGCGATCTAAGAACCATTTAAAACTGTCCAGAATCATTTAGAATTATTTTAGAACTTGCTTATTTGCTCATGTTTTCAAATTGCTGAGGACAATTTTAGAATCAGTTAGAACTATCCAGAATTATTTAGAACCATTTAAGGGCCATTTGAAACAGTTCATGGCGATCTAAGAACCATTTAAAACTGTCCAGAATCATTTAGAATCATTTTAGAACTTGCTTATTTGCTCATGTTTTCAAACTGCTGAGGACAAATTAAGAATTTAACTTAACTTTAATTTTAAGAAATCGGGCATTAGGAGCCTTTTAGAAAATTGCAAATATAAAGGAGACATTTTTAATTAGTTGCAGAAATTTAGGACACTCTTTGTACAGTAATACACAGGGTGCGGCATTGTTATATTAACTTTATCTTATCTCGATTTCAATTCTTGCGCTATTTTATCACCGCAGGTACTCTTATACACACATCCGCATGCAATGCATAATACACGTAAAGGTATAATTTAAATACAAAAAAAAACAATCTATTCGTGAGAATCCCTATGCACTTTAGACGAAATATTCAACTCTCGGGTACACTCTCACGGCTCGAGACACATCGCTTTTTGCCCGGTGAAATACTGGCCGGTAGTGCCGTTTCGCCGGCATAAATCTCCCCATTTTTCGCCATTCCACGGCCCCGCGAAACCACTAAAAGCCTTTGTATTTGTCGCGGCTAGAGAGGCTCACGCGCGAACGAGAGGGGCCACACTATTTGTGGCCCGGCGGGTCAAAAGGTGAATTCGAACGGCTCTCCGCGGGGGCGCTACGACGCTTCGCAAACATTTGCATATAAGAGTCGTTTAATAAACATCGAGTATCAAGCGCGTATCAATCTTAAATGCATAAATACTGATTTACTACCCCTTTTGTTTATGTACAGGGTGCTGCAAAATGGTTGGGAAATTTGCGTTCCTTATGTTTAGGCAACACTCATTACACTTTTGTAATCGCTAATTTATGGGGTAATTACGGGTACAAGTTTAAGCTACATCTTCACGTTGCTAAAAAATCTTTTGGTTATTGCAAATTTAACCAGAAGATCTTTCTAGGGCCACTAATTCAATAACAATATTGACCAATGAGCTAGAGCTCTCATCACTCAACGCACACTCTCCCTGCATTGTGATATCAATATTGTAGAACGCGTTTAAAGCAAGTAAAGACAGTCTCTTGTAACGTATTTTTCAAATTACTTGTTAAATTTGTGTTTGAATCACTGGCTGATGTGAGCTTCAAATACTTATGTTTAGGCAACACTCATTACGCGTTTGTAAACGCTTATTTTATGGGGTAATTGAGGATGAGTGATTAATTTACATCATCCCATTGCTAAAAAGACTTTTAGTTATTGCAAATTTAACCATAATATCTCTCTAGGGTTACTAACTCAATAGCTATTGACCAATGAGCTGGAGCTCTTATCATCACACACACTCCCTGGTGTGGTGGTAAAAGAGGAACATTTTTCATTAATACACAGGTAAAACTGTGGCTGTATAAACTTCCTTTCTATTCACAAAAGGCACGTTTGAACACTCGAGTACTCGTCCTGGGCGACTTCGAATTAGCGAAGGAGCGTAATTAGACGTTTCGAGCAATGCTCGGCGGCACGTCAAAACCGGTCCTCTATGATGTCATTTCAGCCCGAGAGCGCGATTTTTTGCTATGCTCGAATTGGAGAGCGCGACTCTCGAGAGTTCGGTTTGGCTCTCCGGCCGCGGAGAAAGAAAGTAGAATAAATTGTCTGGTACTCGAGAGCCGAGTCGTTGAATGTTGAATTAAGTGGCTCGAAAATAAACAAAAGCGCTTTTTTAAGCGCAATATACATTACAAAGTTGCTACCCGGAATGTTACTTATTATACGGGCCCGGCACGGGCTCGAATTCAAAAGATAGTTCGTGTGGTTTTTTTTCGCTAGTAATACGAACATGGTTGTTAAAAGTGTCTGTTTATACTACAAATTAAAAAAGGTTTTTTAAAATTTATGTCTAAATATTATTAGATATTTATTATATTAGGTTTACTAATGGAGAAGACCACGACTTTTTTTTTTCAAAACCGTTTGTTCTAAGAAGGCGTGTAATGAAATTGTTATTTTTTTCTATGGCCAAATAAGGCCGCAATTAATTTTTAAAGTTTGAAAAACGTCACACAATCGTCATACACTCTGCTCCAATCAAAGCGAGAGTTGCAAAGGGAAGTCACATTTAGCAAGTTTGCCACGTTTCCTATTACTCTTCTTTACTCCGCAAAATGTGCGTTTTTTGTATATTTATTGCAATAAACATTTTCTGATTTATCCATTTCTTCCATTACCTAATGGATAATTCGATATATTAATATAAAAATAACATCTTCAACTGTATAAATTGTAACCGATTTTCGTGTTAAAAACACAAATAATGGTCCTGAAAAATTTATTTGGCAACATTCTTGTCAACATCAATATTATCAGTAAAGTGTTTTGTGCCGAACTGCAATTCGTGTAATTTGTTTTGTGCATTTTTCAGAAAAATCTGACAAATGACAGTTTGATTTTTGTTCGTTTGTGTATTCTTTGTTACTGCGTTCAAAAATTCATACTATTTACTTATACAACAAAACGTGAGTGGTTTATGATTGGTTGATAAGATATGAGTCAAAACCCGAAATTTTTAAATTTCGAAGGGCTATAACTTTTTAATTATAACACATTTTGAGCAACTGAAAACGGTTTTGAGCTCTAATAAATCATTTCTTATCGTATCTTTTGCCGAAATCCGCGTATCTCACATCGTGGTCTTCTCCATTGAAGAAGGGTTTATTAACAACTCTATAACAAATCCTTCTAGTCAATCAATAATTTGAGACCAAAAGAGCCTAGACCCAAGACACTAAAGAGAGATTTTCTGGTTAAATTCGCAATAACCAAAAGACTTTTTAGCAATGTGAAGATGTAACATAAGCTCTTATCCTTAATTTCCCAAAAAATTAGCGATTACAAAAGTGTAATGAGTGTTGCCTAAACATAAGCATTTCAAGCTCACATCAGCCAGTAATTGAAGCATAAATTTAACAAGTAATTTGTAATTTGTACTTTAAACGTGAAGATGTAACTTAACCTTTACCCATAATTACCCCTAAAAATTGGGGATTACAAAAGTGTAATGAGTATTGCCTAAGCATGTATGTATCGCTTTGAAGCTCGCAGCCACAAAATTAACATGTAATAATTGTAAAAATACATTCGGCATGGGTACTTGTGAGTTAATTGCGGTGCTTATGGGTATGTAAAGGATCCAACGTTGGATAAACGACGTTAATATCGGAACGTTACCGGGTAATTAAATTTTCGAGTTGCGGTCGAGTGTCAGCGGTTCGAGAGCGAATTCCGCGTATGTAGTTCGTTACCGTTCGCGTATTCGCTATACAGAAAGTGAAAATTAGACGCCAATTGAAAATCGAATTTTCGCGGAAAACAGCTAACGAACGCCGCCCATGTGCGATGGAACTTCGAATGCAAATACAGTCGATTTAACATGCACCAGAAGACGGCGCGTATCCTCGAAGAGCGTTAGTAACGTAGCGAAATTGCAGAATAGAGAGCTTTTCCAGGATGTCCTTCAGACGTTTCCAATTATAAATGCACCCTACAGTGTTGGTATTGCCGGTTTTCCCTTAAATCAAACTTCCATCGCCGGCGCGCTGCCGAAGCTTCTAGGCGATTATCGCGAAAGTTAATTTATAAAACGAAGCCGTTGTTTCCGAAATTACTGCTTTAGCATCCAATTTGAGCTGCCTAATAACTCTCAAGACATGAATTTTCCAACGCGCGAAAAACCAACAAATTCAATCCTTCCACAGAATATGATTCTTGCATCTGATTGTGAGATGTTATAAAGGAAAAGTGTGCAAACTGGTGGTAGTTAGAGGATATTAAAAGGGAAAAACGCGGCCGGTGCGACGGGCTTTACACCCGCTCCCATCGCGATTTTTAATTGGCGCCCCCGGCGCCGGAAAACAATTTCGTTAGAGCCTCTGTGAGGAGACGGGCCGCGCGGGAAGCCCCCCTTGCGATAGACAAACGTCGACTTTTTCAATATTTCCACGAATAAATAATATCCGTTCGGCGGCTTTCGGGAGATCGGGGCACTTTGGTAATTGCGAATCAAAATTTCATCAAGTTAATATATAGCGTCGGTTCCAATATGGCGCAGATAATGGCGCATCCGCCGGCTCCGGGGGCTCCACGCTTGCCCCCGGCGTGCAATCTAAATACGCTACTTTGTTTTAGCCGTTACCGAAACAATTAACACGGTAACAAACGGTAATTTGATTGCTTTCCAGCTGAAATAACATTTTTCTTCTTAAGGGAGCAATGTTGGTTTTATTGAGTCAGTCAGTGACGTCTGCAACTTTATAGAATTTTATGAAAAAATAATATACATGGGTGCAACAAAGACAGCTTCCATTAGTCTCATATAAATGAAAAAGAAAGAATGATATGATTTATTAGAGCTCAAAACCGTTTTCAGTTGCTCAAAATGTGTTATAATTAAAGAGTTATAGCCCTTTGAAATTTAAAAATTTCGGGTTTTGACTCATGCCTGTTCAACCAATCATAAACCACTCACGTTTTGTTGTATAAGTAAATAGTATGAATTTTTGAACGCAGTAACAAAGAATACACAAACGAACAAAAATCAAACTGTCATTTGTCAGATTTTTCTGAAAAATGCACAAAACAAATTACACGAATTGCAGTTCGGCACAAAACACTTTACTGATAATATTGACATTGACAATGATGTTGCCAAATAAATTTTTCAGGACCATTATTTGTGTTTTTAACACGAAAATCGGTTACAATTTATACAGATGAAGATGTTATTTCTATATTAATATATCGAATTATCCATTAGGTAATGGAAGAAATGGATAAATCAGAAAATGTTTATTGCAATAAATATACAAAAAACGCACATTTTGCGGAGTAAAGAAGAGTAAAAGGAAACGTGGCAAACTTGCAAAATGTGACTTCTCTTTGCAACTCTCGCTTTGATTGGAGCAGAGTGTATGACGATTGTGTGACGTTTTTCAAACTTTAAAAATTAATTGCGGCCTTATTTGGGCACAGAAAAAAATAAAAAAAAAAAGTCGTGGTCTTCTCCATTGCAACTTTCTTACTCTAACCCACTGTTATTTTAATAATCCTTGTTCAACTCATAATTGACCATATTGCCAACAAATTTGCTATTGCCTGTTTTCATAATTTCATGTTTTGAGGTTTTTTTAACCAAAAATATATAATCAAATTAACCCTTAATTGTCCATTAATTAAATTGTCCCCTAGACCATTTTGATGGGTGTAATATTGAATTTATGGACGCACTGTATTGTATAGAAGGATCCTAAATTTCAAATTAGACTCTTATGAAAATAATAACGTAAGTATTTAATGCAAAAATGATTATGGTACGCGTTTTCGGTGGAATAGGCGAACGCATCAAGTGGTATCTTGGCAAACTATTCGAGAATTTTCCTCTGTGTACGTGCCGTTAAATACTTGAAGGCACGACTCAAAGGATAACTTTGTTAGAATATAATAGTTTCGGGAGCTATTCAGCTGGAAAATTGAAGTGAAACGCTCCAATAAGTTCGCCTAAAGGTCATAACTTTATGTATTATCAAAGAATGGGATTTTCTTCGGCGAAAAGAGATTAATCATCGAGAGAATGGAGTTTATTAAATTTAAATCGCAGCGTTTTGTGATAATTTTCCTAAGCCCGGCACGTCGCCGGAAAACTGCTGTAATATTAATTGCGCCGCTCGGGACAATGGGAAATATTTATACACTAAAACATTATCCGGAAAATCATTTCGCAATGTTTTGTATGCGATCTGTAATGGTATTCCATAAGTATTCACCCTTGTCACATATGGAAATTCTTCCCATTCTCCAACCTTCAAATGCGACAATAGTCCTGCAGGATGCGCGCAGGACCGGACTTCCCCAAAAGCAATCAACCCTAATACGCGAATATTAACTTCGATATTAACCCCAAAAAATAGCCAGTTACTTACAATTTACACCAAACAATTTTTTTATATATTCATGCGATTGGGAAATAAATTACAACCCCGTTACGGTCCTGCGAATGTCCTTTGAAGAGCGACAAAGGCTGTCGCCCCTTCGCATTTCTATGCGGAAAGGGGCGCATTATTTAAATCTTGACGAAAATACCTTCGAGAATGCTCTCGACATTCACACCCCCATTCCCATTCTCCCTCCACCCTATAGTCGCTAATAAATACCGATAAGTCAATCAATTCGCAATTTTCGATCATTATTCGATAATCTTAACTAAGTCAATCGAGAACTACCATCATGGAGGCGCATATGCGTGAAACTTGATTGAAATTCGACACTCAGAGGGTGCGAAACATCTGCGGTTTTCTATAAATAGTGCGCCGATTTTACCATTGTTCAATTAAACGATCGATCGTGATTCGTGTGCTTAAAATCCCCGATTTTATTCGAAGTTAATCCCGAGTGCGCGGCTAATGCGACGTTTCGAACGTAATCAAAACATCATCAATTCGCATTCGCGGCACGTAGGAAGCGTTCCTGCTTATTTTGCATAATCGCGTTTTTTAATGGAGTGTCAAGAAAAAGCGGGAAATGAGAAAATGAGTTGAAACGCCCCGGCACCAGTCGACAACTTCCTAAGTACACGGTAATTCGTTTGTATAGCATGGATTACAAAAGGTCCGGGTGGTACACCGAAGTATATTTAACAGGTTGTCTCGTAACTTTACAACCAATTACCGCTGGATTAAAATTGACTCAATATTAATGTGGTGTGACGTGTGCAGTGACGTCATATATATCGAGTTACGAGCTAACCTGTAATATATTTCTATATATTTATAAAATTTATTTGTACTCACCTCCTGCTACTTTAGTCAATTCTACAGTTCTGCATTGGTCTGTTGGGCATTTGGCTGTTTGGAAATCCTTCCCGTTGCAGGTTTTCCTGCCGCCTTCTGATCCTGGCAGGCACTGCCTCTTCCTTGTTTTGGTGCAATCTTGGTTGCAGTCTGACCATTCCGACCAGGATGACCAACGCGCCGGTTCCACTAAACAAACAATTACCAATTCAGCTACTATTTAGGTTGGTAGCACTGCGAAAAATGTGACGTTGCTTGTTTGCTGTCATTTATCAAAGTTGGTAATACTGTTTGTTGATATTTCACAATTGTAATGAATGCAAACAAACGTTGTTTTGAGCAAAAATCGTATAATTAATAACGCGAATGTTGGTGTTTTTGTATAAATTGTAGGTACATCGAAAAAATTATCCAAAACTTTTTGAATAATATTTTTTCCAATAAAAGCAGTGTATAGGAAAGTGTAGGTTTGTTGAAAAGCGATAACATAAATTAAATCCACACGAACACACTCTCAAAATAATATCTGTATACAGGGTGTCTCACGACGAGTTTCCAATATACACTGCTCAACAATTGATAAGGATCACAATTATTTTTTGACTATTTTCAATTTAAATTGATGATACAACTTTTTATTTTTGGTTGTTGCTAGAAAAATAATCTATCATAATATCTATTATACTATCATAATATCATCATAATATCTATAATAATCTGTTGCTAGAAACTCTGGATATTTCTTACTGTGATCCTTATCAATTGTTGAGCACTGTACATACAGGGTGTATTGTAAGTTGATACTTAACTGTGTATGAATCTCTTAATTCCAAGCAACTTTTTCAAATAAACTTTTTGAATATTCTGAAAAACAAAGATAAAAATTTTTAATAATTGTTACCTTTTTTTTGAATTTCGAATATTTCCCAATACGTACCTGCTTCATTAAATATGGAATTTATTTATTTTTCGGCATTTATTTGACAGATGACTGCCATAAATAAATTTCTTATTTAATAAAGCAGGTACGTATTGGAAAATATTCGAAATTTAAAAATTTTCTATCTTCTTTATTATTCATAATATTCAAAAAGTTTATTTGAAAAAGTTGCTTAGAATTAAGAGATTCATACACAGTTGAAAAAGAAATCAACTTACAATATACCCTGTATAGCTTTAACTCGTCGTGAAACGCCCTGTATACAACAAAAAAATTCACAAATACATGCAAATAATTAAATTAATAATTAATGTTTACTACATTGTTAAGCATATTTAAGGCCTTACCGTATGCGTTATCGCTAGTATCATAGTCGTAAGCGTTATCCAATACGAGCTCTTCTAAAGTAAGCGTGGCGACAGGAAAATAGGATAGAAAAGCGAGGTTAAAGTTAGAAAATTAGTACAAAATAAATTAGTAATTTTTCTCAGCATTTCGCCGGAAATCCCTTAAAGCTCCCCTGAAATATTACAGAATTTCCTTACGCGAAATGAACCGGCTAGGTCGTACGTATAATACAACGAAAATGAAAAATGACTGCTTGTTTCTCGCAGGAGACGCAACAAAAGCGAGTAAACAACCCCCCAGTTAATAAATACACCCCTTTTAGCGACATTTCCACTCGGCATTCTGGAAAATTACACCTTTCCCATTTCGCCCGTTTTCCGGAGCGCATCCAGCGCAAAAAGGCGGTTGTTCCATCCCCGTTACACCAAAAAATAACCACAAAGAACCCCGAAATCCTTACCTTGCGGACAAGGAACGCAATCCTTCGTCCTTCTCACGGCCAGTCCTTGGCACGTCTTGCCCCCGTTACTAGGAGGCGGATTGCTGCACGTCCTGGTGCTCATCATTCCAGCCACCAGGGTGTCCCCTGGGCAATGGCAGTCCACCCAAGCTGACCACGAAGACCAACCACCATTTACTGCAACAAAAAACATACATTAAAGCCAGGTTGTAGATGCATAGTTCAACTGGGGTTCTGCGAGGCAAACAACAGCGCCATCTAGCTTGTTATAGATTACAGGAATCTGCAATTTTTTAGGGGTACATTGTTATGAATGCGTTGGGTGGTTCCCCGCCTCTGCGTTCGACCGCCCACGCCTAAAATCCCTGGTAATAAATAAACGTGTACGGAACGAAAATCCCTACATACTACATGAGCAACGACAGCGCATCGCTTTTTTCTCATAAAGAAATATGTCCCGATGTTAAATGAGCCGATGTCGCAACGGCCCGACGGGCAAACGAAAAATAAAGAGACGAAAAAAATAAATAAAATTAAACTAAAGAAAGCCAGCGGGCGGGCATTGTCTTTGAAAATGTTTAAGGACTCGTTTAACAACCGCCCCACGTCACACTGGAATTAATGATGCTGGATTTTTAATGGTATGTGTTTTAAATGTCACAAATATTAATTTATTAAATTTCTAAATTTTTGAGAATTTGTTTTGTTCCAGGTAACCAGGAGCAGTCGCTCAAAAACAGGGAATCAAATTAATCCGGGGGCCCCCCTTCCGCGCTATTGAGTGGCGTAATTCGGGATTCGCAGACGGCGATTTGTGTATTTGAAAACGAAACGGGAACAATAGGCCGCCGACATTAATCCAATTTTCTCGAAAATTTCATTACGCTTTGCTCCTTAAGTCCCGAGACAAAAGAATATTTCGCGGAAAAGTGGATGAGATTACGGATAACGATATTAAAGGCCCACTTTTCGGGCTATATACATGCTAAAAAATTAGGACGATTCGGGAAGACGCGGAGACGGGCCCCTTTATTTCGATTTAGCCAGCCGGAGACGATCAAATTAAAAGGATTCTGATCGAATTTTTATGTCACTCAAAATTTTGCTTCTTACATATGAAATACACCAGAAAATTTATATTAAATGTATTATAGTAGCATAAAGAAATCTCTATTGTATCATAAATCATGCCAAAGAAATCACTGTAGTACCTATAGTGAGAATCAAGGTGAAATACAGTGCTCAACAATTGATAAGGATCACAGTCAGAAATAGCCAGAGTTTCTAGCAACAGATTATTATAGATATTATGTTAGATTATTTTTCTAGCAATAACCAAAAATAAAAAGCTGTAACATCAATTTAAATTAAAAATAGTCAAAAAATAAGTGTTATCTATATCAATTGTTGAGCAGTGTATTTCACTATAGCATAGTGAGACTCGCTGGAGGCTCGGAAAGGGGGCCGCGCACCCGCTGCACATTATGATACTATAGTATAGTGGCTATAATGTAGAGACCAATGATATCGCTGTATTTGACTGTACACAATGTAGACTGTAGACTATCGAGAACTATAACATTCTTATATACAGAGTGTTCAATAAACTTATGCCTTCGGAGGTTTCGTTTGGGACCTAGAGAGAAATTTCGGAAGAATTGACTAATGCAGAAAGTTGTAGAAGAAAATATTTTGGAATAAATTCCAGCATCAGAAGTAACAGCTAAAGAAACTGTTGCAGGAGAATCGATAGCTGAAGAAACTGTTGCAGTAGAAACTCGAATAAGAAAATCCCCTTGAATAAAAAAATTGTATCATTTCGATCCGACTCTGCCGAAGGAATACATCTCACCCACCCACCCACCTAACTTAAAAACTCTCGTACATAAAGTTCCGCTCCAGTATAGTAAACTCTGATTGTTTTATTCACTCAACATACTTTTCCATGTCCCGGGGAGATTCGATTATATTTTTGTTTCGTTCTCGAGATGCTCGCAATCGCTTCGAAATTGTTTTTCGTATTCCTTTTTTTGTCCCGTTTAGCTTCGTTTCTTTCGCCGGAGTGGTCCCGGAACTTGTTAACGACGATTTAACGACGCAAATTCGGATGTGGCGCAAACACTCTGTATATACGAGACGTAATTGTAGCGCGGCCAGTCTGGAAACCTCGGACATGACTCGACGAAATCGCGCAAATTAATTTCTCCACTATGGGAATCAATTTAAAACGTTACGTTTGATCGTGACTGCGAAGACGGCGCTCCGTGAATATGCGCCTCGTCCTTTTCGGCGTACACGAGAAATTTCATGACGCGAGTTAATTAGACGAACAAGAGAAAATATTGTGTTCGAATTATGTAGGTACTTTGTTGAGGGAGCGTAGGTGTACCATTAGCGGGATTGATGTTGGTTCTGTGACCAAACAATTGATGTAAAATCACTCACAATGATCATGTAGGTAATTTTATCAAATCTATTGTTTAAAAGAAGTAGATGAATGTTGTGGAAATAAGTGTATAACATTTGATTTTCGATCTTGATCTTGATACAAGCTCATCTGCATGCGAAGTGGGTCTACCCGCAAACCTTTCGTTTTACATTGTTTCTTTTTACCTTTTCTGCATGCATTTTATGCTCGTTTCTACTCTGTGTGGTCTGGTCGTTTTATCTTTAAAAGACCAACAGTAGTTGTTAAACGATAACGCAGCTAAGTTAATTTTTAATCTATTTTTAGTAGATTAAATTACACTAAGCCCATCGTTCGTTCTCCCTTTTACTTTATATTTTATTTAAGACTCAAAAGCGTCGACTTATGTATTTTTTCTTGCTAACAAGTTCCGAATCGATTACGAGTTTCCGATCGCGTCGTCCAATTTGCGGCGTAGCTCCATCCACGACCGATATCAAAGCGCAGCTAAAGTCTTTTGAATTAAACTTTTAAAAAAGTCCACTTCCACTTCTTCCTTTTTAACAATCCTTCTTTGTGTTTGTCAGTTGTTTCTACTCTAATCCCGCCAACTTGTGATGTGCTCCGATCTTAGTTTCTTTCACTCGCAGGACCGGGCCCTTTCGATTTTTCTTTGAAGTTTTGCTCGACCAGGATATGTAAATTTGGATTTTTATAAATCTCCTTGTAAAACATTCTTCCAGTATTGCTTTGTACAAGGTCTTGTGTTTACAAACTTCTAGTATACATATGTAAAAATATACCGAAAAGTATCAACTAATATTAGTAGACTCGCTAATGCCTCGGAAAGGGCGCTGCGCCCTAGTTTCTTTTGCGACTCTACTCGTTACTCTGCGTTATTCTACTCGATTACATTCTTCATTCTTGACTGTTTTCCCTTTATTATTTATCCCCGAAATAATCATCACCACCGACTGATAAGCTAAACACGAACTTTAGTAAAGCATCTACATTCTCGAGATGAAATATAAATTTATTACCAAAGTGTAACATCTTAACGACGTTGTCCGAATTCCGGGGAAAACTCTTCAGATAGTTATCGGGCGGTTCGTCGGGGAGGGCCCGGTCCTCTTTCGGCCGGTTTATTAGGAAGATAAAACAGAAGTTATTTCGGATTAATTAAGAATTTTCATGGAAACGGTCCGGCATAGTTGCCTCGACCGCCCGTAAATAGCCGGAATATATTCAAGGGATTTACGGTTTCAAGATAAATGCGATGTCTTAAAAAAAAGAAGAAAATTAAAACGGAAACGGTCGAGCGCGAACGTTTATTTTACTGATTTATATCACGTAAATGGAAAATGTTTCATTAATTTAAACGTAGCAGAACATATTTTTGAGCGAATAAATATTGAAGTACATACCAGGAATTGAATAGAAAAAAATAGCCTATCGATAAATGCGTTCTATCTAAATGTAGTCGAACCAATTTAGGCTAATCTATCACATACGAGCAATAAATTTACATTAGATTGCATTTCCCAAATTAGCATATCCCAGCTTTAATTTTAAATTGACCATCGCAATCACAATGGTGCCAATCCTCCGCTGCCACGGTCGTCGCTCGATCTAATTCATGAAGGAAAATATGATAAAAATAAATAAATAAATAAAGGAATTTCCCGAAAAATGCACCACTCAAAATTACCTCAAACTAGCAATAGCAAGCTTGTATCTTATAGCTATTTCCTCTATTCTTCTATTGTTATAGTAGTTCAATTTTCTTTAATATATTAATACTTATTACTTTCTTCTGCAATAGTTGTTTTTCTAGTAATCATTTCATCATTTAGTTTCATCATTTAACTATAACTTTATCCTGCAGTTATTCTTTAATAAGTTGTAGCATTTCTTTCATTTTTCCTTCATTTTTCTTCCTTAAGAGCTACTTTCTTTCTATAAAATTAACTTGTAATTACGTTAATTACAAATTGGTAGAAAATTGGGAATTATCCCCCGCTCATCCTCCGCCTATGAGCGAGTCCTTGGCCGAAATTAGTTTTGCTTCATTTGTTTTCCCGTCTGACATAACTTATAATGTCTAAAACACACCGTCAGATACAGTTAAATAATTTTTAGTGTTATTTTTTTACTTTATCATTTTTTGTATTTTACCACAAAAAGGAACAATAAACGAAACTCCATAAAATCCATCCGAGGCGTTTTTGCAGGGGGGAAATGAGCGCCAACGGCAAGAACGTGAACGCCGTTTCGGACGATAACGGTAATGACAGGATAGGTGTCAGAAAAACCAGCTTTTCGATGAAAAATCGACGTGACAGCGTTGCCACATCGACTGAATGCACCCAAGATGGGGAAACTTTCAAGAACAACGGTACCATTAAAGACGACATGGCCATTCCGGTGAAGGCGGAAAGGAAGAAAAAGAAGCAAATGCTAAGGAGATGCAACACCGCCATGCCTAGAATCGATTCGCGAAGAAGGTAAACACTTTTATTAATTTTTCTTTAATAGTTATAAGAATTGTTATTCAACAAAAGTAGAAGTTTATTTCAACTATAATGATTTGGTTTTGTATTATTAGTAGTAGCAGTAGTAGTTTTAGTACAATTTCTTCTTTTATAATACTTTTTTCTAGAGTAGATTGTTTCGTTAATTTCGTCCACTTTCATTTGAATTAACTTTACTGGTAAAAAAATAAAATTTCCCTAAACGTCACGTTCGTTAACCTTGCACGGACGCAACGTCGCTCGTCCGTCATTCAAAATTAACGTCACAGAAATGCCAAATCCTCATCCAATTCCCCCATTAATCTTAAGGTAATATTCTTTCCAAAAGCAAAATGTTTAGTTGGTTGAACAAGGCGCACGACTGCCGGACGCACTGCTTCGAGAACGTGGTGGACGGCCTGAAGACCATCTACAAGAACAAACTGCTGCCGTTGGAGCAGCACTATTTGTTCCACGAGTTCCACTCGCCGACGCTCAACGACGCCGATTTCGACGCCAAGCCGATGATACTGCTGGTGGGCCAGTACAGCACCGGCAAGACCACCTTTATCAGATATTTGCTGGAGAGGGACTTCCCCGGGATGCGCATCGGCCCCGAACCCACCACTGACAGGTTTGTTTCAAATCCACTCTCAAGTCTCCACATTTTATTTCAATATTGCATTAGTAAACTCTTCAGCAACAGATTCTTTTGCATCATCAATTTCTTCTGTTGTAGCAATTCATTTCAAAGCGCTCCCTTCTGAAGCTCTTTTTTCTGCAATAGTTTCTTTTGCATTAGTCAATTCTTCTGCATTAATGAATTCTTGTGGAATAGTGTCTTTTGCATCATCAATTTCTTCTGTTGTTGCAATTAATTTCAAAGTGCTCCCTTCTGAAGTACTTTTTCCTGCAATAGTTTCTTTTGCATTAGTCAATTCTTCTGCAATTCTCTCTTCTGAATTAATCAATTCTTCTGCAATAGTGTCTTTTGCATCATTAATTTCTTGTGTTGTTGCAGTTCATTTCAAAGCGCTCCCTACTGAAGCACTTTTTCCTGCAATAGTTTCTTTTGCATTAGTCAATGCTTCTGCAATAGCGTCTTTTGCAGCATCAATATCTTCTGATGTTGCAATTGAATTTAAAGTGCTCTCTTCTGAAGGATTTTTTCTGCAATAGTTTCTTTTGCATTAATCAATTCTTCTGCAATAGCATCTTTTACAGCTTCAATATCTTATGATGTTGCAATTGAATTTAAAGTGCTCTCTTCTGAAGGATTTTTTCTGCAATAGTTTCTTTTGCATTAATCAATTCTTCTGCAATAGCATCTTTTACAGCTTCAATATCTTATGATGTTGCAATTGAATTTAAAGTGCTCTCTTCTGAAGGATTTTTTCTGCAATAGTTTCTTTTGCATTAGTCAATTCTTCTGCAATTCTCCCTTCTGCATTAATCAATTCTTCTGCAATAGTTCCTTTTGTATCATCAATTTCTTCTGTTGTTGCAATTCATTTAAAAGTGCTCCCTTCTCAAGCACTTTTTTCTGAAATAGTTTCTTTTGCATTAGTCAATTCTTCTGCAATTCTCTCTTCTGCATTAATCAATTCTTTTGCAATAGCATCTTTTGCAGTTTCAATATCTTCTGATGTTGCAATTGAATTTAAAGTGCTCTCTCCTAAAGGATTTTTTCTGCGATAGTTTCTTTTGCATTAGTCAATTCTTCTGCAATTCTCTCTTCTGCATTAATCAATTCTTCTGCAATAGTACCTTTTGCATCATCAATTTCTTCTGTTGTTGCAATTCATTTAAAAGTGCTCCCTTCTCAAGCACTTTTTTCTGAAATAGTTTCTTTTGCATTAGTCAATTCTTCTGCAATTCTCTCTTCTGCATTAATCAATTCTTCTGCAATAGTACCTTTTGCATCATCAATTTCTTCTGTTGTTGCAATTCATTTCAAAGTGCTCCCTTCTCAAGCACTTTCTTCTGCAATAGCATCTTTTGCAGCTCTCTTCTGAAGCATTTTTCTGCAATATTTGTTTGTCTTAATTCCACTCTCAAGTGTCTACATTTTAATTTAGATTTATAGCGGTGATGTACGCCGAAAACGAAGGAGTTATACCGGGGAATGCTTTAGTAGTGGACCCTAAACGGCAATTTCGACCATTATCCAGTTTCGGGAACGCTTTTTTGAATCGATTTCAGTGCTCCTTGGTGAAGTCTTCGGTGCTAAAAGGCATGTCTATCATCGACACGCCCGGTATACTATCCGGTAAGTTACATCGATTGTTATCGAAAATTACAGACAAACTTCTGCTTTATCATTCCACGAGCAACGCGATTTTTCCGATAACTACCCCCCCAATTTTCCGCATATCCTTCCACTATATAACAGACCTCAGTAACAGGTTATCGTTTTTTCCGCCGCGATTCAGTCCCTTAATATTAGCCCCTTCAGTGCCAGAAGGGTCGGGAAACCCGGTGAAAGGGCCATTTATAAGACACCTCCCCGGAAAAGGTTCGATTTTTACAGGGTGACACTCCTTTACTACAAAAATCCAGCATTATTTTTATTGAACTAAAACTAAAAATTTCTTTGTTAAAGTAAATTTAAACTACCTATGTAGAGGGTTGTAAACAAAAGTTGGAGCCCTCCGGTGAAAGGGTCGATATTTCGACCCATATTTCAGCCGCATCTCGACCTATATATCAACTCGACGCCCCCCATAAATCACCGAACCACCCTCGTAGACCGATATTTCATAATAATCTCACCTTCTAATACACGCACTCCACGCCAATCCCCGCGAAACGAGGGCGGCTCGAGATTTTCCCGAATAAAAAATCTTGAACCAACCATAAAAAATATACAGGGTTTTTCACTGTAGCTTTTCTAAATGCGCAGCTACCATGAAAAACCCTGTACTAATATCGTCATCATCAAGTCCATATGGACATCAGCATGGTATGCACAATTAAAGAATGTTTCGCACAAATTGGTCTGGAATTTCCAGGTGAAAAGCAACGCATAGACCGCGGCTACGACTTCACCGGAGTATTGGAATGGTTCGCGGAGCGCGTGGACCGGATAATTCTGCTCTTTGATGCCCACAAGCTGGACATATCTGATGAATTTCGCAGATCGATCGAAGCGCTCCGTGGCCATGACGACAAAATCCGCATCGTCCTGAACAAGGCCGACATGATCGACCACCAGCAACTGATGAGAGTCTACGGGGCTCTAATGTGGTCTTTGGGCAAGGTGCTCCAAACACCAGAGGTGGTGAGAGTCTATATTGGTTCATTTTGGGACGAGCCTCTTAGGTATGATGTGAACAGGCGGCTGTTTGATGACGAAACGCAGGATTTGTTCAGCGATTTGCAAAGCCTACCAAAGAATTCCGCTCTGAGGAAGCTGAACGATCTCATCAAGCGGGCTCGATTGGCCAAAGTGCACGCTTACATCATATCAGAGATCAAGAAGGTGATGCCGATGTTCGGCAAGGACCACAAAAAGAAAGACCTGATCAAGAACCTGACGCAAATCTACGACAAAATCCAAAAGGAGCACCAAATCTCCATCGGGGACTTCCCCGACATCATCAAGATGCAAGAGCAGCTGGCCAAGCACGACTTCAGCAAGTTCCACACTCTCAAGCCCAAGTTTTTGGAGGTGGTCGACGATATGCTGTGCAACGATATCTCCATGTTGATGGCGATGGTGCCCCACGACAGCTCCCCCAACACCCAAATCGAGGTCAGAGGCGGCATCTTCACCAACGTGGAAGACAAGATCACCCCGTTTGGTTACAGAAGCGGGGAAGGCTGCAACGCAGGCTTCGGAGAGCCTGAGTGGATAGTGAACAAGGAGCGATCCAATTACGATTCGATATTTGAGACTTTGGGCCCCAAAAACGGGAGGTTGTCCGGAGCTACCGTTAAAGAGGAGCTGATGAAGAGCAAGTTACCCAACGCGGTTTTGGGTAAAATTTGGAAGCTTTCAGATGTAGATAGGGACGGTTATTTGGACAAGGACGAGTTCGCTTTGGCCATGCATCTCATCAACGTGAAGCTGCAGGGCAACGAGATTCCATTTCAATTGCCAGATCATCTGATCCCGCCCAAGAAGAAGGAGAAGCACACGTGCTGATGACGAAAGCGCCGCGATTCAATAACACCCTGTGATGAACGTATTTTTTTTAATGTATGTACTAGTAAGACTGTAAAGGAGCTGCGTATAGCGAATAACGAGGTACAATCGAATCATTTTTATTTGCAACAGAATAAAAGATAAGATTTATAGGTGGTTAGTTTTTTAATTGGCAAACTTATCTTCTGGGGTTTTTATCATTGAAATGAGGTTTTTTTTACTTCAAATTTTAGCCTCTTTTACACTTTCGAACGCAGAAATCGGAACTCTTGTAGTTTGTTGTGAAATTACATTTATTTCGGAACTTTTATTAGCCGTAACCGAAAATTTATAGTTTGTGCGTGTTTTTTTGTATATTTTTCTTGTTGTAACATTACACCTGTATATATATTAGATAAATAAAATTCATTCTTCTTCAGTTATTAGACTAAACTAGTATATATTTGTAACAAATGTTTGGTGTTAAAATTTTTTGCTTGTTGTTATAGGGCGAATTCTATGTATAAACTAGCAATATGAGCAGTTAAAAATAACTTACTTTCCTTTTGTTAATTTCATTATTATAATTAGTTTAAATTACTAGTATTTTGCGAGATTATGATAAAATTGTACCTTATTATTTTTTATACAAGTGTAGTGATAGTCTTTGAAGAAGGAAAAAGTATCCCGGGGGATATTTAAGAAAAAATTAATCAAAAACCTAGAGCTTTCTTAAATGACGACACCTAATTTTCTGATTAATTTCGACTAATCAATTAATAATATAAAGAAAAATAATCTTTTATTTGATTAAAAAATTATATAATAAAAAGGCCTTTCATTCTCTTCACACATTAAACTATTTTCGTTCGAACACTGTAGGCTTTTTATTTCGCATTAACAGTTTCCTTTCACCTTATAAAACATTCTAAAGCCATTCCGAGAATTTTAATACACCTTTTTTTATAACTTTTATATCTTCATAATTTTATTACGATAGGGGGAGTGAAACCGTGAGTAAAAATAATTTTTATTGCCGGTCTATGCACGTCGCGGCGTAAACTCCGATTTTATAGTTGTTGTTTAGTTGGCAACACTTTTTACGATACCAACAAACGAATAATGTGATCAAAATTTTTAGTACTCGGCCCGACAAAAGGAATAATTTTTTCGTGTAGCGTCATTCCCCGGCTTTAATAACAGGATCATCTAGTATCGATAAATCACATTTCTCAGACGCTTTTATAAATAGCTTAACCCCGAAAATGATGTATTTAAGTTGCGACAAAAAAACATCTTTAATCCTCACCGAAAAAGGAGGTTACAGGGTGGAAAACTGATCGATTTTTCACCGATTTGTACCAAATTAATCGTTAAAAATAGCATATTTAACACTCATTTTGATTCATAATTACGAAGAAGGCTTGTTATATTTGAATGAAGTGAACTTAATATAGTATTTTAAAAGTAAAATACATTTTCGTATTCCACCCTGATTCATCCTTCCATCGACTTGTACCCGTCAAACGGCTTCCATCAAAACTTTTTAATATTGCAAAAGGGATCCGAAGACCCCATTTATAAAATAAATGACTTCTGACAACTCTCGGGGAACACCTGTCTTTCGACAGGTGTACATCGGTTGCGAGGAGCTTAAAGCAACCCAAGGGGACCGAAATTACCACTCGAATACTCCGACAAAAATTATAATAAAAAAAAACGATCCCATCTTTAATTCGTAATAACTAGAAAATATATGGATAAAGTACAAATAACAGTAATCAAATATTATTAAGAAAACTGAGTACAGGTAGTTTTCAAAATGAGTAGTTAAATAGCAAAATGAGTAGTTAGGTTGCAAAATGAATAGTTAAATATAAATACAAAATGAGTAGTTAAGTAGCAAAATGAGTAGTTAGCTAACAAAATTAGTAACGAGTAGTAAGATATCAAAATGATCAGTTATAAAATAAAATATTCTTAAACTTAATCAAATATTTGGTAGCAAAATGAGTAGGTAATTAGCAAAATGAGCAGGTATAAAATAGAATTACCCAAAGATAAGGTAGCAAAATGAGCTATTATGTAGCAAAATGAGTAGTTAGGTAGCAAAATGAATACGTAGTTTACAAAATGAGAAGTTAAGTAGCAAAATGAGAAGTTACCTAACAAAATTAGTAATGAGTAGTTAGATATCAAAATGATCATTTATAAAATAAAATATTCTTAAACTTAATCAAATATTAGGTAGCAAAATGAGTAGTTAGCTAACAAAATGAGCAGTTACAAAATTAAAATAGTCAAATAATAGATAGCAAAATGATTAGTTAGGCAGCAAAATGAGTAGTTATAGATATCAAAATAAGTAGTTTGCTAGTAAAATGAGTAGTTAGATATCAAAATAAGTAGTTTGCTAGTAAAATGAGTAGTTAGACAGCAAAATAAGTAGTTTGCTAGTAAAATAAGTAGTTATAGATATCAAAATAAGTAGTTTTCTAGTAAAATGAGTAGTTAGATAGCAAAATAAGTAGTTTTCTAGTAAAATGAGTAGTTATAGATATCAAAATAAGTAGTTTTCTAGTAAAATGAGTAGTTATATAGCAAAATAAGTAGTTTGCTAGTAAAATGAGTAGTTATAGATATCAAAATAAGTAGTTTTCTAGTAAAATGAGTAGTTAGATAGCAAAATAAGTAGTTTGCTAGTAAAATGAGTAGTTATAGATTTCAAAATAAGTAGTTTTCTAGTAAAATGAGTAGTTAGATAGCAAAATAAGTAGTTTGCTAGTAAAATGAGTAGTTATAGATATCAAAATAAGTAGTTTTCTAGTAAAATGAGCTGTTAGATAGCAAAATATGTAGTTTGCTATTAAAATGAGTAGTTAGATAGCAAAATAAGTAGTTTGCTAGTAAAATAAGTAGTTATAGATATCAAAATAAGTAGTTTTCTAGTAAAATGAGTAGTTAGATAGCAAAATAAGTAGTTTGCTAGTAAAATGAGTAGTTATAGATATCAAAATAAGTAGTTTTCTAGTAAAATGAGTAGTTAGATAGCAAAATAAGTAGTTTGCTAGTAAAATGAGTAGTTAACTAGTAAAATGAGTAGTTATAGATATCAAAATAATTAGTTTGCTAGTAGAATGAGTAGTTAGATAGTAAAATAAGTAGTTTGCTAGTAAAATAAGTAGTTATAGATATCAAAATAAGTAGTTTTCTAGTAAAATGAGTAGTTAGATAGCAAAATAAGTAGTTTGCTAGTAAAATGAGTAGTTATAGATATCAAAATAAGTAGTTTTCTAGCAAAATGAGTAGTTAGATAGCAAAATAAGTAGTTTTCTAGTAAAATGAGTAGTTAACTAGTAAAATGAGTAGTTATAGATATCAAAATAATTAGTTTGCTAGTAGAATGAGTAGTTAGATAGTAAAATAACTAGATAACTAGTAAAATGAGTAATTTTCTAGAAAAGTGAGTAGTTAACCAATAAAACGAGTAGTTATCTAGTTAAACGAGTAGTTATTTTGTTACACGATTTCCAAAATAATCCATACAAAAGTTACACACAATTCAATAACGTTTAGTGCATATTTACAGGCATATTTTCCAGCATATCAGTGCGAATTCAACGTGAACGTTGAGTTCCGGCGAATGGAAAAAATTGGAGGCGTTCTTGGGGAATTTTCGCGCGATCGAGTCGCTCCGGCCGGGGCGCGGAGAATTCCACAAGGAGGAATTTATGTCCGGCGAGAGTGTCAAAAATGTCGGTCAATATCGGAAGTTCGTTCATCGAGATTTCGCCGGGCTCGCCGGTTAATGGGGCAAGAAAAGGTATTTTTCACGGTGAATTGGAAAGGAAGGGATATGCCGGAGAGTTTTACTTTACTCGAGAGGATTTATTGGAAGGATGTGCCAAAGGAAATTATATCAGAAAAAAGCGAACGGTTTACGAGTCTACGAGGAAATTTCTTTATTTTCGGATGGCTTTATTTTCTTGTTTAATGGGACACGTGTCGTTCTTCGAATTTTCCACCTCCAACGGCGGAAATTCTCTTATTCTCTACCCAATTAGAATTAAAGTGTCTGTTGCTCCGCTTTTCTAGCATACAAAGAACTGGACACACTCACAATTAGGGTCAAAATTCGGCCGGTAATTGGCTCGCTAGTGCCCCTCGAAACGGACGGGAAACCCCATTTTCTCATTTTCTAATAGGAAATTTTCCGGCCGGCTCGTTTTTTCGGCCCAAGCGATTCGTTTCAATTAGTGTTTTTACCTTTCCGCTCTGATTAGCCCTAGTCGGAATCCGTTAAAGAGATTTCCCCGGAAAAAGCTCTTCTTTTATTCAAGCAAACAACCGCCGAATCGCGAGGGCGGGACGCGATTAATGTTAATAAATAAACGAAGGGGTAAGCGAAGATTTCTACCCCGTATATAAGAAAAATGTCCAACGGTTTTTCATCCGGGCTTACACGTTTACTTATCATCGACCGAAACCGCAACTTAGGCATGTAATTCCGAGACGAAAGAGAACAGATTGTCGGGGATTACGTTATGATTAATATGGCCCCTTTTCACGGAAAGGGGCGTGTGGGCAGAGCCCTCGACGATTCTTCATTATAAATTTCTCTGCACCAAACCGAGCGCCCCCGGTTATGGTTTGTTTAGTTTCCAACCAGCGCCACATATTTGATATAAAACAAGATTTTAATCGCTGTGATTTTCTGGTTTTGTAAACCTTTATAGTTTGTGCAAAAGAAACTTAGATGCACGTCACTGATGACGTCATATTTGACAAGTATATCTGTCATTATTTTCGTGGTTTAAATATTACCTAACTTTAAGAATTGCTTGGTGTAATCATAAGAGTATTTAAATGCGTAGCTATATTAACTTTCTGATGATGACTCCATGTGACTTGTGACAAATGACAGCAGCGACAAGTGACCTTTTACTCGGCTGTAACGCGTTCGCGTTTAAACTCCAAATTCCGTAATTTAATTTAATTTCTGGCACATTCTGGGTTGTCAAAGGAGACGTCCGCTCATAAATCTAGTCATTTTAGCCGACGCGTATTTTGATTTAAAGCCTAATTGGCGTCCTAAAGATTCTCTCCTATGATACGCGCCGACTAATTTGGTGGCTCGCGAGCCGCCGTTTCGTACAAAGGAAGGAGCACGTTCGATCTTAATTTGTCTTCGGTTCGAAATTTTGTTTTTGTTTATTTTGGTGTTTTTTGACTAAATATACAGGGTGTCTCACGACGAGTGAAAATTATCTGTATATATGGAAAAGTACTTATAGTAGTTTAATGAAAATTTGTAGATTTAGGATTTCGAATACGCTCTTTTTAACTAGAATATTTTCAAAGATGGCCGACTTCCGTTTCTACGGGAAGTCGATAGCAACTTTCCTATTTTAACTGGGACACCCCGTATATTTTTGCATTTTTGGATTCTACTCGATGAGCTGATTATAAAGAGGGGTCACACTTGGTATCTCGGTCTCATAATAAAGGCTTTATAGCCACTCAAAAATTACAAATTTTTTATTTTAGGTGGCTCTGAAGGTCAAACAGTTGAAAATTGAGAAAAACGGCTTACATGGTCCTATCCTAACTTTTCAAGTACTATTTAGTGACATGATATAAAATGTTTACAGGGTGATCAAAAATTTCGAAATTTTTATAAAAAATTTTTTGTACCATTAGAAAGTAGTTGAAAAGTTAGGATAGGACCATGTAAGCCGTTTTTCTCAATTTTCAACTGTTTGGCTTTCAGAGCCACCTAAAATCAAAATTTTGTGATTTTTGAGTGGCTGTACAGCCTTTATTATGAGACCGAGATACCAAGTGTGACACCTCATTGTAATCAGCTCATCAAGTAGAATCCAAAAATGCAAAAATATACAGGGTGTCGCATTTAAAATATGAAAGTTTCTGTCCACTTTCGGTAGAAACGAAAGTCGGCCATCTTTGAAAATATTTTAGTTAAAAAGAGCGTATTCGAAAACCTACATCTACAAATTTTCATTAATCTACTATAAGTACTTTTCCATATACAGATAATTTTCACTCGTCGTGAAACACCCTGTATTACTTACTATGCATATGCGAAATGTGCATATTTCTGTGTAGTAAACAATAATTAAGCTATAGTTTATGCAAAACAAAGTTAGTGGCGCGTCATTATAAATTTACTCCGTCGCAAATAGACAGTGTTGCGAAACTTCTATAAAGTCTACAAAATTCTAAAATTTTCTAAAATTGTCAAGAAAGATTTCTAGAGATGAAGAAACAAAATACATCTCGTGAACCATCATTTCAAAAACTGCTTATAGTACATTTCTGTCACAATTTACCTGTCCCACGGACTATAAGCGAGCGTACTATTAATACAAAGAATCCGTGGGTCGTGTTAAGAACGCCACGAGAGTGGCATAAGTTCCGTAACCGAATCCGCCGGAGCTTCCGAAACTAATTATTTTTTAAAAATAACTCCAAGTGAACAACACGAAGGGCGTCCGCTCTTTATCTTTCGCTCGAACGCTTCCGCGGAACTTGTTTACAGTCCCCTATCTTAATATAGTATCCCTAAATAGTATCTACCTATACTCTACGCAAAACAAAGTTAGACGCACGTCACCATAAATCGGTGTTGGTCAATTGGTCCCCATGGTAATTTTTGTCAGCGGGGTTCCATAATCCTACAGGTCGATTGGTCCCCAGTTTCAAAATTGAATGGGCTAATTGGTCCCTGCAGTCAAAATATTCCTAATCCGATTAGATAAGATTTTACATTGCATGAATAACTATCATTTGGCTAACATCTTCTGGTGTACTTACATAGCTCAGAGAATTTGGACAAAATGCAGCTTTTAGTGTTAAAAAATATTTAATATCTAAGCATTAGTAATTTAAAATATATACAATTGGTACAATATGTATTAAAAGAAAAATTCTGTACAAAAAAAGAATTATTTTAGTTTTAATATACGAACGGATTTCAAAAAATAGTTTGGCAACATATGGGAAACTTTATTATTAATTTTACGAAATAGTTATTCTTCACAAAAAGTTCTGCATGATCTAAAATCCAAGATGCAACCATCAAAAATCAAATTTTATCAATTTTATACGAGGTATGTCAAAAAATGTGAATTTTGCCCAAGAGTAAAGTACCTTCATATTTTACAATATCAAAATTTGTTATTATGAAAAGTACACCTAATTTTCTAGAAGTATACTGGAAGGGATGGGGTTTTCCCTATATTGAAATAGAAAAAAAAGACAGAAGTCAAAAAAATTCCCCTAATCATAAAATCCTCCTTAAATTGTACTACGAAATGAAAATACATAATCGAAATTTGCCAGAGAATTTTGAAATTATAAATATTCCCATCGGTCCTTCCTAGAAACCCTTAATCCGGTATTGGGGACCAATTGACTGATAGCTTTCGAGTCGAAAAAGGATTATATTTGGGTAAATTTGACCGCGGGGACCAATTGAACTCCACCCCCATAAATTTACTGCGTCACAAATAAACAGTGTTGCCGATCTTTTATTAAAGCCCTGTTGTAGATACACGTAGTCCAACTGTGGTTCTGGAATTCACTTAGCTTGGTGAAATCGGGCATTATAAACGGCGACATCGATGACTTCGACATACGTTATATGAAAACATACCGAACACGATGATCTGCGAAGGCGTAGCCATCCTTTTAGCGGCGATGTTCTCAGCGACGCACGTGTAATTCCCCGTGTCCTGCTGCCTGGCCTGCCCGATCAGCAGATGTCCTTCGCTGGTGACCAGCACGTCGGTGTCCGACTGCAGGATCTGGCCGCCCCTCAGCCAGTACACCCTGGGCGGCGGCATGCCCGTCGGCGGCACGCAGCGCAGGTCGACCTGGTGGCCCAGTTCCACCATGTAGGTGGGCTCCGGGTTCGCCTCGAACTGCTTCTTCAGGTCTGCAACAGAAGGAATTGGTCGTGAAAATTTTATGTGTTCAATTTTTCCGTTTGCAGCGCGGGAATTCCCCGGCTCGTTTTCGCGCTAACAAAGGCCCGTTGTTATTCGAGCGATGTCCCAGAACGTTCGGGGCTAATCCTTCCCATAGGAAAAAGCGGGAGTAATGCATACACTAGGTTTTCCTAAACTCGTATGTGTTGTATAAATCCCCACCTAGCAGTTGCACGAGAATATTCCAGGCGTTGTGCATTATTTAACAGCCAACTGTACATATTCATACACACGAAAAAGGGACATAGAGTAGAGATGAATATATTTCTAGGGATTATCCTAGTGGAAATATACGGTTTTACGAGCATTCTATACACGGTGAGAACAATACATAAATGCGTTATGAAATATAAATAATTTTGATTAAACACCGCCGGATACAATCCCACTTCTGGAAATTAAAACCCGGCAAATGCGATTCTCGCTGCGACATCGCGAATGCCGTGACCCGTTCGAAATTAGTAAATATCGCTTTAGGTGTATACTCCCTCGGGGGGAGAACGTAAAATATTACCGCAGGAACAGAAAACAATCAACCGTAGGGTCCGCCCGCCCCGAACAAGAAATTGAAATTAATATCGAAACCCGGAGCGGAATTACTCCGGGACAAAAACCCCGGACAATCGCGGAGTAATCTCTCGCGTGGAATGGAGAAGACCACGACTTTTTTTTTTAATTTTTTTTTTTCAAAACCGTGTTTACTAAGAAGGCGCGTAATGAAATTTTTATTTTTTTCTGTGGCCAAATAAGGCCGCAATTAATTTTTAAAGTTTGAAAAACGTCACACAATCGTCATACACTCTACTCCAATCAAAGCGAGAGTTTCAAAGAGAAGTCACATTTAGCAAGTTTGCCACGTTTCCTATTACTCTTCTTTACTCCGCAAAATGTGCGTTTTTTTGTATATTTATTGCAATAAACATTTTCTGATTTATCCATTTCTTCCATTACCTAATGGATAATTCGATATATTAATATAGAAATAACATCTTCATATGTATAAATTGTAACCGATTTTCGTGTTAAAAACACAAATAATGGTCCTGAAAAATTTATTTGGCAACATTCTTGTCAACGTCAATATTATCAGTAAAGTGTTTTGTGTCAAACTGCAATTCGTGTAATTTGTTTTGTGCATTTTTCAGAAATATCTGACAAATGACAGTTTGATATTTGTTCGTTTGTCTATTCTTTGTTACTGCGTTCGAAAATTCATACTATTTACTATACAACAAGACGTGAGTGGTTTATGATTGGTTGATAAGGTATGAGTCAAAACCCGAAATTTTTAAATTTCAAAGGGCTATATCTTTTTAATTATAACACATTTTGAGCAACTGAAAACGGTTTTGAGCTCTAATAAATCATTTCTAATCGTATCTTTTGCCGAAATCCACATATCTCACATCTCATCCATAATTTGATTGTACACAGGTAAATCAGGACGTCCTGTATATACAAACTAATATGAAATAAATAAATTCCTGCAGCCCACCGTCTTTTGTGTTAATACCACGCGAACAAAGAAAATTGTGTGAGTGACTACTCCGGGACACTTTGACTTATTTATTAACCTAATCTGCGTATTATTCCTGAATGAATCGCCTACTTTAATGTGCGAATAAAATAGGGCGTCGCCGCCGCCGGATGGTGGGCAGTCGAAATTAAAATTACGAAACCGGTACGAGTGCATAGAGTGATTTAACAACGTGAAATTCGTGTCGCAATCGCCCATCATCAGATGCACTAAATTTCATTAACACATTAAATCGGATGAAGTTGGATTATGTAGAACGTGTTTCAAGTATGTTGAGATGCATTAGAGGGTTAATCTTCTTGTAATTGTTGGGTTAAAAATATAATTTGTGCTATTTTATTTACAAAACGCAATTTTTCTAGAGTATTATACAGGGTGAGTCACGCTCAATTGGACCCATCAATATTATATTGTAAGTTGATACTTATTTTTCAACAGTGTATGAATCTCTTAATTCTAAGCAACTTTTTCAAATAAACTTTTTGAATATTATGAATAACAAAGAAGATAGAAAATTTTATAATTTCGAATATTTTCCAATACGTACCTGCTTTATTAAATAAGAAATTTATTTATGGCAGTCATCTGTCAAATAAATGCCGAAAAATAAATAAATTTCATATTAAATGAAGCAGGTACGTATTGGGAAATATTCGAAATTCAAAAAAAAGGTAAAAATTATTAAAAATTTTTATGTTTGTTTTTCAGAATATTCAAAAAGTTTATTTGAAAAAGTCGCTTGGAATTAAGAGATTCATACACAGTTAAAAAAGAAGTATCAACTTACGATACACCCTGTATATATGTAGACAAAAGTGGTCAGATTTTTCAAGTTTTAAAGTTTCTTCGGCTTAAATTATTTTAATTAGATATGTAGATATGTATATCTAAGTATATTAGATATGTATATTAATTAGATATATACAGGTTGTCCTAATTTTGAAAAAAAAATTAAATTTAAGAAATTTTAAATGAATCACCCTGTATTTCATTGCATTTTTTAAAATCTACGCAAACTTTTAGGCCCGGTTATAGACGCATAGTTGAACTATGGTTCTGCGTTGAACCGAGTATATAAAAAGCGAGTTTGGAATTAGAAAAAAATACTAAAATACACCCCGTGCATAAAGAAGCGAAGAATTGCAGTTTAATTTTGCTAATGCCCTCGCTAATCTTACGTAGAAAAAAATTAAATTGGCTATAAAAATCCGGACCCTTCATATCGAAATCGGCCGTACGAGCACTTTTTGTCAACACTCGAACGCCCATTAGCCTCCCGAAGAGACATTAATCCTCCGAATATTCGTTGTACCGGGCGCAATCACATCCATATCCCCCACATAGATTATCGCCGCTGCTAAATGCAGATATCTATTAGGGGAAATCGAAATTCGCCGATAAACAGAAAGAAAAGGGCGCATTTTGATTAATACGGCCGGTCGCTGTTTTGACGTGCACCCTCATGTATCACAATTAACTCCAACATGACCGCGTGACGGGCTCTTTTTTTCATCCCCCTAAATCACTGAAGATCACAACAAAACAAAAATCCAAAAGTATAATAACCAACCCGCCTATCGATATATCTGCATATATACAGGATGTCCCAAACTATACCCCACTTTAATAAAGCTCCACTAATTTTGAGAGTGCACCCTGTATACGGGGAACCCCGCGGCACTAATTACGCAGATATGTATAAGCCCATCAAGCCGGGCTCCTTTTTCGAAATGGCCCCACCTCTGGTACATTAAGGTTCACACTTAACAGTTCGCCTCTATTTAATCTTGTTGACATGCCAATCTACATAGAATGCGAAGCCAGCGGTGCGTACCCGTGATGGGTGAGTGATTTATGGGTGTTGAAGTATCACGAAATGGTAGTACTCGGACGATCGGCCCGAACGGCTTGGGTGTGTCTGATGGTGAACGGCGACAAGATTGAAACGTTTTGTGTTTCGAAATTAAATAAATTGCATCAAAAAAAATCTACTTATATGCGATGAAAAAATCGTGACGTAATCGTTAGATTAAAATGAATGTATTATATGTAATAAAATTTTTCGTTTGTGGAGAAAATCAAATTAGGCATTCCGGGGATTTTCCGATAAATCAAATTCATGGTTTTTTATAGCGCGCTTGTCGTTAGGAATTGCGCAACCCTTCGTTCCCCACTTTTCATTTTCTCAAAAAATATACGAGCTTACGTGCATGCATTAATCAGTGGCGGCGCCAGCGGGCGCTTCCTATATTTATTCCGCCATTAAAACGCCAATAAATTCCATTTATTCCCCCAATCGAGCCCCTTTAATCGCCGCATTTATCACCGGCTTGTTCTTTGATAAGGGCCGAATTCGATATTAAATTAAAACGCTGGAAATTTTCTGCCGCTCTCCAGCGCCGCTGGCCGCATTTCTCCACATTTCCTCCATACGCGCCTTCTCTTCCATAATTTATAGGTTATTCGAGGGGGAGCCGAGAGGGTCCCCCATGGTTTCATCAGTGCTTAAGTTTTATAATGGTTATCTGAATGATGCATAGCGATGCCGGCCCATCTGCGTACAAGAAAATTCCCCCACAGCTTTACAATTATTATTAAAAACTTCATCTGTAAACCGCATCATAAACGAATCAAGTATTTTACTTCATAAAATGCAATGTTAAAAAAATTATTGGGTACAGACCGGTAGTAATAGCTGAAGACGCTAATGGAGAAGACCACGATGTGAGATATGCGGATTTCGGCAAAAGATACGATTATAAATGATTTATTAGAGCTCAAAACCGTTTTCAGTTGCTCAAAATGTGTTATAATTAAAAAGTTACAGCCCTTCGAAATTTAAAAATTTCGGGTTTTGACTCATTCCTTATCAACCAATCATAAACTACTCACGTTTTGTTGTATAGTAAATAGTATGAATTTTCGAACGCAGTAACAAAGAATACACAAACGAACAAAAATCAAACTGTCATTTGTCATATTTTTCTGAAAAATGCACGAAACAAATTACACGAATTGCAGATCGGCACAAAACACTTTACTGATGATAATGACGTTGACAAGAATGTTGCCAAATAAATTTTTCAGCACCATTACTTGTGTTTTTAACACGAAAATCGGTTACAATTTATACAGATGAAGATGTTATTTCTATATTAATATATCGAATTATCCATTAGGTAATGGAAGAAATGGATAAGTCAGAAAATGTTTATTGCAATAAATATACAAAAAAACGCACATTTTGTTGAGTAAAGAAGAGTAATAGGAAACGTGGCAAACTTGCAAAATGTGACTTCTCTTTGCAACTCTCGCTTTGATTGGAGCAGAGTATATGACGATTGTGTGACGTTTTTCAAACTTTAAAAATTAATTACGGCCTTATTTGGCAACAGAAAAAAATAAAAATTTCATTACGCGCCTTCTTAGAACACACAGTTTTGAAAAAAAAAATTAAAAAAAAAAGTCGTGGTCTTCTCCATTGAATTAGCGCATGTAACGTATCTGGCTATTGGCGTCGATCTGTAGATGCACAAAATTCTGTACGTCGTGTTTTTATGTTAAATTTCAGAATTTTTAACGCGACGTCCCTGGAGTATTCGACGTTCGAAGGAAAACAAACAAAACGAAAAAGAGGCGAATGTAACCAGTCTATTTTATGGAGTCGCCGAGTGGTAAAGTGTGTGGTAAATTGTTCGACAAGATGCCGGTACGTGCTTCCACGGAAAATGGGATTCTCCGTCTATTTTCCGGAATAAATACCGTCCGGAATTCGATATCCAACGATCATCATATTCATACCAGCTAAAACAACCTTAAGTTCGTTAATAAAAAAATTATGTATGTGAGCTCGGTGAATCCCAGAACAGAACCGAAAAATTTCCCAGCGATACATCAACCCTTAAACCGGCTTGTCAACACTACTAACGTTTCCGCCCTTACGTTAATACAATTATTGATAATCTACAGATTAATCCGGTTGATAAGCGTGACCCTAAATCCCTAACTAAACAGCAAGGGATTTCGGTTGGAGCCCTTTTGTCAGGAGCCACCGATGCAAAGTTAACCGACAGTTAAAAAATACCAGAAAGCGAAAGGGCACGCGAATTTGTTATTCCCCTGTCATTTTTGACTGGACAAATTAATTTCCATCCAGAGGAATATGCCAGCAAACTTGATTTATAGCGTGTGAAAAGGTATTAAAATCACAAAAAATATTCATACCTATATAGCAACCCGTTTTCTATGAATTTTACCATGTGGAATTAATTATTTAATATGTGGATTTAACAGTATTTGGATTAAGTATAAAGAAAGTTAAGTATAAGAGTATGTGGAAATATGTGGGGTAAATAATGTGGTACTGTTTATGTCTCAGTATATCGGGTATCCATTTGTTTATACCTTTGATGCAAGTCCGATTTCGACTGGCCTGGCCATAGCAATGTTGCCAGCTCTACAATAAATACGTGGTTAAACAAGGAAGCTTTTATTGGCCTGGGGGATTATGAAGAGCGGTGTTGTACATGAGGATTTAATTGATACAATTTGATCATATATAATATGAGCTAATGTTTGTTAGAAACCCTAGTTAATCAAGTTAATGATGAAGTTTTGATGATGCTCCCTACCTTAATTAAGTCACTCAGAAGGTAAAGGAGGGTCCTTCAGCTGACGTAAAAAAGACTTAACGTAACAACACGTTTTCCCAATTTAAGCGAAAACAAACTTTCGTCGTGTTGAAACAACACGCCCGTTTCCGAAGAAAATCTAATTTAGTTTTAGTGTAAATGTAAATCCCGCCGGATCTCGTGTCGAAGATCTTAAGGGTGTAAGTGAGGGGGTGCCGGCGCTGCATCTGTTTTAAGCGGTTTGTTCTCACCGTTAGGTTACTCATTGAATAAATAGTAACCTTATCTTAAACGCTATCGCAAATAGACTTTGTAGTGGGGCCGTAATCAGAAGTGGGATATGACGGTTTAATGTGGGAATGGGTCCGCACACAGAGGGTTTAATTTTCGGCCGGTAGCATTTTAATTAAATTTCGGCAATTAACCGCGCATTATTGGAGCCCCCCCGAGCGGGTTGCACGGTCGAAAATCGGAACGGATTTATCGAAAAAGTAATTTCGAGCATACATTTCCAATCCCGAGCATCCCGAAATCAATCGGCTTACGCCGTATTCATTTCTGGGGAATAAAAAAGAAGAGCGGGAACGGACAAATTCTCCTTACGGTTCGCGGGATCCCTTACATTTCGAAATCCTTCTTCGGGGATTTTAATTTCCAAAAATGCCTGCATGAATGATTCCTTTCTGATGGAGGCTCTGCGTATACGAGGGCTGGCGAAATTCTTCCACATACACACACATATACTGTGTCTCATTTTGGTCGCGACTGGGGGGTATCTTGGTTATGTGAACTGATTATTATAGATAATTTTACGTAGAATTCAGTGACGTCCTTAGTTTTTTTTATGGGGGTTACCATTTCTGAAATATGACACCAACTTGTATTTTTTTTAATGGAATACTCTGTATTTTTATTGGCCATTAAATTTGTAATTTTTTTCTCTTTTTAATGATATGGCACATTCTATATTTTGAATTTCATTAGAACGCTCAAAAAAGAGAATAACTATTTTATTCGAAAAATGGTTAGGGGGCTATGGAGAAAACCCAAAATAAAATACTTTTAGAACAAAAATAGTTGTTGAGAATATTAAATAAAACATTTCTACGATTTTTTTGTCTTTCCGCATAGCCCCCTAACCATTTTTGTAATAAAATAGTTTATCTCTTTTTTGAGCGTTTTAAGAAAATTCAAAATATAGAATGTGCCATATCATCAAAAAGAGAAAAAAATTACAAATTTAATAGGCAATAAAAATATAGGTAGTGCCATTAAAAAAATTACAAGTTGGTGTCATATTTCAGAAATGGTAACCCCCATAAAAAAAACTAAGGACGTCACTGAATTCTACGCAAAATTATCTATAATAATCAGTTTACACATTTAAAATATCTTCAATAGCAAACGAGATACGGGGGTGGCTGAATAAGTCAGAATTTTCATTATCGCCCTGTAACTCAAAAATGAAAAGAGATTTAAAAAATCTGTTTGTGCCATTGTAAGTTTAACAAAAAAGTAGTACAGGTTCGCGAAAACCGCAATGTCCTATCAAGTCTAATAACCGATATAGTCGCGACCAAAATGGGACACAGTGTACAGGGTGGTCAAACATACCTTAGTGAAATTTTTACTCCTTAAGGAGATACAGGATGTTTAGTGGAAGATAATTGACATAGATGCAAGTCCGAGTTCGACTGGCCTGGCCATAGCAATGTTGCCAGCTTTACAATGCGCTCTCAAGGCCATCTAAGAGCGGGTTAAACATTGCCCTGCGACTTTAAGGACAGCGGAATTGTACGTAATAAGCACCGTGCTATGTAGGTACAAGAAAATTCATCGACGAGCAAAAACTGCACCCTCGGAATCCCCTATTAACCGGAGCGAATTCAATTAGATATCGATCGGCGGCGTCCCCTTTTCGAGCGGGAGTCCTTCGAGTGTCCACTCTAATGACATACTTAGATAGTGGATTACCAACTCGTTAAGGATTTGGATAAATGCGCGCGGGATCAGTAAACGGACTAAAGATATGCCGGGTAATCTAAGGCCGGGATTTCGAAGCCGGGGGTTAATCAACGTAGGAGCGGCCCGTAAAACAAATAAGGGCCGCAAACAGGACGAGGGAAATAAAGCAAAAAAGAACCCCGACTTGGGAAAAAAGCAAGGTGGTTTCGCGCTAAGTCCGATATACGAGTAGTTAAGTAAATAAAAGAAGTTTTTTAGCACATTGTAAAGCACCAATCTAATTTCTTATTTCACAAAAACAACATACATATAAGTAAGTAACAAAATTCAATTTACCTATATCTGAAAGCCCGTCGGAAAAAATAATAAGAATCATTGGAAATCCGAAAAGGGCGCACAATAGAACACGGGGAATATCGCATGTTGAGCCGAAAATCCCCGTCGCGCTGCAAAAAGGCCGTACATAAGACGTCGTAGGTCGTCAGATTACAAGTCTGAGAAGCCTCAATGGCCGGATTAGGGTTGCGGGGTTGGTAACCCTGGCTTCTTGCTTTCATTCGCGTTGGCACGCCTGACGTGTCGAGCCGCTAATAACCTACAGGGTTACCGCGAACACCGTTTAAAATGAAAATTATTTCGGCCCTTTATTATACCCTTAGATCATATATAAATGGATGCATCGATGAAGTAAAAACTCGGTTCCAACATATCAGCGACGTACTTTAATTACCCATCCTTGTTTAACACGTTGTGTTTCTTAACGCTCCATCTTTGTTTTGGCCAACTGACATCTTGTGATACATTTGACATACAGAATTAGCGCCAAATTTAAACATTCATACTTTGAATTTTATTTATGTAACCATATTCAATAATTCAAATATAAAAAAAATAAGAAATAACAATCAAAACAAACACGTGACGTTTTGAGGTTAGCAAAAGTTAGGTTAGATTAGGATTAGGTTAAGAAGTAGAAAGTAGCAACGTTGCCAAATTTCTAAAAGCTATTTCTTTTCTCTTTTTATCTTGTACCAAAAATAAATAATGGATTAACTATTTTTATTAATAATTATAAAGTTAAAATATCTATTACATCAAAATTTTATATACGAACTTAAACATTATAATTTTTGATAAAGAATATACATAGATATAATTCAAAAGTGTTAAAATATTTGAATTAATAATAAATCTAGATAAATCTGGCAACAAGATATATTTAAACAGTTATCTAATTCATACGTTCAAGTTTTCAATGCGCATGCTCCATTAGCTGACCAAAACAAAGATAAAGCTATTAGATATTCTATAAAGCAGAAGGAGATAATGTGAAAAAGGCATGTTGGAAATGTTGGAACCGCGAGTTTTTATGGTATTGAGGTATCCATTTATGTATGATCTAAGATTATACCTCGATTCTCCCTAGTTTTTTGATACCAATATTCTCACTAGTTTTACTCGTTCATCCCCCAATTAAACTCAATCCCGCCGCTGATTTAGCGTCGAATTAAACGTTTTAATTCCGGCGGCTCCTCGAGCAAAAACTACACTAAAATATTTCATTAACGGAATTCTTGGAGCCGGTCCAACTCTTAATTTACCATGAATTATGCATGAGAGTTTCGTTATAAAATCGCGAAGACGAAATTTTTATAATTTCGACCGGGGATATTTTAATGAAGATGTCTCTCTAGGAATTATTATTCAAAATGTCCGACCGGGCTTTTACGACGTTCGAGGAAATTAATGAGGCCTATACGGAGTTATTTTCGTTGGCGCATTTGCAGTATGAAATCAAGCAAACGTGTACGCAAGATACAAGGGGTAATTTAATCCGAAGTAAAAAAAAACCACCCGGAAAATCTCCTAAGTTGATTAAGCCGCTAATAAGATATAGAAACTAATAACCAACATGGGACACTCGATACTGCCACTAGCCAAGAATAAGACGTCGCTCATCCAATTACAAGGGTTAACGAACGTTAGGGGTTAATAAATGTTTGTGTTCGTTCGATCAGACGGCTCTCCGGGCTCTTTTTGAATACCCAGATTGAATCCAGAAACTGCCTGCAGATTCCTCCGGCTTTTCTATTAGCGCTGCCGTACATGTGACATGTCTGGAAAATAAAGCGATCCCCCGGGATTACATCCACACCATCCGGTTTCGTTTCGTTGTATAAATTTCGAACCGTGTGACAGCTCTTCCGGTGCAACGTTTTAAAGAATCGATTAAATAATTAACAATCGAATATATTTTGAAGTACTGATAGTTTAGGTCGATGTAAGCGAGTGTGTAGTTGGAGCAGATGTGGCCCTTTGCGAGTTGGAAATTTGTTCTGTACCGAAAATAGACACTTCAAAGAGTGGCGAAAGCGCAAGCGTGAAGCGTACCGAATAAGTAAGCCATGGAAAACGGAGTGTATCTTTTGTTTTTGCGTCTGGTACGTCACGGGATATTAGATATGCCTGAAAATCCGTATCTTTCTCTCGCATGTTCATTAGTTTCAGCGTTTGTTTGTACGGTATAATTAGTTTTCAAGATGGTAATTAAAATAGTAAGAAACTTCGCTTCTTTATCGCACGAGTTGGTTATAGTGACTTACAGTATTCTATCTACGACTCTTTTCGTTCGTAAATTCTTGTGATGATAAGTAAGATAAGTGATTTTCGTGGGGTTTTTGAGACGACATTCCTTCTTAATTCGGTCGATTTATAATCCCGGAAGGCTGCTTGCGGTCTTAAATAATCGGGGGAAATTTTGTAAATTAGAGATAATCCATTTTAAGCGACTTTTCTAAACTTTAAAACGATTTTTTTTTCGAGGGAAACGAGGCGATTTTGTCGAGCTGTTCGGTGTTGTAATTTATTAATTATAACAGGAATTTGAATAAGCAGGAATATTTCGCAATGTAGGAACATCCTGTATGTTTCAATTTTGAAAATTTTATTTCCAATTTTCTATGTCATTCACTGTATTCCATATACTATAAGAGAAAAAATTTACTTTACAGCTATTGAAGTAAGAAATGAAGAAGTTCTAGATACCAATATTCTTATACTTAGTTTTACTGATTAAAAAACACTTATTATCATGTAAATTCTCCTATTTTTTAGATTATTATTTTTGAAAATTATTGCATAATTTTTTATACTTTTTTGAAAATGTCTGCAAATTTTTGACATTTTTTGTAAATTATTGCATATTTTTCATATTTACTCGAAAAGCAATGCAAATTTTTTAGATATTTTTTGAAAATTATTGCATATTTTTGATATTTACTCGAAAAGCAATGCAAATTTATGATATTTTTCTGAAAATTATTGCATTTATTTTTATTTATATTCTGAATCAATTTAGAAAATTTCTGATTATTTTGATATGTTCAGAACAATATAAAACGCTTCTGAACGATTTAGAACTGTTCAGAACACTTTTAGAATGATTCAGAACGAATTAGAAATGATTCTGAACAATTTTGAACGTTTCAGAATGAATTAAAACTGTCCAGAACAATTTAGAACTGTCCAGAACGATTTAGAACTGTTCAGAACACTTTTAGAATGATTCAGAACGAATTAGAAATGATTCTGAACAATTTTGAACGTTTCAAAGAGAATTAAAATTGTCCAGAACAATGTAGAACTGTCCAGAACGAATTAGAACTGTCCAGAACGAATTAAAACTGTTCAGAACACTTTTAGAATGCTTCAGAACGAATTAGAAATGATTCTGAACAATTTTGAACGTTTCAGAATGAATTAAAACTGTCCAGAACAATTTAGAACTGTCCAGAACGATTTAGAACTGTTCAGAACACTTTTAGAATGATTCAGAACGAATTAGAAATGATTCTGAACAATTTTGAACGTTTCAAAGAGAATTAAAATTGTCCAGAACAATGTAGAACTGTCCAGAACAAATTAGAACTGTCCAGAACGAATTAAAACTGTTCAGAACACTTTTAGAATGCTTCAGAACGAATTAGAAATGGTTCTGAACAATTTTGAACGTTTCAGAGTGAATTAAAACTGTCCATAACTAATTTTGAAATTTTTTTGGAAAATCACTGCATATTTTTAAATAAATCGTTTCGTATAATTATCATCATATAAATTCTCTTTTTTTTAGATTATCACCCTAGTATACTTCATATAAGGGAAAAACGTATTTCAAAGTTATTGCAGTATATGAAATGAAGAAAAAGTATTTATTCACTTCCTTATTCTCGAAAGCAAACCGCCACTAATTTAAGCCCGCAATTAAAATATCCCAAACGACAATTTTCCCATCTAATCACCGCAATAATCATCGACGCATCGGCATCTTCCAGAACTCACTCGCGCACAGTAAGTAAGTATAGAACATTTGTTAATAAGAAGCATCAAGCACCGTGAAACGAGCGCGCTTTTCACCATCAGCCGCACCATTTCGTACGCTCTAATACCCGAAATCGATGAACACAAGAAGGCTCTCAAAGAGCCTTTTCCGCGGCTCGAAAATTCCAGCTAAATTGAAAGATCGCATCGGCGACGGCCCGTAACCTGGACGCCGTCCAACATCTCCCTCGAATAAAACGAGAGTGTGATAAATCGGCGAACGCGAGCCGCTTTCCCGGAACATTCGCGGGAAAATCCATCGGCATAAATTATAACGCACGCGGATGATAAATACGCGCGGCCTTATAAAGTATAAAGTAAAATATTGTATATATGTATTCGTTTTCGTCGAGATACGATCGTAGGAATCGATTTGTTTCTTCTTACGACCGGTCATTAATTTCGAATCACCACATGTCGCAAGCGATAATCTAAATGAGTTTTGTTTACCAGGGCAAAGCCGCAGATGCTCGAACGCTCTACTGGCTATTCTGCTGTGTTAACGAGCCGCTAGCATCAAAATCAACGAGTCATCTAGCATCTTATTTTTCTACTACTATATCTGCTAAAATTATCAGCAAGAATTTTGCAATCGAACAAATCTAGCTGGGTGGAGTTCAATTGGTCCCCGCGGTCAAATTTACCCAAATATAATCCTTTTTCGACTCGAAAGCTATCAGTCAATTGGTCCCCAATACCGGATTAAGGGTTTCTAGGAAGGACCGATGGGAATATTTATAATTTCAAAATTCTCTGGCAAATTTCGATTATTTATTTTCATTTCGTAGTACAATTTAATGAGGATTTTATGATTAGGGGAAATTTTTTAACTTCTGTCTTTTTTTTCTATTTTAATATAGGGAAAATCCCATCCCTTCCATAGTATACTTCTAGAAAATTAGGTGTACTTTTCATAATAAAAAATTTCGATATTGTAAAATATGAAGGTACTTTACTCTTGAGCAAAATTTACATTTTTTGACATACCTCGTATAAGATTGATAAAATTTGATTTTTGATGGTTGCATCTTGGATTTTAGACCATGCAGAACTTTTTGTGAAGAATAACTATTTCGTAAAATGAATAATAAAGTTTCCCATATGTTGCCAACTATTTTTTCAAATCCGTTCGTATATTAAAACTAAAATAATTCTTTTTTTGTACAGAATTTTTCTTTTAACATATATTGTACCAATTGTATATATTTTAAATTACTAATGCTTAGATATTAAATATTCTTTAACACTAAAAGCTGCATTTTGTCCAAATTCTCTCAGCTATGTAAGTACACCAGAAGATGTTAGCCAAATGATAGTTATTCAAGCAATGTAAAATCTTATCTAATCGGATTAGGAATATTTTGACCGCGGGGACCAATTAGCCCATTTAATTTTGAAACTGGGGACCAATCGACCTGTAGGATTATGGAACCCCGCTGACAAAAATGACCGTGGGGACCAATTGACCAACACCGATCTAGCTTATTATTAGTAATTTTTCAACAACTTCCCTTCAAGATCTATTCCTATTCGCGTTCGTTAACATACTTTCACGGAACGGACCTTTTTCGAAAATTCAGGTCGGCCCGATCCGACTTTATTATCCACCGGCGCTGAAGGATCCCAGCAGGAAATATCAACGAAACGACAGGAACTTATCTAATTAAGCGAGTATTGATGGTTTCCATTAGCGCGGCACCGGGATGGGTAATTCGTATTTATTACGCACTTTTCTGGGAGAGAAATTTCTACCCGGAATTGGCGATTTCGTGGGGAAATTCGCTTAAGGGATTCCGGGGAATTTCAGTCCTCATTTGTTGATCACACATCTAACTTAAATCGTTTTAATTAATGCTCCAGAATTGCGATCTTTACCCTAGTTTTAGATACCATCATGCAACATTCTCCCTAGTTTTAAATGCCAATATTCTCCCAAGTTTTAGACACTTATGGATATAGATATGGATACTTATATTCTCCCTACTTTTTGATACATAGGATTCTTTCCTAGTTTTAGATACAAATATTCTCTCTGATGTTTGAAACCAATATTCCCCCTACTTTTAACAAATCCAATTAAAGAATTAAATTTGATAAAATACGTCTCTGGCACTTTCGAGCCGAAATAATCCGACGAATGATTTTAGTGGATCCCAATAAATGCCATCTAAGCTTTGTAGTTAATTCCCATCAAATTGGAGTGTTTTAATCAAACGATCATTGTTAATTATCTTTCACTTAACATACAGCTTGTTATGCGTCCGATATCACTCCGAACGCCCATTTGGCCGTAATAATTTATTTACCATCAGTTCTTGTTGTGCCACAATTACAGTTTGACGTATCACGTCTAGTTGTGTTCGGATACAAATCTATTTCCAGGCGCATATATGCTGCATGCCAGTCGGGAACTTTTTATGAACCATCTCGTATTACATCCAGACACTTATCGAGTTATTTTTACTCCGTTAATTTAATATTATAAGACGCTCGAGATATAAAATAGGTATTTACATTTGGAATAATTAGGAAGCTCTCTGTACCGCTAAGGAAGAAGTTACCGCGTCTATTAATCAAGCTAGCGAAGAAGTTAACGCTTATTTAAAGGATTAGCGAATTTGGGAACTTTCCCTTTAAATGTCTCTTTGGAAACTCCCGAAAGTCGAAGAGCAGTTGAGTGAAAAATGTAAATAAGTCGATAACGAATGCACGAAAGTTTCGCCAGCTAGCTAATGCGATTAGCGTTAGAAAAGCGATAACAAAAGGAAATAATTGATCAAAAAAAAAATTCATAACTGTCCATTTTACCGATTTATAATTATGTAATTAGTTCCCAACTAGCGAGGAATATTAATAGATACACTAGCGCTTTTATAAAGCTCCTTTCTGGCGGGATAAAGGCCTCCCGTTTTTCCGAAACCCTTCAAAAATATGACTCATAGGTCATTTCCTCGTGAGAACCCCACATAATTCATTTAAATTACGGGCCGGCGTTACTCATCGCGTTTCGACGTCGGTTATTAAATAATCGATACGTCGATAATTTGAAATTATTTCGTAACAAAAGCCGGTCGAATTGAATTAGCGTGGAAACGAATCGAAAAAATATTAACAATTCATGTAAATGCTGCATAGATACTCGCGGTACACATCACTAATTTAGTTACATACCCAATTAACCGTATCTACCAGATGTTTATCTAGTAATTTAGTGACGGTTGTAAACTATTTGCCAGTATGGGCGCGGGTGCACCATTATACAATGCTATATTTGATTTATGAGTATTAAGTCACGTGCGTCTAATAATTGCTATATTCTCCCTAGTTTTAGAAAATTAAGGTATTCTCTCCAGTTTAAAAAAATAAACCACTTTCTCTCTAGTTTTAATAACCGATATTCGCTAGTTTTAGATACAAATATTCTCCCTAGTTTTACTGATTACGAGTACTTATTACATCGTGTAAATTCATAGCATCTCATCAAATTTTACAATGTTATACTCGATTTACAAGTATTAAGTTACACGTTTAATAATTGCTATATTCTTCCTAGTTTTAGAAAATTACGATATTCTCTTCAGTTTTAAAAAATAAACCACATTCTCTCTACTTTTAATTACCGATATTCTACCTAGTTTTAAATACAAATATTCTCCCTACTTTTACTTACTACGAGTACTTATTACATCGTGTAAATTTATTGTATTTCATCAATTCAACAAAGCTGTACTTAATTTATAAGTAATAAGTTACACCTTTAATAAATTCTATATTCTTCCTAGTTTTAGAAAATTACAGTATTCTCTCCAATTTTAAATAATAAACCACATTCTTTCTTCTTTTAATTACCGATATTCTCTCTAGTTTTAGATGCAAATATTCTCCCTAGTTTTACTGATTACGAGTACTTATTACATCGTGTAAATTCATTGCATTTCATCAAATTTTACAATGTTATACTCGATTTACAAGTATTAAGTTACACGTTTAATAATTGCTATATTCTTCCTAGTTTTAGAAAATTACGATATTCTCTCCAGTTTTAAAAAATAAACTACATTCTCTCTACTTTTAATTACCGATATTCTCCCTAGTTTTAAATACAAATATTCTCCCTACTTTTAAACCCTGATATTCTCCCTAGTTTTACTTACTACGAGTACTTATGTATTATATCGTTGTATATTCATCAAATTTTACAATGATATACTTAATTTACAAGTAATAAGTTACACCTTTAATAAATTCTATATTCTTCCTAGTTTTAGAAAATTACAATATTCTCTCCAATTTTAAAAAAATAAACCACATTCTTTCTACTTTTAATTACCGATATTCTACCTAGTTTTAAATACAAATATTCTCCCTACTTTTAAACCCTGATATTCTCCCTAGTTTTACTTACTACGAGTACTTACGTATTATATCGTTGTATATTCATCAAATTTTACAATGATATACTTAATTTACAAGTAATAAGTTACACCTTTAATAAATTCTATATTCTTCCTAGTTTTAGAAAATTACAGTATTCTCTCCAATTTTAAAAAAATAAACCACATTCTTTCTACTTTTAATTACCGATATTCTACCTAGTTTTAAATACAAATATTCTTCCTACTTTTAAACACTGATATTCTCCCTAGTTTTACTTACTACGAGTACTTATTACATCGTGTAAATTTATTGTATTTCATCAATTCAACAATGCTGTACTTGATTTACGAGTTTTAAAAATAATTGTGTGTTACATTTCGATTTTTAAACGAATTTACAGCACGTCGAATCGTTAAGCTTTCCTGGTTATTCAATCTAGGCGGAAATATTACCCGGCGATATTTTGAAAACATTTCGTCGACGGTTGCTTACATTCTATTGTATTGTATCTAAATAACCGTTTGAAATAAATACAATGTCTCTCATTGTATATAGCTACTTGGAAACGAGTGGAAGGACTATTTATCACTACGGTTTGATCGCGTCGAATTGTTGCGTTTTTTCCTCCTGCTGCTACTATTGTTTTTGAGAGATTTATTCGAGTCGCCGAGGAATTGGATTTTCTTCTGAACAATGCGAGTAAATGAATTAAACGAATGTTCGATTTCATCGAGCACAAATATTTTTGTGCAATTAATTACACTTTAGTAATTCGTAAGTTTTCTCATGTTCTATATACAACCCCCTTCGCCGATTTTTAATACAACGAACACAAACCTCCCTCGTCTCGCCCCCGCCAATACACCATCAGTATCAATTTCCTCGCTGGAATAGTTGCCCGTCAGTGATTTGTTTTCCTTGCCGCGACATTTTGATATGACTCAAGTTCATTCTTATCTTTATCGATTGTCAGCGACCCCAGAGAAGCCTCCCTTTAACGGGGCTGTTTTTATTCCAGTGAACTCCCCATTAGGTATTGCCTAAACGCGCGAAAATTATGCAGCGAAATTTCATTAAGACGAAGAGGCTTTTGGAGGAACTATTAAGCACCCTGTATAGCGTTGCTATGCTGGGATAATAAACATGTTTGGGAGTCAAAGACACCCTTCTTGATGATTTTTGTCGGCAGCTTGTGTTACATTTGTCTCGATTCTACCGAGAGCGCCGTCTTTTTTCGACAGTCCTATTGTTTTTTACCATAAGGTAGGGAGAATGTTTATAGAGAGTACTACAGCCGTTGTATGTATGAACAACTGACATGCCTACAGGGTGTAGCAAAGCATTAAATTGAAGAGTTTTTATCAATTACATAGAATGGAGAAGACCACGACTTTTTTTTTAATTTTTTTTTTTTCAACACCGTGTGTTCTAAGAAGGCGCGTAATGAAATTTTTATTTTTTTCTGTGGCCAAATAAGGCCGCAATTAATTTTTAAAGTTTGAAAAACGTCACACAATCGTCATACACTCTGCTCCAATCAAAGTGAGAGTTGCAAAGAGAAGTCACATTTAGCAAGTTTGCCACGTTTCCTATTACTCTTCTTTACTCAGCAAAATGTGCGTTTTTTGTATATTTATTGCAATAAACATTTTCTGATTTATCCATTTCTTCCATTACCTAATGGATAATTCGATATATTAATATAGAAATAACATCTTCATCTGTATAAATTGTAACCGATTTTCGTGTTAAAAACACAAATAATGGTCCTGAAAAATTTATTTGGCAACATTCTTGTCAACTTCAATATTATCAGTAAAGTGTTTTGTGCCGAACTGCAATTCGTGTAATTTGTTTTGTGCATTTTTCAGAAAAATCTGACAAATGACAGTTTGATTTTTGTTCGTTTGTCTATTCTTTGTTACTGCGTTCGAAAATTCATACTATTTACTATACAACAAGACGTGAGTGGTTTATGATTGGTTGATAAGGTATGAGTCAAAACCCGAAATTTTTAAATTTCGAAAAGGGCTATAACTTTTTAATTATAACACATTTTGAGCAACTGAAAACGATTTTGAGCTCTAATAAATCATTTCTAATCGTATCTTTTGCCGAAATCCGCGTATCTCACATCGTGGTCTTCTCCATTCAAATTTTTGACAACTACTATAAAATCGAACGCCTGAACTGGCTGATTCAATGATTATTATAGCTTTCCCAACGGGCGTATTAATAAGCACAGCGCACTATTATGCATCGAATACGATTCCGATAAGATCGTTTTCGGAACTACAAGTTATCAATTAAGCACAATGAATAATGCGCCCGAGCGCTTGTTAGCGCAGCGCTCATTAAAAACTTTCGGTTAACGTGTTAATTATCATTTCGTCGTTTTCGGACGGCGTTATGTGGATGTTTATTAGCGCTGTAGCTTTAATTGAAAGTTTATGCGACAAATATAATTAACAATTAAAATCTGTTAACGATTCGATAAACGTGCAGTAGTGGAGATATCTTCGATTCGAACGAAAGCTTAACAGCGTTGCACTGGAGGTGTTTTAGCCTTAATTAAAAGGAAGCGAGTGTCGTAAAAATTAATTTACAGTCTTCCTTACACATGGCGAACGGCCTGTTTGATTGGCACGTTATTAAAAAACTAACATTGTAAATAACGCGGCCTTCTGGGAATCCCCGTTTATTAACGTCGGGAGCTTTTTGCTACGCGAAAAATTAACGAAACCCCGACTGAAAACAATTCCGCGAAATCCTGCGAATGTTAAACGGTGTTATTGCGAGCCTAAAGCCATTATTACGGCCAGTAGAGAGCTAGTTTGAAAGTTTGAAGCCTAATCGAATTGCGAAACGAAAACTCCGGACTGGGCGAGTTTAATCCGGAACTTTGCACGTACATTACAGCGGGTTCTGTGCAAAAAACTAACACACTAATTCTACATTACTAATTTTGGATAACTTTATTGTCTGCACTTATTTAGAGTATATTATATACAAGCACTAAAATTAGGAATGGAGAAGACCACGATGTGGGATATGCGGATTTCGGCAAAAGATACGATTAGAAATGATTTATTAGAGCTCAAAACCGTTTTCAGTTGCTCAAAATGTGTTATAATTAAAAAGATATAGCCCTTTGAAATTTAAAAATTTCGGGTTTTGACTCATACCTTATCAACCAATCATAAACCACTCACGTCTTGTTGTATAGTAAATAGTATGAATTTTCGAACGCAGTAACAAAGAATACACAAACGAACAAAAATCAAACTGTCATTTGTCAGATTTTTCTGAAAAAATGCACAAAACAAATTACACGAATTGCAGTTCGGCACAAAACACTTTACTGATAATATTGAAGTTAAAATGTCCTTATTTGGCCACAGAAAAAAATAAAAATTTCATTACGCGCCTTCTTAGAACACACAGTTTTGAAAAAAAAATAAAAAAAAAAGTCGTGGTCTTCTCCATTGGACACTAAATTATAACGTACGAATTTTCAATTTTTGATGGGGGTGCAAAGTACTCAAGTGAAAATCTGTTTATTTGCAACTTCAGCGTGGATTTGGCAACACTTTTAAAGGATAAATAGCTCTACCCCCGTGCTTTGTCCGCGTTCTGTACGGTCGAGAGATTCTCTTTTACGCTCGAGTGCTTCCTTCGGATTATATCCCGGCGTGTCACGACGTATAGGAATGAAAAAAAATCGTCCTTTCGTGTAGAATGAGAGACGATTTTGTGATGCACGGCGCGCTATAGCATCGATTCGAAATATTCCCTAGTTGGGGGATTTTCCGGGGAATTTGGCAACGCCGGTTTGTATCGTTGGACGCGATTAATAGCCCCCCGCGCGAACGGCACTTTGTTGCAGACAAGCTTTACCGACATAAATATATCAAACATCACTAGCAATGACAAATAGTGCGGGGGTGAAATCTCCCCCGGATTGCAGTTGGCTAACAACTTTCTTTGATTCCGCAGCCCACCCTCTGGAGCAGATAGAAACTTAACGACTTGAGGCCGGAATTTCGTCGGGGAATTTCCACCCGGAAGAAAAAAGAGGAAGGAAAACTCCCATAGTTTTGTTACAGAAGAGAAAATATATGGATTTTCTTCGGCGGGAAATTTTGTTCGAAGTTTCGAAAGTTGATTTTAATTCATTATTGTTAGGAGATTATGCAAATGGCGGGGTAGGGTAAGTGCATAAGCTCTAAAAAGCGGTGAATGTGTATGCTAATATGCACTGAAAATTATGATAAAATTGAGGATAATGAAGTAGTAAAATATTGTTTAAAAAAAATTAGTGAATGTGTGGACAAGTGCAAATTTGTACCATAATATAAGGGTGCAACAAAGACAACTTCCATTAGTCATATAATGGAAAAAGAAAGAGTGATATTGTGGAATTGCAAATATCTCACTCTCTTTGTTCAACTCATAGAATTGACCATATTGCAATCAAATATGCACTTACCTGTATATGCAATTTTTCAACTTTATACGAGTAAAAATCTAATTCAACAGCCACCCTTTTGTCATCCGCATTTTTTTCGAAAACCGATCGCTTTGATTGATTCCCCTTTTCTCGACGCCCGTTCGTCGAATTTCCATCCCCCTGAAAGCGGGCGATGTATCATTATTTAAATAGTATCGCTTCGAATGGCTGTTTTTTCCGGGCACCGGAAGTGAATTCTATTGACTGATGGCGGATTTATCGTTTCCAGTTAGTTTCTAACAGAATTTTTCAATTAACGGATTAATTTCCACCCCCTGCACCCCACCGGAAAAATCGCTCCGCTCGGCACAATGGCGATCGGATTTTTGAAGAGCCTTTTTTAATCGATGTCCCCATTATAGGGGTTTTTAAATTAATAATATATAGTTCGTACAAAGCAAAGTTAGATGCAAGTTACTAGAAATATATTTTATGTTAGCTTTATTTGTAAAAGTTGGGCATAATGTGACGACATTAGTGACGTGCGTGCAACTTTGTTTTGCATAAACTATATGTAGATATTAAAATAGTAGGAGGGCAAGGCAAGTTTATATGAACTATGTGTTTTAAATATGATTATCATGAGAGTATCTATAGAAATTAGTGTTCCATGTGTTCCATGGCATAGAAAAAAGGCGTTAAAAACCGCGTTGATGGCCGAAAACAATGCGATATACATCCACCTACCTATCCGAATGTGTGGAGATCAATTCTCGATAACACCTAATCAATACACAATGAATTAAAAAAAAACACAAAGCGAAACGGGGAGGGCCGGCTCACTCATCGATCTTTATTGTATTTAAATTTTCCTTTTTTCGGCCGGCGCACTAAATTAAAGGGCACGAATTTCGGTGCGGATGGGACTTCTTCGGGGGGCTTTTTCTTCTATTTTCTTCGCCAAACAAATTAATTAAACTTTTTTGTAGGAGCCGAATGGAGGCGGCGAGATGAGCGTCGCGACGTCTGCACCGTACACCGCCCGACTTCCTTAATTATTATTTAATCCTTATTAAGTGGTAGCTGCACCGGAGCCCCGTCGATTTTCCTCGAATTATTATGATACTTCTTCGGCGAGAGTTTGCAAAGAAGTGATTTTCGAAGAAAAAAAAGAGCATTATTAAATCTATAATTTTTAACAGTATACTGAAAATTTTTTTTTTTCAAAACCTTGTGTTCTAAGAAGGCGCGTAATGAAATTTTTATTTTTTTCTGTGGCCAAATAAGGCCGCAATTAATTTTTAAAGTTTGAAAAACGTCACACAATCGTCATACACTCTGCTCCAAAGTGAGAGTTGAAAAGAGAAGTCACATTTAGCAAGTTTGCCACGTTTCCTATTACTCTTTTTTACTCCGCAAAATTTGCGTTTTTTATATATTTATTGCAATAAATATTTTCTGATTTATCCATTTCTTCCATTACCTAATGGATAATTCGATATATTAATATAGAAATAACATCTACATCTGTATAAATTATAACCGATTTTCGTGTTAAAAACACAAATAATGATCCTGAAAAATTTATTTGGCAACATCCTTGTCAACGACAGTATTATCAGTAAAGTGTTTTGTGCCTATCTGCAATTCGTGTAATTTGTTTTGTGCAATTTTCAGAAAAATCTGACAAATGACAGTTTGATTTTTGTTCGTTTGTGTATTCTTTGTTACTGCGTTCGAAAATTCTTACTATTTACTATACAACAAGACGTGAGTGGTTTATGATTGGTTGATAAGGTATGAGTCAAAACCCGAAATTTTTAAATTTCAAAGGGCTATATCTTTTTAATTATAACACATTTTGAGCAACTGAAAACGGTTTTGAGCTCTAATAAATCATTTCTAATCGTATCTTTTGCCGAAATCCGCATATCTCACATCGTGGTCTTCTCCATTACACCATTTAGGACACCCTGTATATTCTGGAGAAGCAAAGAGTAGCCTATTTTAATGATTTCTGGCCGCACAAAGAGACTTCCTCGTAACGCGGGCGGTGTCTAAATGCACTTTATAAAAATTTTCCGGCAGCTAAAACGTGTTTACGAAATGCCCGTGTTTACGTTTCGAATTGTAGCAGGGCTCCCCGATGGGTTAATATCTTTAATATGTTTAACACTGCTCGACTCCTGCTACTCTTCGCCGCTACTTTACGATGTTTTCGATTCCGAGAAAAAATCTTTAGATAAGCTATTTTTAGGCCATAAACTTGTCTTGAAGTGCATTACGTTAGTTTTTGTATGTATTTTTGTAGGTACTGTTAGCGATATAATTCAATGACCGAAGGATTTCTGTAAATTTAACTATACACCTTTCAGGCAAAATTCGTGCTGGAAACACGACAAATGGAATTGTAACTTTTCGAAGGAAATATCGAATAACTTGGTAGACTTCTTATTCATCAAAAACTACGTTATCGCGTTTAGTTCGATAAATTTATGCGCATCTCATATATATCAAAGATCTTTTGCCTCTTCAACTGTATCAAATATGAACACTGGCGTATCTCACAAAGAATTCGTCCCCATGTCGCCTTTCACAAGCACTGAATAAGAAAAAATAAAATCGATGTAAAAAGGATATTTGAGACTACAAGAAGAAACTTTTTGTTTCATCAGGAGAAGACTAATTTAGAAGAAGTTAATACCAAAGTAGATGAAGAAACCATGTACCATGTACCATTTTTCATCTTATGTATGTATAAACTTCTTTCACAACTTATTTTTCATCAATAATCCAAAATAGAACAGTAAAAAAATGAATAAATTGATGGGTAAATGGTAAAAGGAATAAGAAAAAAGAAAATCAAGGTGAAAAGGATATTTGATACTACAAGAAGAAACTTTTTATTTCATCAGTAGAAGATTGGTAGACTAATTTAGAAGAAGTTAATACCAAAGTAGATGAAGAAACTAGTTTAAAAGTAGGAAGAATTGATGTCAACAATATACAGGATACCAAATTCTGGTAAATAAAGCTAAAAGTATCTTGAAAATAAATATAAAATGTACCATTTTTCATCTTATGTATGTATAAACTTCTTTCACAACTTATTTTTCATCAATAATCCAAAATAGAACAGTAAAAAAATGAATAAATTGATGGGTAAATGGTAAAAGGAATAAGAAAAAAGAAAATCAAGGTGAAAAGGATATTTGAGACTACAAGAAGAAACTTTTTATTTCATCAGTAGAAAATTGGTAGACTAATTTAGAAGAAGTTAATACCAAACTAGATGAAGAAACTAGTTCAAAAGTAGGAAGAATTGATGTCAATAATATACAGGATACCAAATTCTGGTAAATAAAGCTAAAAGTATCTTGAAAATAAATATAAAATGTACCATTTTTCATCTTATGTATGTATCAACTTCTTTCACAACATCTTTTTCAGCATCAATAATCCACAATAGAACAATAAAAAAATGAATAAATTGATGATTAAGGAACGAATTTAAAGAGTTTTTTCTTCAAGGATATTCCCGCAGGATACGTCAATGGTTTCCTTGATGTCGGGCATTTGGCGAATTCTTTCAGGAAGTGCAGCGAACGTCGTCGAATGAGACCGGTTACGGCTTATGCGAAGAAATAAAAATAAAAATTTTCCAACCGTGGTGTATCTATATGGGGAATTTCTCCGCCGAGATCAATGTCTCAATTTAATTTTATAATTATTCCTTCCGCTTGCGCAAGGTATTTACATCGGCGTTTACGAGCGAACTTTTCGCGTTCGAAACGGAAAAATTCGCTTTTATAGTTTGTACTTTGAATTTATTCGACGGTTACAGTGTACCGAATTTGCATTTTCAACGTTACCATTTTTACTGTGTATAATGAACTATTCTTATTCAATTTAATAGTAAAGTAAAATGTGCCACCCTGTATAAACATTTTTTAATCAAGCCCATACGAAAATACACCGGATGGGAATAAATTTTCCCAGTGCAACGTGAAAATTAATCTCTCAATAGCGTTCAATAATACCGCTTAACGCGCTTTCTTTTATACCATTTTGATAAATATCTTCATTATCAAAACCGTTGTAAACATCGTCAATAAAACGTAGCGAAGACAATTTAACGGCCGTAATAAATTCATTAATTCAATTCTTCGGGTAATGGCGAAACGATAAATCCTCGAAACGGGAAATGGAAACATTTTTTTTATCATATTATTAATTCCAAACTTTAATGGGGTTATTATACGGGGTACGTTCGCTATATATCATCTCTAAGCGAGTTATCAAAATTGACAGCGTTCATCATGCGCCTACACGCCCGTCATTACTGTCAATTATTGCCCATGAAACAATAAGGATGCGGACTATAAATCCAGCGTCCTGTCCGCGGCCATTTTTTTAATTAACTCCTGCCTACGGGACCGTCACCGGTACCAACCTTTTCCCATTAAAACCGTTTCTAAATAAACAAACTTAGGAACTTTTGACGAAAGCGCGATCAACGTGTCACAACGCGCGGCGGGAAATTAATTTGGAGAGCGCGCCCGTCGCCGCCGGCCGCGTAGCCACGGCGACCAACCGTACAAAACGATTTGCATGAAACTCGCGTTACGTATGACAGGTTGGCAACACCGATGAAATATGCAGTTACAGTTGGTAATTCTGGAACACGAAACAACTCGTAATATGGTTTACTTGATATCAAGACGCCTACGCCCCGGCCGGCGTGTAGCGCCATAATATTTTATGTAGCCATTGTTTTAAACGTGTCGGGTCCGTTTTATTATTATTCGTATTTCTTTTTTCGGAGTAATGAAAGACATTTTAAACAGCCTCGCTGGAATTGGTGTTATTAAAACTATACTAACTTTCCTGATTGAAAAACCTTTTATAAAATCTAAAACAATGCGAATTTCGCTCTCAAATTTCGACAGCATATTCTTGAATAATTAATCTAACGATTAACGCAATAAAAAATCATATTTTTGAACCTCCTAATGTGGTTAGGCCCATTAAAAGCGCGGCTATAATGCAAAAAAATCTAATAAATTAGCGATTAAACATGCAGCTTGGTGTAGGCGAGGACAAAACGTTGGAAATCATAGCGCAATAAAGCGCCATTATCCTGAAAATTTAACGAGCCGAAAACGGTCCGAGACAATAGGAATTCACGGGTCCACCGGGGACGTTTCTAAGACCGGAAATACCGGCCGGGATGAGTGACATGAGTTATGAAAAGGGAGCGGGAGAAGGTTTAGATTCGCGAAGGGACGTCCCGGCGCTTGATGAATGCGTCGCTTAATTAATATACGCGGATAATTGGACGACGAGTGTTTCAGATAAAATTTCAGCGCAGAAAACTATTCGAAACGAATCTATTTATTCGCCGAAATGGAAGGTAAATTCGACAAGTTCCGAAAATTAATCGTTGCGATATTTCATCCGCGAAAGGTATGGAATTCAAACGTTAATTAGAACGTTGTTTGTTCGAATTTCCCGACAGTGATTTATTTTAATTGCTTACCAATTAGCCGGTAATTCGCAGGATTTATTAATGATCCTCTATTTTAGTACCCTCTAAATAAATCTATACTGCACATCAATGCAGCGAATTTACAAAAACAAAAATTTGATGCCTGAACTTGGCACTAAAATCAGAGAAAAATTAGAGACCAAAATCGTTCTCCTCTCTCTACATTTTTTCTATATTCTTCAGTTTTTTTTAAGGAAAAGATTTAAAGAAAGATGAAAAATTGATAAACGGGATCGAAAAGGGGGGTTGAAAGGCGGCGCGGCCCCCTTTCCGAGCCTTTAGCGAGTCTTTAATATTCTGCATTTTATGCAACATTTGAGCACTACAATTAGGACACTAAAATTAGCACTATAATAGCGCTAAATTGCAATATAAGAATTTTTAATTATTTTGTTGGTGGTGTGCTAAGTTCAAGCATAACAATTTTACTATACGAGGGTAGTGCAAATTTATCCACACAATAGATTGATTCACTTACCGATCTTAACATCGCCATCGCTCGTCTGATATATTCCATAATTCGACAATATATTATGCGACCGCAACCCTTTATCTAGTCCCTATACATCATCCTACACTTGGTGTATCCCGGCCCCCTTGTACGTATATATACGTATAAAAGCGCTGGCTGTATACGCGACCGCCATCGCTAGAACATCGTTTCATTAAGCCCGTTCAATGTAAATCGAATTTACATGCCATTTCATCGCAAAATTCGAAATTATTATCTCTGCCGCCGCCCAGCCCGCCCCCGCCGCGACCCATAGCCGGGGAGAAAAATATTCGGGATATATCGGGAAAACAACGCGATAAATTCAACGCTAAATCCCGATATATTAGGTACAAATTAACTGTAACTCCAAATTTATGCGCGTCGAAGTGGAATTTTTGCTGTTTGATTATTCAGGTGGGCTGAATTAAATTGGGGTGCAAAATAATATATGCATAATATAACGGGAAAGAAGATAAAATATAGTTCTTTTTTATTATGAAGCTTTTGAGGCAATTACAACAGTTCTTTGATACCTACATACAAAGATTAGTAGAACAATTTTAGAATTCGCTGGGACCATTTTAAACTATTAATGATCATCTTAGAATCACTTAGAATAGTCCAAAATCTTTTAGAATATATTCAGGACTATTTGAAACAGTCCAGGATAAAAAAGAAAAGTCCAGAACCATTTAGAACCATTTTAGAATTCACTGGGACTATTTTAAAACTATTAATGATCATCTTAGAATCACTTAGAATAGTCCGAAATCTTTTAGAATATATTCAGGACTATTTGAAACAGTCCAGGATAAGAAAGAAAAGTCCAGAACCATTTAGAACCATTTTAGAATTCACTGGGACTATTTTAAAACTATTAATGATCATCTTAGGATCACTTAGAATAGTCCAAAATCTTTTAGAATATATTCAGGACTATTTGAAACAGTCCAGGATAAAAAAGAAAAGTCCAGAACCATTTAGAACCATTTTAGAATTCACTGGGACTATTTTAAAACTATTAATGATCATCTTAGAATCACTTAGAATAGTCCGAAATCTTTTAGAATATATTCAGGACTATTTGAAACAGTCCAGGATAAGAAAGAAAAGTCCAGAACCATTTAGAACCATTTTAGAATTCACTGGGACTATTTTAAAACTATTAATGATCATCTTAGGATCACTTAGAATAGTCCAAAATCTTTTAGAATATATTCAGGACTATTTGAAACAGTCCAGGATAAAAAAGAAAAGTCCAGAACCATTTAGAACCATTTTAGAATTCACTGGGACTATTTTAAAACTATTAATGATCATCTTAGGATCACTTAGAATAGTCCAAAATCTTTTAGAATATATTCAGGACTATTTGAAACAGTCCAGGATAAGAAAGAAAAGTCCAGAACCATTTAGAACCATTTTAGAATTCACTGCGACTATTTTAAACTATTAATGATCATCTTAGAATCACTTAGAATAGTCCAAAATCTTTTAGAATATATTCAGGACTATTTGAAACAGTCCAGGATAAAAAAGAAAAGTCCAGAACCATTTAGAACCATTTTAGAATTCACTGGGACTATTTTAAAACTATTAATGATCATCTTAGGATCACTTAGAATAGTCCAAAATCTTTTAGAATATATTCAGGACTATTTGAAACAGTCCAGGATAAAAAAGAAAAGTCCAGAACCATTTAGAACCATTTTAGAATTCACTGGGACTATTTTAAACTATTAATGATCATCTTAGAATCACTTAGAATAGTCCAAAATCTTTTAGAATATATTCAGGACTATTTGAAACAGTCCAGGATAAAAAAGAAAAGTCCAGAACCATTTTAGAATTCACTGCGACTATTTTAAACTATTAATGATCATCTTAGGATCGCTTAGAATAGTCCAAAATTTTTTAGAATATATTCAGGACTATTTGAAATAGTCCAGCATAAGAAAGAAAAGTCCAGAACATTTTAGAACCATTTTAGAATTCATCGGGACTATTTTAATCTATTAATGATCATCTTAGAATAACTTAGAATAGTCCAAAATCTTTTAGAATATATTCAGGACTATTTGAAACAGTCCAGGATAAAAAAGAAAAGTCCAGAACCATTTAGAACCATTTTAGAATTCACTGCGACTATTTTAAACTATTAATGATCATCTTAGAATCACTTAGAATAGTCCAAAATCATTTAGAATATATTCAGGACTATTTGAAACAGTCCAGGATAAAAAAGAAAAGTCCAGAACCATTTAGAACCATTTTAGAATTCACTGGGACTATTTTAAACTATTAATGATCATCTTAGAATAACTTAGAATAGTCCAAAATCTTTTAGAATATATTCAGGACTATTTGAAACAGTCCAGGATAAAAAAGAAAAGTCCAGAACCATTTTAGAATTCACTGCGACTATTTTAAACTATTAATGATCATCTTAGGATCGCTTAGAATAGTCCAAAATTTTTTAGAATATATTCAGGACTATTTGAAATAGTCCAGCATAAGAAAGAAAAGTCCAGAACATTTTAGAACCATTTTAGAATTCATCGGGACTATTTTAATCTATTAATGATCATCTTAGAATAACTTAGAATAGTCCAAAATCTTTTAGAATATATTCAGGACTATTTGAAACAGTGCAGGATAAAAAAGAAAAGTCCAGAACCATTTAGAACCATTTTAGAATTCACTGGGACTATTTTAAACTATTAATGATCATCTTAGAATCACTTAGAATAGTCCAAAATCTTTTAGAATATATTCAGGACTATTTGAAACAGTCCAGGATAAAAAAGAAAAGTCCAGAACCATTTTAGAATTCACTGCGACTATTTTAAACTATTAATGATCATCTTAGGATCGCTTAGAATAGTCCAAAATTTTTTAGAATATATTCAGGACTATTTGAAATAGTCCAGCATAAGAAAGAAAAGTCCAGAACATTTTAGAACCATTTTAGAATTCATCGGGACTATTTTAATCTATTAATGATCATCTTAGAATCATTTAGAATAGTCCAAAATCTTTTAGAATATATTCAGGACTATTTGGAACAGTCCAGGATAAAAAAGAAAAGTCCAGAACCATTTAGAACCATTTTAGAATTCACTGGGACTATTTTAAACTATTAATGATCATCTTAGAATCACTTAGAATAGTCCAAAATCTTTTAGAATATATTCAGGACTATTTGAAACAGTCCAGGATAAAAAAGAAAAGTCCAGAACCATTTTAGAATTCACTGCGACTATTTTAAACTATTAATGATCATCTTAGGATCGCTTAGAATAGTCCAAAATTTTTTAGAATATATTCAGGACTATTTGAAATAGTCCAGCATAAGAAAGAAAAGTCCAGAACATTTTAGAACCATTTTAGAATTCATCGGGACTATTTTAATCTATTAATGATCATCTTAGAATAACTTAGAATAGTCCAAAATCTTTTAGAATATATTCAGGACTATTTGAAACAGTGCAGGATAAAAAAGAAAAGTCCAGAACCATTTAGAACCATTTTAGAATTCACTGGGACTATTTTAAACTATTAATGATCATCTTAGAATCACTTAGAATAGTCCAAAATCTTTTAGAATATATTCAGGACTATTTGAAACAGTTCAGGATAAAAAAGAAAAGTCCAGAACCATTTAGAACCATTTTAGAATTCACTGGGACTATTTTAAACTATTAATGATCATCTTAGAATCACTTAGAATAGTCCGAAATCTTTTAGAATATATTCAGGACTATTTGAAACAGTCCAGGATAAAAAAGAAAAGTCCAGAACCATTTAGAACCATTTTAGAATTCACTGGGACTATTTTAAACTATTAATGATCATCTTAGAATAACTTAGAATAGTCCAAAATCTTTTAGAATATATTCAGGACTATTTGAAACAGTCCAGGATAAAAAAGAAAAGTCCAGAACCATTTTAGAATTCACTGCGACTATTTTAAACTATTAATGATCATCTTAGAATAACTTAGAATAGTCCAAAATCTTTTAGAATATATTCAGGACTATTTGAAACAGTGCAGGATAAAAAAGAAAAGTCCAGAACCATTTAGAACCATTTTAGAATTCACTGGGACTATTTTAAACTATTAATGATCATCTTAGAATCACTTAGAATAGTCCAAAATCTTTTAGAATATATTCAGGACTATTTGAAACAGTTCAGGATAAAAAAGAAAAGTCCAGAACCATTTAGAACCATTTTAGAATTCACTGGGACTATTTTAAACTATTAATGATCATCTTAGAATCACTTAGAATAGTCCGAAATCTTTTAGAATATATTCAGGACTATTTGAAACAGTCCAGGATAAAAAAGAAAAGTCCAGAACCATTTAGAACCATTTTAGAATTCACTGGGACTATTTTAAACTATTAATGATCATCTTAGAATAACTTAGAATAGTCCAAAATCTTTTAGAATATATTCAGGACTATTTGAAACAGTCCAGGATAAAAAAGAAAAGTCCAGAACCATTTAGAACCATTTTAGAATTCACTGGGACTATTTTAAACTATTAATGATCATCTTAGAATCACTTAGAATAGTCCAAAATCTTTTAGAATATATTCAGGACTATTTGAAACAGTGCAGGATAAAAAAGAAAAGTCCAGAACCATTTAGAACCATTTTAGAATTCACTGGGACTATTTTAAACTATTAATGATCATCTTAGAATCACTTAGAATAGTCCAAAATCTTTTAGAATATATTCAGGACTATTTGAAACAGTTCAGGATAAAAAAGAAAAGTCCAGAACCATTTAGAACCATTTTAGAATTCACTGGGACTATTTTAAACTATTAATGATCATCTTAGAATCACTTAGAATAGTCCGAAATCTTTTAGAATATATTCAGGACTATTTGAAACAGTCCAGGATAAAAAAGAAAAGTCCAGAACCATTTAGAACCATTTTAGAATTCACTGGGACTATTTTAAACTATTAATGATCATCTTAGAATAACTTAGAATAGTCCAAAATCTTTTAGAATATATTCAGGACTATTTGAAACAGTCCAGGATAAAAAAGAAAAGTCCAGAACCATTTTAGAATTCACTGCGACTATTTTAAACTATTAATGATCATCTTAGGATCGCTTAGAATAGTCCAAAATTTTTTAGAATATATTCAGGACTATTTGAAATAGTCCAGCATAAGAAAGAAAAGTCCAGAACATTTTAGAACCATTTTAGAATTCATCGGGACTATTTTAATCTATTAATGATCATCTTAGAATCATTTAGAATAGTCCAAAATCTTTTAGAATATATTCAGGACTATTTGGAACAGTCCAGGATAAAAAAGAAAAGTCCAGAACCATTTAGAACCATTTTAGAATTCACTGGGACTATTTTAAACTATTAATGATCATCTTAGAATCACTTAGAATAGTCCAAAATCATTTAGAATATATTCAGGACTATTTGAAACAGTCCAGGATAAAAAAGAAAAGTCCAGAACCATTTAGAACCATTTTAGAATTCACTGGGACTATTTTAAACTATTAATGATCATCTTAGAATCACTTAGAATAGTCCAAAATCTTTTAGAATATATTCAGGACTATTTGAAACAGTCCAGGATAAAAAAGAAAAGTCCAGAACCATTTTAGAATTCACTGCGACTATTTTAAACTATTAATGATCATCTTAGGATCGCTTAGAATAGTCCAAAATTTTTTAGAATATATTCAGGACTATTTGAAATAGTCCAGCATAAGAAAGAAAAGTCCAGAACATTTTAGAACCATTTTAGAATTCACCGGGACTATTTTAAACTATTAATGATCATCTTAGAATCATTTAGAATAGTCCAAAATCTTTTAGAATATATTCAGGACTATTTGGAACAGTCCAGGATAAACAAGAAAAGTCTAGAACCATATTGTTATAAGAATGTTTTTTATGAATTTTCTTACAATCTGTTACGCTGGTGTTTGGGCTTGATAACTGCATTGGCGAGACCACCACAGTGATACACAAACGCCGGAGCATTTCCGGAATTACTCATAGACGCCGCTGATGGATTTTCTGCCAAGATTTTTGATGGCCCACTATTTCGTTGATGTGTGCTCTTTGGAGGGAGAGATCCGAATCGCTTCCGGTAATGCCGGAACATTAATTTTTGCTTTGTTTCGCTTTCGAACCACTCGAAATTACTTAATGATATTCCACTCATGTGTGGCATAAAATTCGTCGGGAGATGAATTCAAGATAATTTAGGCATGACGTGACGTTTACAAATATGCAACAAATTGAGTGACGTCATTACTCTATTAGAGTAATGGTAATATACAGGGTGAGTCATGCTCAAAGGGAAGGAATGAGGGTATATACAATTTGTAGATAATTAGGGAGTATTATATTTTCTAAATAAAAATCACCCTGTATATGTGAGCAATTCCACATTGAATTTCGTCGAGTTGTGGTCGATAGATGTAGATGAGGAGGATTTTTCGACTGCGAAATTTGAGGTTCGCTCAATTAAAAATGTTTGCGTTCGTTTTATTTTCCTTTTCGGTCGAGTTACATTTTACAATTCAAATGAATCTTATTAGAGAAGCGCTGGATTTCCGGAAATTCGAGACGGGCGAGAGCCCGGAGAAGGAAAAAAAGGGTTGCGAAAAGTCGAATTGGTTTCCACCATTATTCAAATCGACGCTGCTGCGAAATAATTGATAGAATTACGGGCCGATACGGGCCAAGTGGAAAATAAATATTTAAGCGGGCGAAAGCGAATTTCCCGACAATTTGTTTGTTCGAATAAAACAATTTACAAGCACCCGGAGGCGGTGCAGCGGCGCTCTTGTCACTCAAAGACGCGTAAAAATCGCGGAGGGCACTTTGAGCACTTCTCTTCCGCCCTCGGGCGCCCCCCGCACAGGATATTAAGCAATTTTTAAACGCCTCTAAAGCCCGGAAAAATCCCCCAACTTCGCTCGACATTCGCCATATATACACCGAAACTATTTCCCCGGAAATTCCGCAACAGTCTAACACTATTACCGAATTTCGACTTGCTAAAGGGACTGTACACGTTAAGTTGGCACTAAGTTTGCTCTTGCATAAACCATTTAACATATATCTATATAGCCTGGTTGCCATATCTCTCACTTTGACTATTCGCTTTGTATACGGGACGGCTCGTTAACCCGGAATTTTCACAACAATTTCCTTCGAAAATCTTTACACAAACTCATCAAACTACAAGCACTTATCCGAACTGCGAATACGAGGGAGGTTCGAATTCTTCGACGCTTCATAATTGCATCTCAACTAATTAATTATGTACGATATTGGGCCACCCTGTATGCAGCTCTACACCGGCATAACATATATCCCTGTCTCTTTGCGTGTGTGATTCGGTACACAATAGCAAGCATTCGGCGTATATCGTTCCATAGCGATGCTTCATGCTCATCGCATGTAAGTTTATCTCCCGAATTAAACCGGTATGCGGAGCAAAGTTGGAAATTTCCCTTGATACGCAGCAATGGAACAGAAATTAGATTCGCAGATTGATGCGCGAATAATTGATAGGTGAACGAAACGGAAAATTGCTCGAATTCGAAAGAATATTCCGCATTACCCTCGTACATAATTGCTAAGTAGGCTAAGTATTTTCAAGATAACCCTCGTATATACAGGGTGTTATTTAATAACATGCTAATACTTAAGGGGGTGATTCTTGGACCCATTTTAAGAAAAAAACTTCATATAAACCTATGTCCTAAACTTCTTTACTTTTGAGATACGGGGTATTAAAATTTTAAGAAAAAAAAACAATTTTTTACTGTCATTTTCATACCACTTTCGGCGGACATTTCCAACACCTGATTTAAATTATTTCTTTATTTTACTTTAATTTCATAATTTCAACGTTTAAAAGTTATCCGCTTAAATAAATTATTGTTCAGAGTTAGATAAATCGTTTTTGGTCGTCATTCGTCCAGGGAGATGCAAATGAATGAATTTAATTTTTTTTTAGCGAAACGGTGAGTTATACGAAAAAAAGTCAAGAAATCGAATTTGTTCTAAATTGAACGAGAATTCGAAAAATAATTTTGATTTTAAGAGATAGCAGTGGCGTATCACTTTTTTATTCAAAAATATCTAGTATGAGTCCAGTAGGGACGCCACTGTTAGAAATAAAAAAAGATTTTTGGGTCAAAAAATGCTCTTTAATGCATAAACGCCGTACACCAAATTTCATAAAAATATTTAAAGTGATATGAAAATGACAGTAAAAAATTATTTTTTTTCTTAAAACTTTAATACCCCGTATCTCAAAAGTTAAGAAGTTTAGGACATAGGTTTATATGAAGTTTTTTTCTTAAAATGGGTCCAAGAATCACCCCCTTAAGTATTAGCATGTTATTTATCACTGTAGAGTTTCATTGTTACGAGGAGTGCGCGATAATTTATTGAACTACCTCTACAATCCACTTAATTCTGGGTACTCGCGCGTTGCCAAACCGTACTAAAAATCCTTAACATTATGTAAATTGTTTTGAATTATTTGGTGGCCGTAAAGCGCGGGCGTTTTTTTCGAGTGTCGGCGAAGTGGATGATCTTTTAAATATTTCAAAAGGACGATCCGTCCGGGCTGGTTTCGTGCGAGTGTAGGTGATTTGTTATTCTTAACGTGCGGCGTTTCGGATCAAAACCAGATCGGTTTTTTGGCATGCATAGGGGCTGATTATGGTTAACGTGACGGGAATCAATCGTTGAATTTACATTCGATCGGAAGATTTTTTAATGGAATTTAAATTGATAGGAGCGTGGCGCGTAATTAGAGCGATATAGGGGTGTGGGGGATGGAAATTTTAGAAACTCGTGCATGCGGGTATATGGCGAAATTACTTTTCTAATACACGCCGATAAGAGATTAATTCGTTGACGGTAATTACCTAATACACGGTTTTCTAATAAAAAGATACGATCTAACTGATTGGTATCTAACAATTCAATCTCACGGTATATAAACGATAAATTACCGCGCTGTACGGGATAAGCCCCCTTTTCCCATCACTTCTTACTACTAAAAATCGACAGTTATCTCTTAATTACAACCACAAGCGATGTTAATCGCCTACAAAACCATTTAATTACCCAAACATTTTTTTTTTCAACCAACTATTCATGGAACTTGTAATTATAATCGAGAATTATTAACTCTAACAAAATACCTACATAAATAATGCACGATCATTTCTTACTTAACTATGAATTAATTTAGCTCGAATAACTTCATTTAGAAAAGTCTTCGATGGCGCTGAGAAAATTTTTAAAGTTCTGGAATGGAGAAGACCACGACTTTTTTTTTAATTTTTTTTTTCAAAACCGTGTGTTCTAAGAATGCGCGTAATGAAATTTTTATTTTTTTCTGTGGCCAAATAAGGCCGCAATTAATTTTTAAAGTTTGAAAAACGTCACACAATCGTCGTATACTCTGCTCCAATCAAAGCGAGAGTTTCAAAGAGAAGTCACATTTAGCAAGTTTGCCACGTTTCCTATTACTCTTCTTTACACCGCAAAATGTGCGTTTTTTGTATATTTATTGCAATAAACATTTTCTGATATATCCATTTCTTCCATTACCTAATGGATAATTCGATATATTAATATAGAAATAACATCTTCATCTGTATAAATTGTAACCGATTTTCGTGTTAAAAACACAAATAATCGTCCTGAAAAATTTATTTGGCAACATCCTTGTCAACGCCAATATTATCAGTAAAGTGTTTTGTGCCGAACTGCAATTCGTGTAATTTGTTTTGTGCATTTTTCAGAAAAATCTGACAAATGACAGTTTGATTTTTGTTCGTTTGTGTATTCTTTGTTACTGCGTTCGAAAATTCATACTATTTACTATACAACAAAACGTGAGTGGTTTATGATTGGTTGATAAGGTATGAGTCAAAACCCGAAATTTTTAAATTTCGAAGGGCTATAACTTTTTAATTATCACACATCTAATAAATCATTTCTAATCGTATCTTTTGCCGAAATCCACATATCTCACATCGTGGTCTTCTCCATTAAAAGGTCAGTTAACAAAATATCAGTTACAGTTAAATTACACCCTGTATCATCCTGTATATTTGCTGCACACTCCGACGCAATGAACTTATCTTTACCCCTAATCGAAGCAATTAGTTTAATTGAATTCGCAAAGTGGACTAATTTATTTAATTAGATAAAGCCTTGTACTTTTATAAGTTTATTATGCGATAGCTTTGTCAGTTGGAATGGTCGACGTTTAGCCGCTCGCCGGCCATAAAAAGCCGCGTTGCCGCGTCGTTTTCCTAAAAATAATTTCCCGACAAACCGAAAAGTCAATTCGGAATTCTATTGTCTAGCATCATTCATCACGAAGGCTGTTGTGCCATGCGGGAAACTTTAGGGTGTGTTGTCCTACTGACTGCGCCAATTGTGTTTGTTTTTGTACCAAGAAATTAATTGTTCCCCAAATGCTGCTCCATAAATATGTAGCAGATACCTATACTTAAGCGTGTAGATTGGATGCAGCTTCTATACAAAAACTGTATACATTTTAATTAATTATACGATACGATACAATAATTAATTAAATCGGCAATTGTTATTTCGTAGATAAGGTCTGTATATCAATTAAACGACGGTTTAATGCGCTCGATTTGATAAAAACAAGTATAATTGATCTGTTGTAAAAAAAAACACCATGCAGTTCAAGATAGCTCCAACTTTTTATTCGCGGAATATTCATTAACGCGGATAAATATTAATTAAAAGTTATATTTAAATGGCTTTTGTGCGACAGTGGGACGGCGAGGCGCTCGATCTTTCTAGTTTCATATTAATTCGAAAAGAGTTCCTTCTCGTCCACTCCTCGCGTTTATTGCCGACAGTGGGACGAGAAAACGCTACTCTAAAACGTTACCACATGCAAATTTCATGCATAAAACCTCAATAATTACGATAGAACCGATACAGGGGGCGCTCGTTTACATCGCTTTAGATATACTAACTGGATTTCGGAGTTTTTCTTGTTCCTGCCATTTGCATAAGCAAAGAAACTTTCAGCGATAATTGCTGGAATCTCATAGGCGACTCGTTGTTAAACACACAATGGAGAAGGACCACGACTTTTTTTTTTAATTTTTTTTTCAACACCGTGTGTTCTAAGAAGGTGCGTAATGAAATTTTTATTTTTTTCTGTGGCCAAATAAGGCCGCAATTAATTTTTAAAGTTTGAAAAACGTCACACAATCGTCATACACTCTGCTCCAATCAAAGCGAGAGTTGCAAAGAGAAGTCACATTTATCAAGTTTGCCACGTTTCCTATTACTCTTGTTTACTCCGCAAAATGTGCGTTTTTTGTATATTTATTGCAATAAACATTTTCTGATTTATCCATTTCTTCCATTACCTAATGGATAATTCGATATATTAATATAGAAATAACATCTTCATCTGTATAAATTGTAACCGATTTTCGTGTTAAAAACACAAATAATGGTCCTGAAAAATTTATTTGGCAACATTCTTGTCAACGTCAATATTATCAGTAAGTGTTTTGTGTCAAACTGCAATTCGTGTAATTTGTTTTGTGCATTTTTCAGAAAAATCTGACAAATGACAGTTTGATTTTTGTTCGTTTGTGTATTCTTTGTTACTGCGTTCGAAAATTCATACTATTTACTATACAACAAGACGTGAGTGGTTTATGATTGGTTGATAAGGTATGAGTCAAAACCCGAAATTTTTAAATTTCAAAGGGCTATATCTTTTTAATTATAACACATTTTGAGCAACTGAAAACGGTTTTGAGCTCTAATAAATCATTTCTAATCGTATCTTTTGCCGATATCCGCGTATCTCACATCGTGGTCTTCTCCATTTCTGATGGTTGAAATTTCATATTTAAAGAAAGTTTTTTTTGCTAGGAAATGTCTCTGTGTTTATGCGTGTGAGTGTATATTAAAGGTTTATCGAAAATGGCCTCCTCGACCAGTTATAGTGGATTCAAAAACGTCAATAAATATCGAGATCAGTCCGAGATGACAAGATGTGATTGCCTTTAAATTAATTGGTCGTCAAATGGAGCTATTTATTAGATGGTTATCGCCTCGAAGTGTTTATCTAATAATAAATAATATCGGGGCGTAGGAATTTTAAGGAGGTGTCTCGTTATCTGCCTATCTGGTTCGATTGGAGATTTTAATTAATTTCGGTTTAAATTGAATAAAATTCCGTAATAAGCTATAAAAAGTTTCCGAACAGTTTCCATGAGTTTCTTGGAGAAATTAGCCCGCAAATATATTATCCCGGAGTATAATATCCCGCAGGAAGCGAGCGCGGAGCCGAAAGTTGAACAAAGCTTTTTATATAGATGAGTTATTGCCCCGTATGTGGTTTTGTGTTCGGATAATAAATCGGCGATTTTTTTTGTATTATTCGTTTTTTTTATTATTTTTCATTTTTGCTCTTTTTGCCGGCGAGAGAAGGGAATAAAAGGGAACGGTAGGACGTCCGCCTGCATTTGTCACTTTTATTTTTCTAACTTCGCCCGGTTTTTGCATAATACCTGCGTATAAAGTAGCGGGAACTTTTCTCATTGATTCATTTTTCCGGGCGCCGGAATAACACCAGGAATTCCATAAATATTTACCCGAATTTCACACAAAAAAAACCGCTTTTGATTCACATTTTAATTGCAAGAAATTCGAATTATCCATAATTCATTTATTCAAATGCACTACGCGCTCGTTGTTTATTAAATTTCAACATCGATATTAGTTTCAAAATTTACAATTTCTGTGCGCGAGTGGCGCATAATAAAAATCAACGTCCTGCTAAGTCCTCCATCTTTACGACTGCATTTATTTAATTTATCGATCATTTTACCATCGGCATCGAAGTTGAGCATTACATTATGTAGAAAGTGGATAGTTAAATTTTTCTTCTACCTCATTTACTCACAGATCAGAACGGGTTCTCGACGCCTACTGGAATATTTAGGTAAATTTACGATTATTAATATTAATATCAAATATTAATCGTGTTTGAGTGAAATGATCTACCCCGTAGAATTGACTGGGGGATAATGCTCAATTATTGTTGGGTGGATTTGATGACGCGGTGCTAAATTCGGCCGATTCATCGTCTAGGAAACTGCTCTGTGATCTTTGAACCGGTTAATTTCGGCAAGCGGGAAGTCCCATAATAATCTAAGGATAATGATTCGCGTTGGAAGTATCAATTTTCGAGGATAAGGGCTTCATTAGGTCCATACATTTCGATTGGGAAAATATCCCAAATTCAATAACATCACCAGATGAATCGAACGCGAACCTGATTTAAGTATTGTATACATTATAAGTAATTAGTTTTGAATGGAGATTAAGAATTAATTTTATGCAAGCATTTTTTGCTCTTGCTGTGTTCTTAGAGACTCGAGTTTATGGCGCTTTTATACATTTTTATTATCCACTTGATTTTATTTAGTTTTTTGCTATAATTCAAGCAACTATGTAGCGTAACGATCGTTAAAAAACATTACGAGTTGTTTAAATGGAGCGATTTCATTTTAATCACTCCGCTTTATTTCTATACAATCGGGATAATAAAAAACAGGATTATTGTTTTTCTTCCCTATTGTATTGTGCACTTCTACTGAAATTGCAATGGAGAAGACCACGATGTGAGATATGCGGATTTCGGCAAAAGATACGATTAGAAATGATTTATTAGAGCTCAAAACCGTTTTCAATTGCTCAAAATGTGTTATAATTAAAAAGATATAGCCCTTTGAAATTTAAAAATTTCGGGTTTTGATTCATACCTTATCAACCAATCATAAACCACTCACGTCTTGTTGTATAAGTAAATAGTATGAATTTTCGAACGCAGTAACAAAGAATAGACAAACGAACAATAATCAAACTGTCATTTGTCAGATTTTTCTGAAAATTGCACAAAACACATTACACGAATTGCAGTTCGGCACAAAACACTTTACTGATAATATTGACGTTGACAAGAATGTTGCCAAATAAATTCTTCAGGACCATTATTTGTGTTTTTAACACGAAAATCGGTTACAATTTATACAGATGAAGATGTTATTTCTATATTAATATATCGAATTATCCATTAGGTAATGGAAGAAATGGATAAATCAGAAAATGTTTATTGCAATATATATACAAAAAACGCACATTTTGCGGATTAAACAAGAGTAATAGGAAACGTGGCAAACTTGCTAAATGTGACTTCTCTTTGCAACTCTCGCTTTGATTGGAGCAGAGTGTATGACGATTGTGTGACGTTTTTCAAACTTTAAAAATTAATTGCGGCCTTATTTGGCCACAGAAAAAAATAAAAATTTCATAACGCGCCTTCTCAAAAACACACGGTTTTGAAAAAATAAATAAAAAAAAAGTCCTGGTCTTCTCCATTGTAACTCAATTTTGTCAAAATATGTAACATTTCAATGGACTATTATTCAATTTGAACAATTCCAATTCAGCGGAAGTGGCGATGTGGAGAAGTGGGTTTTCATTCCCACCTGGTAGGGAGAAAGTTTTTCTCTTTAGCGCGCCCGGAATGGGAAAAACGGCCGCGTTTCCGCCGCGTACCCTTTTCTTAATTTAATATACAAAACTTAGAAATGCGAGAGCTAGGTCAATATAAAGAGCTTCCCGTAAAATATTCACGGTTTTTGGTTTCGGGATGTTTTCTCGCCGATGTTTCGGTAAACAACTTCGGCGGGAACTTCGCGAGTTATACCGGAGTTTGCCAACTTCTAACTCTTGCTTTATGCGTTAAGAAAGCGGGAGAGGGTCGAGTGTTGCGAGCTCGGGTGTTTCGCCGTTTGGATATTATCTGGAAATTTTGATTTATTTACCATAAATTGTGCACTCCACATATTAATAATATTCGTTCCATAGTCGCAAATTTTATTACATCCTGTAGACGCACAATTAATATTTTATACGCTCGTCGACTAAACAATACAAACATTCTTTCCTGTCCGTTAAAACAATACAGTAATAATTAATCATTAACTCATCTATCGATGGTTTTTTAACTTTAATAACGACATTTTAAACATTATTTATTTTACCAGGAATCGTTTGGTATTTCTAAGCACAATGCAATCGATTAAGTAATAAAACTACACTGTAGCTTTAAGTGCATACAACAAACATTAATTTAATTGCATTGAAATAATATTACAGGGTGTTATTTAATAACATGCTAATAATTAAGGGGGTGATTCTTGGACCCATTTTAAGAAAAAAATTTCATATAAACCTATGTACTAAACTTCTTAACTTTTGAGATACGGGGTATTAAAGTTTTAAGAAAAAAAACAATTTTTTACTGTCATTTTCATACCACTTTAAATATTTTTATGAAATTTGGTGTACGGCGTTTATGCATTAAAGAGCATTTTTTGACCCAAAAATCTTTTTTTTTATTTCTAACAGTGGCGTCCCTACTGGACTCAGACTAGATATTTTTGAATAAAAAAGTGATACGCCACTGCTATCTCTTAAAATCAAAATTATTTTTCGAATTCTCGTTCAATTTAGAACAAATTCGATTTCTTGACTTTTTTTCGTACAACTCACCGTTTCGCTAAAAAAAAATTAAATTCATTCATTTGCATCTCTCTGGACGAATGACGACCAAAAACGATTTATCTAACTCTGAACAATAATTTATTTAAGCGGATAACTTTTAAACGTTGAAATTATGAAATTAAAGTAAAATAAAGAAATAATTTAAATCAGGTGTTGGAAATGTCCGCCGAAAGTGGTATGAAAATGACAGTAAAAAATTGTTTTTTTTCTTAAAACTTTAATATCCCGTATCTCAAAAGTTAAGAAGTTTAGGACATAGGTTTATATGAAGTTTTTTTCTTAAAATGGGTCCAAGAATCACCCCCTTAAGTATTAGCATGTTATTAAATAACACCCTGTATAAATTGGCACCACTGTCAATTTATGGTGACTTTGTTTTGCGTGGACACTATAATTGAATTGAAATCGAGGTGTGTAGTTAATTTGGTAATGTAATAGAAGAGAAAAAATAAATAAAAGACAAGTATTTTTTTCAGGAGAAGCCAATACGTTGGAAATCGAATTACCGACGATCTGGCGCCCTTATCTGCTCCGGGTAAAAAAAAATCGACAACGTGATCAGGTGCGCTTCGAGGAATAATAATAATAAATGTGTTGATTTTAAGGCTACGGGGAATCGAATCGAATCACCTTTCATTTCGTTGTCGCCCGCGTGCCCGGGGGATCACAATCGATACTTGTATATAGGGGAATTTTTTTCCAGCAGCCTTGTATATGTTTATTTACGCGTTCAGCCGCCTTTAAAACGCTTCCTTTATGTTTGTACGCCATAAAGTACAAGGAGGATACGTACATAAATATGTTACATGCATTCATTTGTCGTTTGTGAACGTGTTACTTTCAATATTTATATGCGTTTAGGATATTCACGTTGCCGTCCAAGGTGTCTGGGTTTTCAAATTTTCGTACTTAAAATTCCAATAAGGCTATATGTATATTTGTGTTGGATACGTATAAAGAATAAATTTATGATATTTATTCGTGTGGTGAAATACGCTCCGCGTTGGCAGTGTCCCATCTCTACGCTGCGGCTTCTTTTTGTTTATTATAGAAAATTGCGGCGAATTATCCTCATTTTTCCCGGGGAATGAAGAGGATCCCGAATCCATTTTTGCCTCTTGTTTCATCTCGATATCGAGGAGGAATTTAATGAATTTTTATGATGTGGAAAACAAGGTGCAAAAAAATTCAGCCATTTTTCAATTACGAAAAATTTTATTAAAAACGCCGCGCTGGCGAATTCGTACGCTAATGGATTATTGAAAATTTGTATTGGAATGGAGAAGACCACGACTTTTTTTTTTTATTTTTTTTCCAAAACCGTGTGTTCTAAGAAGGCGCGTAATGAAATTTTAATTTTTTTCTGTGGCCAAATAAGGCCGTAATTAATTTTTAAAGTTTGAAAAACGTCACACAATCGTCATACGCTCTGCTCCAATCAAAGCGAGAGTTGCAAAGAGAAGTCACATTTTGCAAGTTTGCCACGTTTCCTATTACTCTTCTATACTCCGCAAAATGTGCGTTTTTTGTATATTTATTGCAATAAACATTTTCTGATTTATCCATTTCTTTCATTACCTAATGGATAATTCGATATATTAATATAGAAATAACATCTTCATCTGTATAAATTGCAACCGATTTTCGTGTTAAAAACACAAATAATGGTCCTGAAAAATTCATTTGGCAACATTCTTGTCAACGTCAATATTATCAGTAAAGTGTTTTGTGCCGAACTGCAATTCGTGTAATTTGTTTTGTGCATTTTTCAGAAAAATCTGACAAATGACAGTTTGATTTTTGTTCGTTTGTGTATTCTTTGTTACTGCGTTCGAAAATTCATACTATTTACTTATACAACAAGACGTGAGTGGTTTATGATTGGTTGATAAGGTATGAGTCAAAACCCGAAATTTTTAAATTTCAAAGAGCTATAACTTTTTAATTATACCACATTTTGAGCAACTGAAAACAGTTTTGAGCTCTAATAAATCATTTCTAATCGTATCTTTTGCCGAAATCCGCCTCGTGGTCTTCTCCATTGGTTTGTAATAAATATACGGCAATATACGGGAGTAGATATTTCTTTTGTATTAGTTCATTTTCGGGCTAGTGGTGCGTTTTTTCGTTATATCGGCCAACTACTTGTCGCACTGGAAATTTGTGGAGAGACTTTTTGTTGCAAATTGAATCCTCTACAACTTCGTTTATGTAACTTTTGGTCGTAGAATTGAAAATAAACAAGTTATTATCTAACGAAAATAAATAAAAATTTGGGGACAAATTTTCCTTTTTTTCGTTATAACTTATTTCCTGCTCATTTTACAACAAAATCACATCAGAGCATTTTGAAAGAGGAGTTTTCAAGCATTAATCATCATTACTCACTTTTTCAAATTTCTTCATTTATGACAGTTTTACAGCGCTGCGAAATGTACCAAATCAATGGACTAACTACAACGCGCTTTAGCTCAAAAACAAACCGATGATTAATTCACTCATACAAAATTAAGATAGTAATAATTAAAAGCTCATCTCCGTACGTCCAGAGCGGTCGTTATCCGAAATATCCATCATATAATTAACGTTATGCCAAGAGCACACACGTACACATAAATACACACATACACACACACTCATCAATTCGGATACGTGATGTTCCCACCCCTCGTGCATGCAAGGGCAGCGGCCTCTAATGAAGCCGTGAGGGCGGCAATTCAGCAATTGAAAGCCAAATAGTTGCTTATTATAAAGGAGATTAATGTTAGGGTAGCGCTGAATCTGCTGCGTCACACTCTAAACATTTTTAATACCCCAATTATACAGCTCTAATGCTCAATGTGAAACTTACAGGCGACTTCGACGGTGGCGGGCTGGCTCCTGATGCTGCCCCTGCCGCTCCAAGCGTGGCATTCGCACTTGAATTTATCCTTGCCGAAGAACTCCTCCACCATGTCCCTGGTGACGTTGGCCTCGGCCTCGAAGATCCTGACGCCCGTTTGGGGATCCACGAACCAGTTCTCGACGGTTTCGACTTTCTTGGCGCCGTTGCACTTGAAGTAGAGGCTCAGGGCGTGGGCGGCGCGGCATTGCAGGGTGGCCGGGCGGTTTTTGACCACGAAGGCGTTCTGGGGCTCGGCCAGGAAGATGGGGAGGTCGCTGTTGACCAGGAGGGACTCTTCCTGGTCGGGTGTTGGTTTAGGTGTTGTGGGTTCTTCCAGTAGAGCGCTATCTGAAATGTGGAATAGGTGGTTATAGTGGCTGTTGAATGGGTGTGTAAAAGGCCTAATTTTGCATATTTTTGAATTTTTTTGAAAATCATCACTGCAAATTTTTGATATTTTTTTGAAAATTATTGAGTATTTTCTTTTTTATTGAAAATCAATGCAAATTTTTCATATTTTTTTGAAAATCATATATTTTTGATATTTTATTAAAAATTAATGCAAATTTTTGATATTTTCCTGAAAATCATATATTTTTGATATTTTTTTGAAATTCATTGCATAATTTTGATATTTTCTTGAAAATTATTGCAAATTTTTGATATTTTCTTGAAAATTATTGAGTATTTTTGTTTTTTTATTGAAAATCAATGCAAATTTTTGATATTTTCCTGAAAATCATATATTTTTGATATTTTTTTGAAAATCATTGCATAATTTTGATATTTTCTTGAAAATTATTGCATATTTTTGATATTTTCTTGAAAATTATTGCATATTTTTGATATTTTATTGAAAATCAATTCAAATTTTTAATATTTTTTTGATAATTATTGAATGATTTTGATATTTTATTGAAAATCAATGCAAATTTTTGAAATATTTTTGAAAATGATTGCATATTTTTAATATTTTATTAAAAATTAATGCAAAGTTTTGATATTTTCCTGAAAATCATATATTTTTGATATTTTTTTGAAAATCATTGCATAATTTTGATATTTTCTTGAAAATTATTGAGTATTTTTGTTTTTTTATTGAAAATCAATGCAAATTTTTGATATTTTCCTGAAAATCATATATTTGGTATTTTTTTGAAAATTATTGCATATTTTTAATATTTTCTTGAAAATTATTGAGTATTTTTGTTTTTTTATTGAAAATCAATGCAAATTTTTGATATTTTCCTGAAAATCATATATTTTTGATATTTTTTTGAAAATCATTGCATAATTTTGATATTTTCTTGAAAATTATTGAGTATTTTTGTTTTTTTATTGAAAATCAATGCAAATTTTTGATATTTTCCTGAATATCATATATTTTTGATATTTTCCTGAATATCATATATTTTTGATATTTTTCTGAAAATTATTGCATATTTTTGATATTTTATTGAAAATCAATTCAAATTTTTAATATTTTTTTGAAAATTATTGAATGATTTTGATATTTTATTGAAAATCAATGCAAATTTTTGATATTTTTTTGAAAATGATTGCATATTTTTAATATTTTATTGAAAATCAATGCAAATTTTTGAAATATTTTTGAAAATTATTGAATATTTTTGATATTTTTTTGAAAATCACTGCTTATTTTTAAATAAATCGTTGCATATATTTGCGCATATATTAGCATTTTTTGCATATATTCCGCTCTTTAGTGATATGTGATGTGTAAATTGGATTACTTTTTCGAAATGAAGGGAGCTTTTTGCGTGACGGTTTTTCCATTAAGCGCAAATTTAATTTGCGATTTTTCTATGTAATGAAATTTTTAAAGCTACAAACAAATTATTACGTTTCGAAAAATTACAAAAAAAACTGATTACTTAGTATAACATGTGCCGGTATAATCACATCGTAAAAAAGCAATTATACAACAAATAAAAAAAGGGAAATAATTTGACCTTTTCGATAGAGACCTAAAATTCATTGACACTAAATTACAGTCACATAAAGACCGCGATCGTAAATTATCGCGTCCAAAAATTTATGATTAAGAGTATAAATAAGCCAGTTAATTTGATATTTGACCTCCCGTAACCCGCCGTCATCTGTCAACTATCCCAACGATTTAATTTATTTTCCCGCGTTGCCGAGACCTTTAAAAATAAGCCCCCGTACACGGCCATTCATCATAACGAAAAACAATTATTTCGACTCGCACATCTCCTTTTACTACACACGAGCTGGATAACAATGCGACCGGAAAAAAGAAGCGTCGTCTTGGCCTCGTTTTGGAGCGCGTTACAATTCATTTTCTCATTTTCCCGACAACCAACGTGATGTTTTCCAGCCAACCGTCGCCAGGCAATAATAGAAAAAAATTGCTGTTTATTTTCCAGGTTTCCTCCGGTTTTTTACCTTTCGCAGAAGATCACAATTTGTGTAAAATGTAGGTAAATACATCCTCCACGCTATAGCAAATTTATACCATTTAAAATATCCACAGGGTGTTATTTAATAACATGCTAATACTTAAGGGGGTGATTCTTGGACCCATTTTAAGAAAAAAACTTCATATAAACCTATGTCCTAAACTTCTTAACTTTTGAGATACGGGGTATTAAAGTTTTAAGAAAAAAAACAATTTTTTACTGTCATTTTCATATCACTTTAAATATTTTTATGAAATTTGGTGTACGGCGTTTATGCATTAAAGAGCATTTTTTGACCCTAAAATCTTTTTTTTATTTCTAACAGTGGCGTCCCTACTGGACTGCGACTAGATATTTTTGAATAAAAGAGTGATACGCCACTGCTATCTCTTAAAATCAAAATTATTTTTCGAATTCTCGTTCAATTTAGAACAAATTCGATTTCTTGACTTTTTTTCGTACAACTCACCGTTTCGCTAAAAAAAATTAAATTCATTCATTTGCATCTCCCTGGACCTGGACGAATGACGACCAAAAACGATTTATCTAACTCTGAACAATAATTTATTTAAACGGATAACTTTTAAACGTTGAAATTATGAAATTAAAATAAAATAAAGAAATAATTTAAATCAGGTGTTGGAAATGTCCGCCGAAAGTGGTATGAAAATGACAATAAAAAATTGTTTTTTTTTCTTAAAACTTTAATACCCCGTATCTCAAAAGTTAAGAAGTTTAGGACATAGGTTTATATGAAGTTTTTTTCTTAAAATGGGTCCAAGAATCACCCCCTTAAGTATTAGCATGTTATTAAATAACACCCTGTATATACAGTATGTCTACTTAAGTTGGAACCATATGGAAAACTTTTTTATTAGTGGTTTTATGAAAAAAAGTTCTGCATGGTCCAAAAGTTAAAATGCAACCATCAGATATCAATTTTTTAAAGCAGTATACGAGGTTTGTCAAAAAAATTGAATTTTGTGCAAGAGTAAAGTACCTTTATTTTTGAAAATATCAAAAATTATTATAAAGAAAAAATGTTTAGAATTAAAAATAACTTTCAAATATTCAATATTGTTTATTTATGAAAATATTTTTTTTGGCATTTTCTCTGTGAAAATGTTGAAAAGTGAAATGCGAAATCCGGTACCACTTTTAAAAAATGCCGGTGCAAACTTAAATTTTCAACATTTTCACAGAGAAAAAAATATTTTTATAAATAAACAATAATGAATATTCAAAAGTTATTTTTAATTCTTAACATTTTTTTGGACCATGCAGAACTTTTTATCAAGAATAGCTTTTTTCCATAAAACCACTAATAAAAAAATTTTCCATATGGTTCCAACTTAAGTACACACTGTATATTTAGCTGAACACAATGGTGAAAGAAGATCAGGGGCGAAATTTTGACACGTCCCATTACCTGCTTGGATTACTTCGAGATTGGAGTGGAGCAAAGCTGCGGGGCCCAGGACTAATCGAATCGACCCGAACATGTCCGAGATGGTACATGGCTAGATAAGATAAACAGGCGAGTCTTTTTTTTCTTCTAGCTATAAAACAATCAGTTTTCGTGTGTACAAATAATGTTCCATGGACTCGCTGGTTCTCATCGATTATTTGTTCTACCGTCATCTTTGCTTTGACCATTCGTTAACTTTTTATAGCTCGGCGGTGTTGCCAGGTGGTGCGTTTTAGGAGAAATGGCGAAAGGGAGTGATTAAATTTAACGGTTGGTGTTAATGTTTGTGTTGTATTTAAACCGAAGGGAGGTTTAATAGGAGTTGATTAGAGTTGATTACGGTTTATGTTGTGGTAGAATTTTGTAATAAATGTAATAAAACCGGCAACAGTTCTGTACAAATTTCAATAACCGCCCATTATATGCGGCTCTTGTTTAAATAGACGAACTGTAATTTCGAAGATTCGTGAGAAGGATATTTTCTCTTTACATTCTAGTTAAACAAAAAAAAAGAATGAATTTTTAATGAGGTTTTCGAGTATTTGCTCTTTTATTTCAACGACTAGGCAATTATTCCGGACTTTCTTATTATTCCGGACTTTCACATCCCGAAAAATAACTGATTACTGGCCCGTAATTTTTAATTCGCGAATTTAAATTCGACTCGGCTAATGCCCGTTTTTTCTTCATCTCGTTTTCTCCTTTCGCCACTCGTAGGTAGCCTTTTGTTTAGGCCGTGATTTAGCGCCATGCGGGGTTTCGGCTATGCCATAATAAAAATGCAAATTAAGATCAACCTTTCTTGCCGTGCCTCGCGCGCAAAACAAGAATATATTCCAGTCTTTAAAATTGTTGCAATTCCCACTGAATTGGCTCCACCTAACGGAGCTGTTATAGTACAGGAGATGCGATCAAATCGCAGATATCATTATAGTCTCTTCATAAATATATTACTTGGATGGCTCACCCTGATCATTTATGAATGGACTATAAGAGAAACAATTTTTACTATATATAAATCTACTTTAATTCGCTGTATAGGTATCCCAATTTGCTTAAATTTTTTACAACTTGGAGCCGTTATCTCGGGAGAAAACAATTTCTTGTTATTCGTTAAATCACTGATTAAGCCTTTGTTGTCGATGTTAAATTAAAACGAACGGCTCCCTAAGGGCCTTTGCGCTGTTAGAAATGTACAAAATTAAGTCTCTCGGCCGGTCGTTAGGTTGGTTTAAATAAATTTTCTTTTCCAGCGGCCTCGCCGCTCATTTCTTCGAATTAATTAATACGGAGTTCATCAACGAAGAGGCGCTCTTGACCGTTCATCACGTGTTCCACATTGAAATTAATTATGCCGTGTTATTTTAACATAGAGAAGATTATAATAGGGTTTTTTTGTTGGGTTTTTATATGCACCTCACGGGAGTATGTTAATTGCGCCGGTGATTCTTGTATACAAATCGTTTTATAGGTACAATGTGATAAGTAAAAAATTTTATTCATTTAAAATATGCAGTGATTTTCAAAAAAATATCAAAATTAGTTCTGGACAGTTTTAATTCATTCTGAAACGTTCAATTTTGTTCAGAATCATTTCTAATTCGTTCTAAAGCATTCTAAAAGTGTTCTGGGCAGTTTTAATTCATTCTGAAACGTTCAGAATCATTTCTAATTCGTTCTGAAGCATTCTAAAAGTGTTCTGCACAGTTCTAATTCGTTCTGGACAGTTCTAAATTGTTCTGGACAGTTTTTCATTCATTTTGAAACGTTCAAAATTGTTCAAAATCATTTCTAATTCGTTCTGAAGCATTCTGAAAGTGTTCTGAACAGTTCTAATTCATTCAGAAGCGTTTTAAATTGTTCTGAACATATTAAAATTGATTCTAAAGCATTGGGAATTGTTTTGAACAATCTTAATTGATTTTAGGGCTTTTTTAAATGTTCTGGACAGTTTTTATTCGATCTGGAATCATTATAAATTGCTCAGAAATTTTCTAAATTGATTCAGAATACCTACATATATAAATAAAAAAAATGCAATTATTTTCAAAAAAATATCAAAAATTTGCATTGAATTTCCAGTAGATATAAAAAAATGTCATATTTATCAAAAAATGTCAAAAATTTGCCTTGATTTTCAAGAAGATATCAAAAATATTCAATGATTTTCATAAAATATCAAAAATTTGCAGTAATTTTCACAAAAATTTCAAAATTATGCAATATTTTTCAAAAAAATATCAAAAATTTGCATTGAATTTCTAGTAAATATCAAAAATATGCCATAATTTTCAAAAAAATGTCAAATATTTGCCTTGATTTTTAAGAAAATATGAAAAATTTGCTGTGATTATCAAAAAAAAAAACAAAATTATGCAATAATTTTCAAAAAATGTCAAAAATTTGCCTTGATTTTCAAGAAGATATCAAAAATATTTAATGATTTTCACAAAAATTTCAAAATTATGCAATATTTTTCAAAAAAATATCAAAAATTTGCATTGAATTTCTAGTAAATATCAAAAATATGCCATAATTTTCAAAAAAATGTCAAATATTTGCCTTGATTTTTAAGAAAATATCAAAAATTTGCTGTGATTATCAAAAAAAAACAAAATTATGCAATAATTTTCAAAAAATGTCAAAAATTTGCCTTGATTTTCAAGAAGATATCAAAAATATTTAATGATTTTCAAAAAATATCAAAATTATGCAATATTTTTCAAAAAAATATCAAAATTATGCAATATTTTTCAAAAAAATATCAAAAATTTGCATTGAATTTCTAGTAAATATCAAAAATATGCCATAATTTTCAAAAAAATGTCAAATATTTGCCTTGATTTTTAAGAAAATATGAAAAATTTGCTGTGATTATCAAAAAAAAAAACAAAATTATGCAATAATTTTCAAAAAATGTCAAAAATTTGCCTTGATTTTCAAGAAGATATCAAAAATATTTAATGATTTTCACAAAAATTTCAAAATTATGCAATATTTTTCAAAAAAATATCAAAAATTTGCATTGAATTTCTAGTAAATATCAAAAATATGCCATAATTTTCAAAAAAATGTCAAATATTTGCCTTGATTTTTAAGAAAATATCAAAAATTTGCTGTGATTATCAAAAAAAAACAAAATTATGCAATAATTTTCAAAAAATGTCAAAAATTTGCCTTGTCTTTCAAGAAGATATCAAAAATATTTAATGATTTTCAAAAAATATCAAAATTATGCAATATTTTTCAAAAAAATATCAAAAATTTGCATTGAATTTCCAGTAAATATCAAAAATATGCCATAATTTTCAAAAAAATGTCAAAAATTTGCCTTGATTTTTAAGAAAATATCAAAAATTTGCTGTGATTATCAAAAAAAAAACAAAATTATTCAATAATTTTCAAAAAATATCAAAAAATTGCATTGATTTTCAAAAAAATATCAAAAATATTCAATTATTTTCGAAAAATATCAAAATTATGCAATAATTTTCAAAAAAATATGGAAATATTGGAAATAAAGGATACCTACAGCAAATGAATATTCAAAATCTATTTAAACCCGTAATATTTTTCTAATTTATTCGTTACTGTATCTTCTATAATTTCCAAGATCTTTATGGATTTATGAGTGCAACAAAGACAACTTCCATCAGTGCCATATAAAGGAAAAAGAAAGAGTGATTATTTTGCAGTGCTTTATAGAGCAAGCACATCACGCAAGCTTTGCCCATGACATACGAGTACTCTTCTAAGATCACTCGATCAGCAATCGATTTAACTTGACGAGGACGTTATTTAAGCCGATCGAGTTTTTCAACGAGTCCTCGCCGGCGTGCCTAATAGCCGGTAAATTCGAAATGACGCTAAACGGGCGCAGTTTTCCAGCCGCAAAAGAATCCGAGAAGAGGACGCTCCGCGGCGCATTTCCCATGGCGCCTTTTACACATAACAATTAAGGTACGGTTGCATTACGAAACGCGTTTACTTAACATAAATTTACATGTTCAGCAATGCGATAGAGGTCGTTTTGAGACAACGCGCATACATAACGAGCCGCATGCATTATATTTTACTTGAAGACTTAACCGAGCGGTATTAAACGTAAGCTTTAAGAGATATTTCGGGTTTTTTATACTAAAAACTAGCAGGAATTTTCGTACTTTTACTTCCGCGTTTGTATAAAATTTACACCATCTTCAAAGGGCTCTCTAATAAAACCCCAAGAGCACATGTTTATATACACTACCCACCCTGTATATATTGACCAATCAAAGCTCTATTGACCGTTTTAATTCTCCCAAAAAAACTTCCTGTAATCGCCTTTTTTCGATTTAAATCCCCTTTATACGAAGCAATCCGGTTATTTCGACATCTTTTCCCGGAGTTGAAACATTCAGCGCCTACGTCGTTATATCGACAGATCGAATCTGACGTTTGGAAAAACGATTCCCGATAAAAAAGAGACTTTTTCAATTGAAAGAGTAAGAGAAATGGGGTAGGGTAGATCGTGAGATAGACCACGAGCTTATTTTTTCCTCTCTACTCTCGAAATTTAAAGGTGTTCCTCAATTATGTAGCCGAATTGCTGATTCGAGTTTCGTACGAATTAAATAGAGGGTAAGAAAATATTCTATTAAGACCTGCTCTCGAGCTATTGTGGACCTTCAAAAATGAGATATCCCATTCATATAAGACCCCCTATACCAATTTACTTTCAATAACCAATTATTATTTTTTAGTCTGTTTGTGCACAACATACAGGGTGTTATTTAATAACATGCTAATGCTTAAGGAGGTGATTCTTGGACCCATTTTAAGAAAAAAACTTCATATTAACCTATGTCCTAAACTTCTTAAGTTTTGAGATACGGGGTATTAAAGTTTTAAGAAAGAAAAAACAATTTTTTAATTTCGTTTTCATACCACTTTCGGCGGACATTTCCAACACCTGATTTAAATTATTTCTTTATTTTACTTTAATTTCATAATTTCAACGTTTAAAAGTTATCCGCTTAAATAAATTATTGTTCAGAGTTAGATAAATCGTTTTTGGTTGTCATTCGTCCAGGTCCAGGGAGATGCAAATGAATGAATTTTATTTTATTTTAGCGAAACGGTGAGGTGTACGAAAAAAAAGTCGAGAAATCGAATTTGTTCTAAATTGAACGAGAATTCGAAAAATAATTTTGATTTTAAGAGATAGCAGTGGCGTATCACTTTTTATTCAAAAATATCTAGTCTGAGTCCAGTAGGGACGCCACTGTTAGATATAAAAAAAAGATTTTTGGGTCAAAAAATGCTCTTTAATGCATAAACGCCGTACACCAAATTTCATAAAAATATTTAAAGTGGTATGAAAATGACAGTAAAAAATTGTTTTTTTTTCTTAAAACTTTAATACCCCGTATCTCAAAAGTTAAGAAGTTTAGGACATAGGTTTATATGAAGTTTTCTTCTTAAAATGGGTCCAAGAATCACCCCCTTAAGTATTAGCATGTTATTAAATAACACCCTGTATAGTTTATGCAAAACAAAGTTAGATGCACGTCACTAATGTCGTCATATTTGTAGTAAATTTATGGTGACGTGCATCCAACTTTGTTTTGCACAAACTATACTTAAATTGCGAACATTTTGAACTCAATCCACTACACCTAATAGTTATAATTAAACCCCATGAAACGTTGACATTCAACCCCTTGAACAAGCGGTATCGATACGAATCGCACAGAGTTGTCATTTCCTGCTAGTCGATAAATCAAAGAACAAAAAAAAATCGAAGCCAATATGAAGCATCATCGCGGTCGGCTGGTCGTGTGTGCATATAAATCGCAGATAGCCGGTAATTGAAATATCCCTAATGGCGTTTCTCTGTAAACAATCGCCTGGGTAGTCGTTCGGGGGGTGATCAGTCACTTAGCCGGATATAGGCGGGAGAATATGCGGGAGAGAAAGGTCCTCTCGCGGGAGGGCATTTGTCTCCGAATCCTGGAATTTTATTACGGAGATAAAATTTGTATTCATTTCCATATGTATAACTTTATGCGCGTATTTTTTTATATGTTATATCGCCCTCACGACGCATTAGCAAAGCAAATACGCGAAACAATTTCGAAAATTAGTTGTCGATAATGTCAATCGACAGAAACAATTAAATTCGATGATTAAATTTCGGGCAAAGCTATCGCTGCATTGCAAACTTTGTAATTAATTCCATATACGTATACTACAGGGTAGTACAATTTAAACAAAATTTTATTATTACATACTTATAATTTTTAGTATCTAATAAACTATTTTTATGAAATCTACATACACCTTTAATCATTTTTGAAAGTAGATAATAAAACTTGTATCCTCGTAAAATAATAATTATCAGTTTTGCCACCCTGTAAAATATGCATTTAATATTTACAACATATCGCCAGTGCGTAATTCGGTTTTAGTGAATTTATTCCCGATTATTATCTGTTTACATTCAATTTCAGGGGCGCGTTTTAAAATTGAAATCGATATTTACGGCTAATCGTAATTTATGACGAACAATAACCGTATTTTAATTGAGTTTAATTGGTTTTTAGATATAATTTAATCGATATAATAATCGAACGGGCGATTACAAAGCGATACTGGAAAATTCAATCGCAGTCGCGTTGACTTAACGATTTGTAAAATAGATTACAAGTTAATTGCGCTTTTGAAATTTATTATGTAATGAACTTTCGCTGTAAAAAAATTTTAATGCTTCATATTTTGTCTATAAGAAACTATTAAAAAAAAACGAGACTAGAAGATTGTAAAGTTCCGTTTATCGTTAAACTAACTGCCTTTATTACCTCTTTATTCTCCACTCTCGGTTTATTGCGCACAATTAATTAAAATAACAAATCTTTCAGAGTTTGTTGTACTAAATTAGCTAGTAAACTTCTTCCTTTTTTTTCGCCAAAACTTCATTTAATTAGCTCAACCGATAAATTTACTTTAACGATTAAAATATATTTGCCCGATGTCGCGCATTCGCCGATTCCGGAATTGATTTACAGCTTTCGCCCGGCGACCTATTCAAATAACATAAATAATTCCCGCATAATTTTTCATTGATTTATCGCGACGCGTAAATATTGTGAATGACAATGTCAAACAATAGATTTCGACTCTCTGATCGTTCCTAAATTATGCATTTTCCGTTAATTGAATGTGCTCAAAAAACACACACAACATGCAATGCTTGTATGTATATGCAGGTGAAATTTATTATTGCAGGCTGAACTTTTCGTTCAATAAGTTTTAAAAATTGTAAAATTCATGTTGAATCAATGAATAAATCAAGATGTAGGTACTGGAATCACCTTGTATATGTACGAGAAATATAGTGTGCAATTCCTTTGGCGACAATATCCTTTTCTATATTAGCTGTACGCCACTGGTAACTGCCCATTATCCGCCTATAAAAAAGGGATAATTTCCAATTCAATTTCCGACTTTGTCCTCGCAAATGAAATCCAAACATTTGCTCGAGTTCGGCGCCCGATGAATTTTTAAAAGTGTCCGCAGGAACATTCAAAGACCTCCGAAGTTCCCTGTTAGTTTTGTTGTGTGTTTTCCTTTCGCCGGAGTTTAATTGTTCAGAATTCCGTGCCGGAATCGCTACAAAGTGTGCCAGATAAACCTGTTTATTTTAGCTCTGGATGATCCACATTTTTCATAATCAGAACAATTTGATTGTCACAATTCTCTTTTTTACATCCTCGGTGACCTCATTTAACAATACAATAAATGCGGCAAACTTTCGTAGCGAAATTCTCCGGTGATTTTTCCTATGGAGCTAATGGAGAAGACCACGATGTGAAATACGTGGATTTCGGCAAAAAATATGATTAGAAATGATATTTTAGAGCTCAAAACCGTTTTCAGTTGCTCAAAATGTGTTATAATTAAAAAGTTATAGCCTTTCGAAATTTAAAAATTTCGAGTTTTGACTCATACCTTATCAACCAATCATAAACCACTCTCCTCTTGTTGTATAGTAAATAGTATGAATTTTCGAACGCAGTAACAAAGAATACACAAACGAACAAAAATCAAACTGTCATTTGTCAGATTTTTCTGAAAAATGCACAAAACAAATTACACGAATTGCAGTTAGGCACAAAACACTTTACTGATAATATTGACGTTGACAAGAATGTTGCCAAATAAATTTTTCAGGACCATTATTTGTGTTTTTAACACGAAAATCGGTTACAATTTATACAGATGAAGATGTTATTTCTATATTAATATATCGAATTATCCATTAGGTAATGGAAGAAATGGATAAATCAGAAAATGTTTATTGCAATAAATATACAAAAAACGCACATTTTGCGGAGTAAAGAAGAATAATAGGAAACGTGGCAAACTTGCAAAATGTGACTTCTCTTTGAAACTCTCGCTTTAATTGGAGCAAAGTGTATGACGATTGTGTGACGTTTTTCAAACTTTAAAAATTAATTGCGGCCTTATTTGGCCACAGAAAAAAATAAAAATTTCATTACGCGCCTTCTTAGAACACACAATTTTGAAAATAAAATTAAAAACAGTCGTGGTCTTCTCCATTCAAAGTATTTAGCAATTTACCTGGATATAAACATGTTCAGTTGTCAGGATTCCGTGTCGTGGCATCCGCTCGGCCGATAAATCAGTTAACTCTTTCGCCCGATCCGGGCTTACTTGTACGTAAACTCGAAGCTCTAGTTGTGCTGCTGGTCGCTTTATCTCGACCAATACTTTTTTTATGCGCCCCAATCAGATCGCATTGAGGTATTTACGGCCGGCCGTACGGCTTGTTTAGGTACTTATATACTTTATTGGCCGCGCTGCGCGCTGTTGAAGAGGAATTAAAGCAATTCCTGCATGTTAATACTATGCGCTTCGATTGATTTTTTTGTTGTGTATATGAATAAAAATAAAGTGGATATGATGCGGTCGAGTTAAGAGCGTGATGACGTCAGGCGTATACACGGTGTCCCAAAATACCGTGTGCTACCATATATTTTGGGGCACCCTGGACACTTCCTAAACCAGCATAGAAATTTAGCATAAATCAACAATGGTGAGACACGCGAGAGACGGTCTAAATTATTTTCGTAATTGATTGTTCATGTATGAAACGAAGCTCCGGCAAATGGCATATGAATTCGCGAGAATACAACGCGACCGGCCGTTCCACATCCTGTGCGAGCTGCAGCTGGCTCGTTGCTGTACCAACGCGACTGCGAATTTTCCTCCAGCCGAGCTTTCCCCCGGTTTTTCATAATGGCAAAGGAACGGGGGATAGTCGCTCGCTAAATATGCACCGATGCTCCCCGAAATCGAGTATAAAAGCAAAGCCGTGCGGGCGCGCGAATGGCTGAATACCTGCCTCGGAAAAGGCGCGTAAAGCACGAGTAAATAAATTGAGTAATTCCATCGATCCCTGTCGTTACTTCTAAGAGGTTTTCCCCCGAAACGAGCGAACAACGTGTCGCCGCCAAAACTCGAAACTACCAATTCCGAGCGCCCCCTCGGCGAAAGTCTCGGTTTGATTTGCATCCCACTTACATAAGTTGCGTATATCTATCACAATCCCACTTCTGATTCTACGCAAACATCTTCCCCCGCGCGTTGCGAGGGCGCCGGGCACTTTTTCGATTCTAGTTCGAGTGACAATTCAGGAACCCTCCAGAGGGAAAAATCCGATAGTGTAACTGACAGTTAAAATAATTCATTAGGCAACCTGGGGGAATTCCCCGGGAAAAAAACTTCCTCGCTAAGTGAATTTCGCTCGAAACTCATGCGTGGAGTATTTACGGTGCACAGCGGCAGAAACGCGCGGTTAATCGACATAATCAAGATGGTAGATTCATCTGTGACTACATATCATTAAGAAGAGGGCCCTTACGACATGATTCCCTTAATTACCTTAATTTATATTAAGAGATCGCTTACCCAGATACCAACTTATATGCGAGTCGGGCGAGTCTTTAACATACGTCGCGACGTTGCCGCGTTCGCTAATCGCCTAAAGTAGCGAATCCGGGGATATTATATGTACCTACGTTTAAATGAAATCTTTATTGTTGCGCCGTATTTTCCAACGTGCTGGGGATTTTTTTTCGGTAGCGCCAGCCCGAAGTCGTAAAATAATTGAACAATCCCGGCTGCCATTAGTCACGATTCGCGGATAAACTTGTAGTTTATTACCGGAGGGTATCAATTGTACCACAGAAGCCGGGGCCGGTTGGCCGATTGGCGATTTGAAGAAGTAACAGAATTATAAACCGTTCTGCCTTTCTGTGGATTTATGGTTGGAGGGTATACGTATATGCACACACAGGAATGCTCGACGGGATGGAATGCGAAGCGTTTTTTCGCCGGCTGTTATATGAACTTTAATTTTTTGTTGCAAAAAATATGATAATAAATCTTCTACTTGCAGTGGGATTTTTATAGAATTTCTACCGAATATACCGGATATTCGGGACAGTAAAACAAAACTAAAGCTGCAATGCCGTATACAGCTTTTCACTTATAAGTATTAAGTTTATACCGAAAGTTGGCTGTAACTTCGTTATGTTAAATGGGACACCCTGTATATTGGCATTTTTAGATTCTACTCGATGAGCTGATTACAAGGAGGTGTCACACTTGGTATCCTGGTCTCATCATAAAGGCTATACAGCCACTCAAAAATCACCACTCAAACAGTTGAAAATCGAGAAAAATTACTTCCATTATCTTAACTTTTATAATAAAAATGGTACAATCAAAATTTTGATATATTTGATCCGTCATTCGATAATAATACTTGAAAAGTTGTATCCAGAAACCCTTGTATACCCTTGTGTACAAGAGAAAAGCTCTGTATATAACTTTCTGGCAGATTAAAGGCTACTTTTTATCAAAGCTTTTTTTTCTGAGAGGTGCGTAATTAAATGGACATCGCAGAGTTTATACATCATAATTTCTCCCATGGCAATATTTAACTTTTCGACGATTATTTATTCAACTGATATACAATTACACAAAGCATCCGGTTTATTAAGGATGATGATAAAAGCGTTACTGAAAAGCAAATTCGCTTCGTTCAAACAAATAAATATATGAAGGTGTCATCGAAACTCTCCCAGCGATATACAAAAATCGATATAAATCGATATATTTCGTTACACTTTTATTTATCTCACGCGAAAATTTGGGTTAATGGTCGGCTTTAATCGACCATTTCAAATCAATATTTATTCAACGACAAACTTCTATACCACATTAATGTGTATTACACAACTAATTCAATTTTATTACGTTTAATCATCTCTTATTGGTGTTATATTACACCGAGCTAAACGATTATTCACTTCTACTACACACACATGCATGTTATTTACATCTCCAAATGCATTTTTGAAAAGTGCATAACAAGTACATGATCTGCTCGGTTGATGTGCCGTGTCACAGTATCGTTACAGATTAACTTCGCAAAGTGACATTGTGTCCGTACATAAAGTGGGTGTGACGGCGACCATGTCTGTCCTGCGACTCCCATATAACCCAGATTTATGGGTTAATCCGTCGCAGCAATATAGAAAGGGCCCTCGTACGCGTCCACCCCCGTTCCGATTCCGATTTGCGACCATATCGCCGTTGCGGGCACGTCCCGTGGGACGATTAGACGGGATATGAAAATTCATTAGGTCGGATCGGATGTCCATAAATTATATATCTCAAGGATTTATTTATGTAATTAGTTGTGTATACAGGGTTTTTCCCGTTACAACTTGCTGTAATAAGGGTGGGATTGGAAATTCGACTGCGCCATGTTGCCAATTAACATCGAATGTTATTGCGTAAAAAAGCCAATTTCGTAAGTTAATTCTGCTAGTTTTAACAACTGATTTAATTCGGTGGAAATTCGCCATCAAATTTTCGTATCATTTGCATCGGGACATCATCGAAATGGAATAATCCAATAGCGTACGAAATGAAAACAGTTAAAACATGCCGGATTATACGCGTTCGCCATGTGGCGGATTTTACCCCTGCGGCCAGAAAACGCCATTAATACGCAAAAAAGGCTACAAAATCCCGGCTTAAATGATGTAATAACTATCCATAAAAATCGAATTTTTAATATCGCCGTTAAGTCGCGGGCTTTTTTTTGTCACACGCCTCTTCGAACATTAAATAATATTAAATTTCCGCATAAAACCCTGCGAGAGATTTCGTCACGTAAGGGGGTGTTAAAACTTCGATGCTTAAATTATATTACGAAACTTCCTTAAAACGATTATAAAGTTTCGTATGTAATACCTGGAAAGAAAGTAGCACGAAGTCGAGCGTTTAGTTGTAATTTGCAATATTGGAAAAGTTCTCATTTTGATCTAAAGAGTGCGATTGTTGCAAGAATTCGCCAATTTAAGTACCTATACCTATACTGCAAAACTTAATTTTATTTCCCTAGAATCAATTAGAACTGTCCAGAATCATTTAGAACCATTTCAGAACATGCTCATTTGCTATATTTTCAAATTATTCAGGACAGTTTCAGAATCATTTAGAGCTGTTCCAAACTCTTTAAAACTGTACAGAATCATATAGAACAGTTTTAGAACATGCTCATTTGCTATATTTTCAAATTATTCAGGAAAGTTTCAGAATCATTTAGAGCTGTTCCAAACTCTTTAAAACTATACAGAATCATATAGAACAGTTTTAAAACATGCTCATTTGCTATATTTTCAAATTATTCAGGAAAGTTTCAGAATCATTTAGAGCTGTTCCAAACTCTTTAAAACTATACAGAATCATATAGAACAGTTTTAAAACATGCTCATTTGCTATATTTTCAAATTATTCAGGAAAGTTTCAGAATCATTTAGAGCTGTTCCAAACTCTTTAAAACTGTACAGAATCATATAGAACAGTTTTAGAACATGCTCATTTGCTATATTTTCAAATTATTCAGGAAAGTTTCAGAATCATTTAGAGCTGTTCCAAACTCTTTAAAACTGTACAGAATCATATAGAACAGTTTTAGAACATGCTCATTTGCTGTATTTTCAAATTATTCAGGAAAGTTTCAGAATCATTTAGAGCTGTTCCAAACTCTTTAAAACTATACAGAATCATATAGAACAGTTTTAAAACATGCTCATTTGCTATATTTTCAAATTATTCAGGAAAGTTTCTGAATCATTTAGAGCTGTTCCAAACTCTTTAGAACTGTACAGAATCATATAGAACAGTTTTAGAACATGCTCATTTGCTATATTTTCAAATTATTCAGGAAAGTTTCAGAATCATTTAGAGCTGTTCCAAACTCTTTAAAACTGTACAGAATCATATAGAACAGTTTTAGAACATGCTCATTTGCTATATTTTCAAATTATTTAGGAAAGTTTCAGAATCATTTAGAGCTGTTCCAAACTCTTTAAAACTGTACAGAATCAAATAGAACAGTTTTAGAACATGCTCATTTGCTGTATTATCAAATTATTCAGGAAAGTTTCAGAATCATTTAGAGCTGTTCAAAACTATTTAGAACTGTACAGAATCATATAGAACCGTTTTAGAACATACTCATTTTACGTGGTATTTTCAAATTAATCGGGACAGTTTTAGAATCATATAGAACCATTTTAAAACATGCTCATTTGCTGTGGTATTTTCAAATTAATCAGGAAAGTTTCAGAATCATTTAGAGCTGTTCAAAAATATTTAGAACTATACAGAATCATATAGAATCATTTTAGAAACCATTATAGAATCATTTTAGAACCATTTTAGAACATGATCATTTGCTGTGGTATTTCCAAATTAATTAGAACAGATTTAGAATCATTTAGAACCATTTCAGAACTTGCTGATTTAATCGTGTATTAAAATAGTTTAGGACATTTGTAGCATCACATAAAAATTCTTACCTTGATTACACAGCACCCGGACGTCGGCGAGCAGCGTCCCGACGACGAGGACGACGGTCAAGCGGAGGCGGCGCTCCATGATCCCGGGCTTGTCAATTCGCAAACTACCCTTGCGGACAGCTAGATATCGGGGTGCGCTCCGCCGAAACGCATTCCCGTCCAAAATTCTGACGCGTCCTCCTGCGGTACGTCACATCTTTGACTGACAAGCGGTCGAGGGTCCTCTGGCCGATTGTCTGCAACACGCCAAGCGTTCGATTTAATGAAACAATTCCTGCGACATCTCCCGAAAATTAGATAAGGAGTATTAGATAAAAACGCTCAGCGTTCGTGTTAGTTGCGCAAGCTCTTGTGCTGGGACTATCAGTCATCGTTTGGAGCCCGCCGGACCACATGCTGGTGTAATCCGACGTGTCATCCATTTTTATGGAGCCCTCTCGAGCCCCAGATTGTCCCGATCAATCATAGTCACACGAGAATCAACCAAAAACCTACACGTGTAATGTCCTCTACTAACTTTCCTCCCGTGCAAACATTATAACATTAAAGGCTTGTGTCGGCTTGCGAAAGTACTTGCGAGAGTGACTTCCACTTGCTGCAATTTTCGCGTTGTTGCCGGGTGTCGCGAAAAGTCCCCCAGCGAGCTGTTTACTCGGAACATGTCGATAGCCCTCATTGTGCTCGTTGCGAGAGCATTGTTATTTCTTCTCGACGAAACGGCACGACAAATGGTAAAAAAAAGAAAGCCGGCGAAAAGCTAAAACTCTTTTCAGCGAGAGCATTGTGCGAGCCGGCGTATTTAAAGTTAAATAAATCAGTCGAAGTGCTTTTGTGAGTCGAATGGGTTCTTAATTATTATTCTGAATTATCGTGGTCAGCGTACGGACTTTAATGGCCGTATAAACTCGTTGGAAAAGTCCGTCTGAGTGGTTTCGTGTAATTACCTGCGACGTAAGAGGTCGCTTTGAATATATTTGTTTTAGAAGATTCGTTTGTTGTATATTAACTTATTATTATACAGGGGGTTATACACTAATTTTCCTATAAATCTTCGCTCTGTAGATATCTGTTTGTGGGAATCCCAGACTGATTTATGCCGGAGAAAAACGTCTTCCGTTAAAAACAACGCGTTCGGTCGTTTTCTAATACTAAATTCAAAAGCTACAAATTTATTTTCACCGATAAAACAATGTAACAAGAACTTAACAGTAAACATAAAAATGATATACGTATACGATTCGGGTACACACATTCACGGAAAATGACAGGCCACGTTTACACGAGAAAAGTTGAAAGCTGTTGTTCGAAAAATTGTAGTATTGTGAATATGCTGCTAGAACATCGGTAGTTATAATGCAGGTAAACCTAGTTCCTATAGTACTACCTACAATAGACATTTCGTAGGTCTATAGTCGTTATCCTTATCTCGATACACGCTATGTGGGTACGTTTATGAAGCCATATAGACTTGGGCAATCGATCGATGAGGTTTATACAGATTTTTTTTTTAAATATTTAAATTTATTTCTTAAATGGGAAGGAACGGACCTTTTGCACCCAAGTTTTCAAATTTAATCCGGTGTACGAAAATTTTAGCACAAATGACAGAAATAATGATAATTATGTGTTGATTTAGTTTGTTATCTGGAATAAATGCAAATAAAATACGTGCGTTGAATTTTCAATACGTTTAGAAATATATTTATAATTTAGGCAACTAGTATTACAAGCCCGGGTAGCTCAGTCGGTAGAGCATTGGACTTTTAATCCAAGGGTCCAGGGTTCAAGTCCCTGCTCGGGCGACTCTTTTTTTCTTCTTATTTTACACCAAAATATAAATTTAATGAATAAATCAAGAATTGAAACTCCATACTCACAAACCTATTGTTTCACGATTACAAACCACACACTCACACACCTATTTATAATCGCTTTATGGTGATAAATAATGTCAAACATATCGAAGGACATAAATACAAATTTTACAAAAAAACATTTCATTGTCTCAAGGGATTTACAGAGTTAAGCGACAGCTCTTTGGTTCAAATAAATATAAGTACAATACTTGTATACAGAGTGGAAAAACAATCGCAATTTTCTGCTGCACTAAAATTAATAATCGGGCACTAAAATAGCTCTAAATGGAGAAGACCACGACTTTTTTTTTATTTTTTTTTCAAAACCTTGCGTTCTAAGAAGGCGCGTAATGAAATTTTTATTTTTTTCAGTAGCCAAATAAGGCCGCAATTAATTTTTAAAGTTTGAAAAACGTCACACAAATCGTCATACACTCTGCTCCAATCAAAACGAGAGTTGCAAAGAGAAGTCACATTTAGCAAGGTTGCCACGTTTCCTATTACTCTTCTTTACTCCGCAAAATGTGCGTTTTTTGTATATTTATTGCAATAAACATTTTCTGATTTATCCATTTCTTCCATTACCTAATGGATAATTCGATATATTAATATAGAAATAACATCTTCATATGCATAAATTGTAACCGATTTTCGTGTTAAAAACACAAATAATGGTCCTGAAAAATTTATTTGGCAACATCCTTGTCAATGTCAATATTATCAGTAAAGTGTTTTGTGCCGAATTCGTGTAATTTGTTTTGTGCATTTTTCAGAAAAATCTGACAAATGACAGTTTGATTTTTGTTCGTTTGTGTATTCTTTGTTACTGCGTTCGAAAATTCATACTATTTACTTATACAACAAGACGTAAGTGGTTCATGATTGGTTGATAAGGTATGAGTCAATACCCGAAAATTTTAAATTTTAAAGGGCTATAACTTTTTAATTATAACACATTTTGAGCAACTGAAAACGGTTTTGAGCTCTAATAAATCATTTCTAATCGTATCTTTTGCCGAAATCCGCGTATCTCACACCGTGGTCTTCTCCATTATACTGTAAGGATATTTAAGGATAGGTGAGCTAATCATTGAGTCAGTGAGTCACCCTTGCAATTTTATATATATATACGAACGCCGGATCAAGGAAGCGAATTTTTCGAATAGTACACCCAGCTCCCGTGATTAATTCGGCCATCAGCTAAAGACGTTAAGACCTCCGAGGGCAGAGGCGCGGGCGTGTCACTTCCAAATGAAAATTGATACACTCGCTCTCGCCGTCGCCTTTCGGTAGTGGCTCTGGTAACCGCATGTTGTTTTCGTAAAGCGATACGCTCTTCGCCATAGGTGGTTTCCCAGCGATCTCGCGCCTTTCGAGGTTATCTCGGGATTACGACTTTTTTCGATAAAGTCACTCACCCTGGCGACGGGCCGCGATGTTAAAAAATCATCAATCAAAACGCTGATAAAATCACAATAATAGTGATTAATGTAAACACACACCGACAAATATAATCCCTTATATAGAGCGCTTATCGGGCTGTATTAAAAAAAATATGTGTAATAAGTTATTGGGTGTTGTTTGGAGCATTTCCAACTGAATGTTCCCGGTGACAAATTGGGAAATATTGGAGAACACGTGCTTTTTACAATCATAAAACTTATGACATTGACAGCAGAAGTTTAAAGAAGGCATAGGTCGAAATGCGTTTAGGGAATCGTAAATAACAGCAATATAAACTATCTACCTGAAATAACTATAACGTTAGACATTAGTCTTGTTGTTTATCTTCCTTTGAAACAGTTTGAAGTGCAATAAAGTGAAAAAAAGACGAAGCGAAGAAACATTAAAAAGCACTTAACACTTACGACCGACTAAAAGGTTTCATTTGGGAAGTTCGGACTCATTTTTATATATACGTTTGTACGGAAATGTGCGGGGCGGGCCGAAACATGTGTTCCCCAACAATTTTTCGGCTATACCATTTATCAGCTCTCATATAACCTAAAAGATTTCATATTGGTTTGAGCATGTGGTAATTGGTTAAAGGAGGTCCCCTCATCTCCACGCAGAAGTGCCAACTGCACTCAAGACATAGTAGAATTTTATTGAGCAGATAGTAGGTATATCTAATAATTAAAGAGCGGAATATATGCAAAAAAGAGTCAAAATTTCAAAAAAATATCAAAATTAGTTCTGGACAGTTCACTCTGAAACGTTCAAAATTGTTCAGAATCATTTCTAATTCGTTCTGAATCATTCTAAAAGGGTTCTGAGCAGTTCTAATTCAGTCTGGACAGTTCTAGATTATTCTGGGCAGTTTTAATTCATTCTGAAACGTTCAAAATTGTTCAGAATCATTTCTAATTCGTTCTGAATCATTCTAAAAGGGTTCTGAGCAGTTCTAATTCAGTCTGGACAGTTCTAGATTATTCTGGACAGTTTTAATTCATTCTGAAACGTTCAAAATTGTTCAGAATCATTTCTAATTCGTTCTGAATCATTCTTAAAGGGTTCTGAGCAGTTCTAATTCAGTCTGGACAGTTCTAGATTATTCTGGACAGTTTTAATTCATTCTGAAACGTTCAAAATTGTTCAGAATCATTTCTAATTCCTTCTGAAGCATTCTAAAAGTGTTCTGAACAATTCTAATTTGTTCTGGACAGTTCTACATTGTTCTGGACAGTTTTAATTCACTTAGAAACGTTCAAAATTGTTCAGAATCATTTCTAATTCGTTCTGAAGCATTCTAAAAGTGTTCTGAGCAGTTCTAATTCAGTCTGGACAGTTCTAGATTATTCTGGACAGTTTTAATTCATTCTGAAACGTTCAAAATTGTTCAGAATCATTTCTAATTCGTTCTGAATCATTCTAAAAGGGTTCTGAGCAGTTCTAATTCAGTCTGGACAGTTCTAGATTATTCTGGACAGTATCAATTCATTCAGAAGCTTTTTAAATTGTTCTGAACATATCAAAATTCATTCTAAAGCATTGTGAATTGTTTTGAACAATATTAATTGATTATAGGGCGTTTTTAAATGTTCTGGACAGTTTTTATTCGATCTGGATCATTATAAATTGCTCAGAAAAAATATTATAAATTTTGACATAAAAAATGTCAAAAATTTTCATTGATTTTCAGGAAAATATCAAAAATTTGCAGTGATTTTCAAAAAAAATATGAAAAATATGCAATGAATGTAAAATGATCAAAATTGATCAAACTGAATGTATAAACAAAAAGTAGTAAGTATCTACATATATGCTAAAATATGCAAAAAATTGAGAAATCGTTAAATATATGCAAATGTTGCATATATAGCTATGCATATTCCGCTCTTTAGTAATAATTAAATTAATATTATACGGAGTGTTCGAAAAATAGGCGTACCTTGAAAACTCTGCATTTCCTGATCCATGTTTATAGAAGCTTTTTTTCATATTTTTTAACTAAAATATCACCGTATATATATTTCGAACACTCTGTATATGCGGTTATCTATGAATAAATCTACTAACTGTATAAAATAAAAATCGAACATTTAATGGCTGCAATATCCTTTATAGATAAACGATTATAGTATTTTATTACTTAGTAAAACTCGACACCTGCATATTAAATTGCTAGGTAAGTAATAATGCTCCATACATAGACTAAACATATATCTAATGCAGCTTTTTTTACGGTAGTACAAAAATTGTTTCTAGTAAACAGATCCGTTTACTTGTATCATATTTTATCTACTAATTGTGTGCAATCGTTGGCATTTCCTCTAGCGATTACATCAAGAAAATGAATCGAGCTCGTGCCAATAGAACCATTTCATATCGCCTTTTCTAATGATTCTACACAAAACTAATCGGCCACTGGTGGACTCCGTTAAGTGACAAATATGTTTACTTTCCAATATAAATTTCCTCTTCCTACAACTATTTTTATCCGGCTATTTGTGACCACTGATTAGAATGTGAATTTTCGAGGAGAAATAATATTTTTCTGTAGCAGCACACCGCACCTGTCGAATAAATTGCTAACAACGAGCACGCGAGCGAAAAACCGGGGAATTTAATTGATAAATAGAAAAGCAGACGGTGAACGGAGTAACCTTTTGGTATGCAAATAACCCATTTAAATCTCGCTACATCCCACTTTGCTTCCAACATGTAAATATCCCGGCGTTTTGCATAATTCGCATTCGTTGTTCCATTTCCCCGATACATCTTCCGCCGAATTTTTTTAATGATATACTCTAACTTAGGACCATTATCATCCCCTTTAAAGCCAAACAAACATCCGGCGATTTTTCCGATGGCGCTGAAAACTCAAATAACGAACTCCCCGATTCGCAGGTAACTCGATCTTAGAAAGGAAACTTTTGTAAATAACCCCCGGTGAGTGGGCGTAACTTTAGAAGGCATTTACGGAAATTCCGAGGCGGGCGAAGGAGAAGGAGCATGTTTTCCCGGTTAACTCGACTGTCGAAAATGATGAATGCAAATTACAAATGGCAAGTTGATTTGTCTAGGATGACTCGGATGTTTGCTCAGTAAACGGGGTTTAACTTTGATAGGGGCGCACTCGGGGGATTATTTTAATCTAATCTAGAGTGAAACTTTAATCAAAGAAACAATTTTAAAGATAACATTTGTATACTTATACAAAATTGTTCTCTGGAGACTCTTATAGTTCGTGCAAAATAAAGTTACATGTACAATTCCGCTCTCCTTAGTGCGTCTTGAGAGCGCATTGTAAAGCTGGCAACATTGCTATGGCCAGGCCAGTCGAAATCGGACTTGCATCGAAACGGACAGTACCAAGTCCGATTTCGACTGGCCTGGCCATAGCAATGTTTTCAGCTTTACAATGCGCTCTCAAGACCATCTAAGTAGATGGTAGGGCAATATATCAGTTACTGTAGGTTAATCAAAAAAGCTTCTTTACAAAAATTATAGATACATAATTTAAAATTGGTTATGTTAGTACACTCTTAAAATTAATTACTATGTCTTACAAAAATTCACTATCTTGTTTGATGCAAATCTTCTGTTTTTCAGGAGTAGTTTGAGCTCGAATACGAAGGCATATTGTCTATGGGTGCAAGTCCGAGTTCGACTGGCCTGGCAATGTTGCCAGCTTTAAAAGATTTAAACATTTCAAGAGATGAAGTAGGACATTTAAAAATAATAATTCTCGTAAATCTTCTCTAAAACTATTTTCCCTATACTTCCTTTTAACGGACCATTCTCTATACATTGGCCAATTCATCCCCTAACAGAACGAATTGAATGCCACTCAATCGATTAGCTCGAGGAAAAAAGCGGCCCGATTCGCTGCCATGGCGGAATCCTGCGCTAAATATTCGCGGAAATAAAAGAAACGTTCGAGCACTTGTTCTTCTTTATTAATTACAAGGTCCATTTAACGGGAACGTGACTTCGGCGCAACGTTATTCGGCAACTGGTTTTAATTAACATTTGCATTGATTGGGTTCGCGGAAACGGAAACGCGAGAAAGGGTTTCGCTGGAAGAGCGCTGAAAAAATAATGGGATGAATAAGGACGATCGGGCACGTTCTTTTAATGCGAATTTTCATATTTAAATGGGAAAAATATGTTTCGAATGTTGCATGTTGAAATTGAAATTTCACAGGACATTTCTTATGGGAAAAGGGACAGTTATTTTATCTAATTTTTATCATTGGTAGATATGGTATTTCGTTGGTATAGAGGAAAATTTCCTAGTGGAACTTTAATATATTCCAAGCATAATATTTTCTCATCGTTGTATGAAAAACAGACATGTTTACAGGAAAACGCCATTTCCATACATAAAGACTTACTAGCATTCAACCGTTGCTTTTCCAAGAGTATTAGACGGCCCGCTGGGCACCCCGTGTCATTGGCGTAGCACGAATTAATTCAAAAAGGTATACATTTTATTCGCCCTTAATTTCATATAAACTGCCAGTACAACTCCCGTTTTTTTACCCAATAAAAAACAACCGAACGCCATTGGAATTGATGTTGTTTATTTTATTGAAAGGAGATGAGTGATAGCGCCTAGTGCAGACTCGATATGTAAATTTTGATTTAAAAGGAACACGTTTTTAGACCGTTTCATCGGAATTTTCTCTCTAGGCGATTTCGATCATCGCATCACGTCGGTATCGTAAATAAAATTATTCGTTGTTTTCTTTTATACACACACACGTACCCTTCACTGGAACTACTTTCGAAAAATTATCGCACCCATAGACAATATGCCTTCGTACTCGAGCTCAAACTATTCCAGAAAAACAGAAGATTTGCATCAAACAAGATAGTGAATTTTTGTAAGACATAGTAATGGAGAAGACCACGACTTTTTTTTTAATTTTTTTTTTCAAAACCGTGTGTTCTAAAAAGGCGCTTAATGAAATTTTTATTTTTTTCTTTGGCCAAATAAGGCCGCAATTAATTTTTAAAGTTTGAAAAACGTCACACAATCGTCATACACTCTGCTCCAATCAAAGCGAGAGTTGCAAAGAGAAGTCACATTTTGCAAGTTTGCCACGTTTCCTATTACTCTTCTTTACTCCGCAAAATGTGCGTTTTTTGTATATTTATTGCAATAAACATTTTCTGATTTATCCATTTCTTCCATTACCTAATGGATAATTCGATATATTAATATAGAAATAACATCTTCATCTGTATGAATTGTAACCGATTTTCGTGTTAAAAACACAAATAATGGACCTGAAAAATTTATTTGGCAACATTCTTGTCAACTTCAATATTATCAGTAAAGTGTTTTGTGCCGAACTGCAATTCGTGTAATTTGTTTCGTGCAATTTTCAGAAAAATCTGACAAATGACAGTTTGATTTTTGTTCGTTTGTGTATTCTTTGTTACTGCGTTCGAAAATTCATACTATTTACTATACAACAAGACGTGAGTGGTTTATGATTGGTTGATAAGGTATAAGTCAAAACCCGAAATTTTTAAATTTCAAAGGGCTATATCTTTTTAATTATAACACATTTTGAGCAACTGAAAACGGTTTTGAGCTCTAATAAATCATTTCTAATCGTATCTTTTGCCGAAATCCGCGTATCTCACATCGTGGTCTTCTCCATTAATTTTAAGATTGTGCTAACATAACCAATTTTAAAATATGTATCTATAATTTTTGTAAAGAAGCTTTTTGATTAACCTTACAGTAACTGATATATTGCCCTACCACCTATTTAGATGTCTTGAGAGCGCATTGTAAAGCTGGCAACATTGCTATGGCCAGGCCAGTCCAACTCGGACTTGTTTATACCTTCGATGCAAGTCCGAGTTCGACTGGCCTGGCCATAGCAACGTTGCCAGCTTTACAACGCGCTCTCAAGACATCTAAATAGGTTAAACAAGGAAGCGTTTATTGTCCTGCGATTTTAAGAAGAGCGGAATTGTACGTAGTATCGAACAGTTTACTGTATAACATCCAGATTTCTCGTTTCCTCTCCCTTATTCTCCATCTGTCACGACTTAGAGACGTTTCATAGCGTCGTTTTTTACGACTCGTCAATAGAACGTTCTCGCTCGGGGAAAAAAGCTGTAAAAAATGAATAAACACCTCGAAAGGCCGTTAAACGCTCTCTTTTCAATGGACGCGCGTTTTTTTTCCAGCGTCTTTGTCTCTATATTGCGACTGTCGTGAGATAACACTCCTGACTTGAATCAATATGTACCGTGTATTGGGTAACTAGAACCAACAAAAGGTTAGGAAGGGCACTGGAGAAACGGGCAATTTGTGGTTACATTGCGAGCGCGGAGAGAATGTTTTTCCGTTTTAAAAAGATCGTGATCGCCGGTTTCATCCGGAACTCGAGAGAATATACGCCGGAGTATTTTATTTCTCGCCTTCGAATTAAATTAATCTTCCCTAATGCATTCAATTCGAATTTGTTTCGAATTCTAAACGTGGGAAGGAGTGAACTATTGTTTTTTTTATTTACTCATCGCCATTAACATAATACCGAAAGGTAAAATAATAAAGGATTTCTCTTACTCGATGCATCACATCGGAAAATATTTTTTATCGGTGAAATGTAAAGCGCCCGAGCCTCGTGTATTACTTGAATAAATAAATAAATAATCGCGCGTGTATACGGGGGTAATTCGAAAGTTAGCGTATAAAAGCGACGGGCATTTTGTGTAATAAAAGACTAGTACAACACTCCTTAATTTGTCTACTGAAATAAAAAAGCGATAAAACGAATCGTAGATAAGTAAAAGTAGTGTCCTGAGATAATTGGGTCATAAAGAATGAAAACAGCGATAACCCCGTGTGACTGCCGAGATATAAAATAGACAAACGATATTTTTTAAAATCAATTAAAATCGCGTAAAATTCACGATTATTTGCTGTTTAATGAAAAATGTTGAGTCAGTAATATACAATTTTCAATGCACCAAGAAAATGCAATTTTAGCTTCGTTTATTGAATACCTAATCATTTGCTTACAATTATATTTTATTATTAATAAATTCCAAATAACAATTCCCAGCGATAAAGCGAATGGAAAACACCATAAATCTTAGAATAATTATTAAATAAAATCATTAACTCATATTCAATTAACACAGCTCTTAAGTCAGGTTCGACTCCTGTTCGTTTCATTACAAATCACCTCGTATAAAACCTATTAAATTAAAAACAGGTAGAATAAAATGAAAATAGTAAAGTATTAATTATTAAAAAATATAACCCTTAATGTGATATTAAAATTACCATTTTACACAAGCTTTCTTGCAAGTGATTGCATGTCTATTAATTTAATATATTCACCGCATGTTATGTAATTACTAATTAATAATTATAGTTAATTATGATATAGAGTCCGATCCTGAGCAGAATCTATACTTGAGCATAATTGAAAGGTCGATCACATATACGAGCTTTTTTTATTTATTTATTAACTTTTATTTCGTTGGGGAGTTAATGATAGAGTCCTGATAATGACATGTTTATTATTCTAAATACGCATTGTGATCGCTTAAAAACCGTTTATTAATTCCGAATTTGCATATTAAAATTATTTAATGGAATTGTAAATTACACATTGTTCGTTTTTTTATCGGAATCGTGAATAAATTAAAGTATTTGTACCCGTATACAGGCGGGTTGGGTACACTTGATTTATTAAGGTATTTTTGTCTAGAGGGTTTCTACACCACAATTAAATGCATATAGTTTATGCAAAATAAAGTCAGGTGCACGTCATTAATGAATTAGTAAATTTATGGTGACGTGCTTCTAACTTTGTTTTGCACACACTATATACTATCTCGTGGGGAATGTGTAATTTGGGGATTATTAAATTTTGCAATTCTTGAAATATGTTAAAATACAAAATCTTTTAACGTGGGGAAAAAATGTACTCCTTGCTTGAGGAGTATAATTGAAAGTTGGAGACGTTACCGAAATCGTTATCTTCCTCGTTCGGCACTTACGTAAATTGGACGCCCTTCCTAATGATGACTCCCGATGGTGACGAGGCGCAGATGTTCCAATTTAACAACCTTTTTTGCAAATTGCCAACTTGTAACTCTATATTACAGATATAAATTCAAAGAATAGACCTCGTTACGAAACTAAATATCCTTCGGTAACTATTTGTAATTCTACTTTTTATCGAAAAATACATCAAACGAATTTTTAATTGCATCTTTTATTAAGTAGAATAATGGAGAAGACCACGACTTTTTTTAATTTTTTTCTGTGGCCAAATAAGGCCGCAATTAATTTTTAAAGTTTGAAAAACGTCACACAATCGTCATACACTCTGCTCCAATCAAAGCGAGAGTTGCAAAGAGAAGTCACATTTAGCAAGTTTGCCACGTTTCCTATTACTCTTCTTTACTCCGCAAAATGTGCGTTTTTTGTATATTTATTGCAATAAAGATTTTCTGATTTATCCATTTCTTTCATTACCTAATGGATAATTCGATATATTAATATAGAAATAACATCTTCATCTGTATAAATTGTAACCGATTTTCGTGTTAAAAACACAAATAATGGTCCTGAAAAATTTATTTGGCAACATTCTTGTCAACTTCAATATTATCAGTAAAGTGTTTTGTGCCGAACTGCAATTCGTGTAATATGTTTTGTGCATTTTTCAGAAAAATCTGACAAATGACAGTTTGATTTTTGTTCGTTTGTCTATTCTTTGTTACTGCGTTCGAAAATTCATACTATTTACTATACAACAAAACGTGAGTGGTTTATGATTGGTTGATAAGGTACGAGTCAAAACCCGAAATTTTTAAATTTCGAAGGGCTATATCTTTTTAATTATAACACATTTTGAGCAACTGAAAACGGTTTTGAGCTCTAATAAATCATTTCTAATCGCATCTTTTGTCGAAATCCGAATATCTCACATCGTGGTCTTCTCCATTCCTAATTATTCTTCTTTCATCAGCATCTAATTACTTTATCGTCCACTCACTAACAAACGTGGACTCTAATCATCTTTTTTATTGTATCAATCACATCTTTCATCACTTATTCGCTCTAAATAACGCTCATCATTTAACCGTGTGCAGCGTCTCTCGATTTCTATTAGTGAACATATTAACAAGTGAAACTGTATAGGAGTGAATTAAACGAAAATTATGAACGAATTAATTTCGAACGCATCTCTGTTTTTGATTGATTTATCACTTAATTAATACGAAACGAGATAGATTTTCGAATTTATCAATGACATTAACGGTGCGGTCGAATGTGTGGGAGTTTTCGAAATGCTGCTTTATGCAACATTTTATCCGCATTTAATGCATACCTGACCCATTTTAAATAAATAAACGAGCGGTTAGCGTATGTAAATTTCGATGTTTCTACCTACCGCGTATTTTATTTGATTATTATCCCTTTATTTTACCAGTGACGCTTTGTATGTACAAAATAAATTTTAGGTAGATTTGTAATAAATATTACGCATTTGTGGTAACATTGACAATTTATTGGAACATCCCTAAATTCTGACAATCCCTAATGTAGTTGAAACAATTTACAATTTTTCAACCTTCTAATCTATCTGATCAAAAAGAAACCTGTTCACATAAAAAAAATATTTTCGGTAAATATTGTTTTAGGACCCGACCGCGTCCTTTTTACCTGCGAATTTCGACGCTCATAATTTAGGAGGCCTCTAAAAAGGATCAGAAACAAAAAAAACTAATTTTTCAAACTGTCTTCGTAAAAAAAATTCCGGGTAAGTGTAACTAAAATGCCGGTTTCCTATGCACCCAGGGGGGCCACCCTTATTTTATGAGATAAAGATAGGGCCACAAACCAGGGTCGTAACTCACAATAATTATTTACCTAACTATTAATTTTTATTACAATTTGCAATTATATTGGCGCTATTAGATAGCTATAAATGATTAAATTAAGATTAAATATTTAGGGCGTAATAAAATGGTAGGTGCGCCACTGGAAGTCAGGTAGTTTTGAAAATGGATTCGGGCCCAGTTGTCTGGTAAAGATGAATGGATAACAAGTGAAAATGTTCAATTAGAGACTCCACATAACGACTTTTGTAGCCATTCTCCCAGAAAGAGATAAGTGCTTTTTATGTACTGGAGAGAGGCGGAGGGGGCGACCCGGACGGGCCATCTGGGGGGGAAACGACCCCCTCGGCGTTCCTAATTTAATAACCCCCGAAATTTTCACCTCTTTAAAAATGCTAGGCGACGGCAAAAAATACGCTAACGCTAACGACACGGGTTTGTTTTGCTGATTTTCGCGTTCAGATAGCGGGAATTTATGGACGAATTTTTCGCCGGGATAATATTAAAAATGTTTTCTAGTCCAGCGGAGCGTGAAAATTCGGCTCGTTTAAAACCGGGGAAAGCGGGGAAAATGTTTTCTTCTATAACAATCATCGAATCATTTATATCTATCCCAAGACGAATTGCTCGGCTATAAAATAATCGTATGCATGATGCGGGATTATTAGCGCTGGGAACAGCGTCGATAATGGTAGGTGCATCATTTTGAAATATTGCATACAACGGCAATTTCGAATACGAAATTGAAAAATGCGCAGAATGGGCTCACGAATGCCTCTCTCAGTCCGTTGCCGGGGAATTATAATTAGAAAAGATTGAGGTATGTGCGTGCGTGGTCGTCGAGATAATACACGATTTTTTTCGCCTACAAAGTTTCTTTCTTATTGTTCATTTCCAACTTTTACCAAGTGCTGAATCTTTTAGAGAAAGAGGCCGCTTTTAAGCTACAAAATGATCTACAAAGGATTACTCTGGCTCATTTATGAACAGACTATAATAGAAATGTAGGGAGAATTATAGTGTGAAAAAATACGGTCCTGATTTGTTCCTTCATTATACCTTCAACCTGTAATTTAGCCGGCAATGTCCACTCCACCGGTATAGTTTTTATCTAAAGCATTTAATGACTATGCATAAAATAGTCCCGTGTTATTAAATTAATTACAAAATACTAAACCTACGCTCTTTTCCACCGAAAAAAATAACCGGTTATTTTCATTCGGATTCTTTTTTATAGCGCATGTTGTGTACTTTTATAGGTCTATTTAACATAGTCTTCGAACTTTTGATTACGATTATGATTGTTGATTAATATTAATGACGGGTTTTAGGTAATTTTGACGGCCGGTACTCGATTTTTCACTCTTAAAAACCGCGCCGAGAGGCTAAATGGATTTACGTGGGAATTTTTATGTCTACTAACAAGCCGGGATTGTTAAATTGGTAGCAACCATGAAGTATTAGGTATCTAATTCCAAGAGCAGGTTTGCAGATTTATTGGTCGTTTCATAACTGAAACAAATCACCGTTCCCACTGGTATATGCTCGATTCGAATACTTTGTTGCTCAATTTCTAGTAGTTTCCTCAAATAAATCTACTCAGGCAACGCTAAATCAACTAATACTTTCACATATTTTTAGCACACTCTAACTTTGTATTTTGTTGTTCAATTTCTACTAATTTCTTCAAATTAATCTACTCATACAATGCTAAATCAACTAATACTTTCACATATTTTTAGCACACTCTAACTTTGTATTTTGTTGTTCAATTTCTACTAATTTCTTCAAATTAATCTACTCATAAATGCTAAATCAACCAATATTTTCACATATTTTTAGCATCTCTAATTTTGTATATTTTTGTTCAATTTCTACTAATTTCCTCAAATAAATCTACTCACAATATTTTCACATATTTTTAGCATACTTTACCTTTGTATTTTTTTGCTCAATTTGTACTAATTTCCTCAAACAAATCTACTAATACAATGCTAAATCAACCAATATTTTCACATATTTTTAGCATCTCTAACTTTGTATTTTTTGCTCAATTTCTACTAATTTCCTCAAATAAATCTACTCACAATATTTTCACATATTTTTAGCACACTCTAACTTTGTATTTTTTTGCTCAATTTGTACTAATTTCCTCAAATAAATCTACTAATACAATGCTAAATCAACCAATATTTTCACATATTTTTAGCATCTCTAACTTTGTATTTTTTTGCTCAATTTCTACTAATTTCCTCAAATAAATCTACTCACAATATTTTCACATATTTTTAGCACACTTTACCTTTGTATTTTTTTGTTCAATTTGTACTAATTTCCTCAAACAAATCTACTAATACAATGCTAAATTAACCAATATTTTCACATATTTTTAGCATCTCTAACTTTGTATTTTTTGCTCAATTTCTACTAATTTCTTCAAATTAATCTACTCATAAATGCTAAATCAACTAATACTTTCACATATTTTTAGCACACTCTAACTTTGTATTTTGTTGTTCAATTTCTACTAATTTCTTCAAATTAATCTACTCATAAATGCTAAATCAACCAATATTTTCACATATTTTTAGCATCTCTAATTTTGTATATTTTTGTTCAATTTCTACTAATTTCCTCAAATAAATCTACTCACAATATTTTCACATATTTTTAGCATACTTTACCTTTGTATTTTTTTGCTCAATTTGTACTAATTTCCTCAAACAAATCTACTAATACAATGCTAAATCAACCAATATTTTCACATATTTTTAGCATCTCTAACTTTGTATTTTTTGCTCAATTTCTACTAATTTCCTCAAATAAATCTACTCACAATATTTTCACATATTTTTAGCACACTCTAACTTTGTATTTTTTTGCTCAATTTGTACTAATTTCCTCAAATAAATCTACAAATACAATGCTAAATCAACCAATATTTTCACATATTTTTAACATCTCTAACTTTTTGTATTTTTTTGCTCAATTTCTACTAATTTCCTCAAATAAATCTACTCACAATATTTTCACATATTTTTAGCATATTCTAACTTTGTATTTTTTTGCTCAATTTGTTCTAATTTCCTCAAATAAATCTACTAATACAATGCTAAATCAACCTATATTTTCACATATTTTTAGCATCTCTAACTTTGTATTTTTTGCTCAATTTCTACTAATTTCCTCAAATAAATCTACTCATACAATGCTAAATCAACCAATGTTTTCGAATATTTTTAGCAAACTCCAACTTTGTATATTTTTAATCATAACAAACAACGAAACAGGTCGCGAAGTTTCATTGAGCGAAGATGTTAATTAAGAGAGCAAATAATTGAATAATTTGATTCATCTCCAGTTTAAATAGGTTGCGCTGCGGGCGAGCCAGAAAGAGTCTATGGAAAAAGCTTTAATTAAAAAGCTCTAAAACGCGTCCAGAGTCCAGAGGACAGTCGGTTGTTGTTCCACCAATTAGCGTGTGCGTTCGTGTATTATTATTTCAAAAAGTGTTTAATTCACCTCACGCCCAGCCAACGCCAACAATTGCCGGGTCACGTTCTTCGATTATTCGATAAAATACAATTTAAATAAAATAGCTAAATCGTAATCTATCCATATCTAAATTCCTATTAACTTTAATGGGAATGATGATATCAATCAGAAAACGATCTCTAGTATACTAATCATTTTTGCAGTAACGCAACACGCCCCTAACAACTAATTTCCCTTCAACATAATCCTGTATTAGGCAATAAACATCTATTTGCGGTAAATGGAAGCATATTTAGCCCATTAAACCCTCCTCCATTCCCAATAGTACGTCCAAATTCTGATTTTATCCGATTTCACCGTGTACCTGTAACCTATAATTTCGAATTCCAGTCCGGCCATGTCAGAAGGGGTTCCAAAGCAACTCGAAACCCCAACCCCACCAGTGTTGTTATTATTACAGGCGAGCCGACGCTATAATTTCCTTTATAGGTAATAAAAGCTCCGTTCGTTTGTCTAGCTTTAGCAAATTTAATCCAGAAATGTCACACTATTACACGAAAGAGCAAATAACTACTCTAGCCGAGGGTCGCGATTTTTCCATTATTAAAACAGCTCGCTCTAATGGTAATTGAAACATTAAAAATATAGCTAAAATTATTTCTACCAGTGTAATAAAGATGAATTTTAATAATTGTGAGACTGGAGTAGTTAATGAAGAGGATGCTGAAGATATTGAAGATGTTGAAGATGTTGAAGATGTTGATGATGTTGAAGATGTTGAAGATGTTGAAGATGTTGAAGATGTTGAAGATGTTGAAGATGTTGAAGATGTTGAAAATGTTGAAGATGTTGAAGATGTTGAAGATGTTGAAGATGTTGAAGTTGTTGAAGATGTTGAAGATGTTGAAGATGTTGAAGATGTTGAAGATGTGGAGAATCAAAATGGAGAGAACTCTAGCCAAAAGTGAGACAAATATGACTAAATTTTTGAAGAGTGAGGAAGAATTCAATTCATCAAGATGAAGAATTTATGGAAGCAGTTATTTCAATTATGGATTAACTGGAGTACCGCTGGAGGTGCTTTCTTTCAGTTCCAACTGAGCCTTGTTGAAAGCAGCTCATGCGATCAATTCAGCGAGTACATAATAAAAGAAAATCCGATGTAATAGATAGAAAACGACACCGCTAGTTTTGTGCTGATGATATTCAAGATCTAATCTTCAGTTGAATGCTCATGAATGTTGCATTCGAAACGCCTTTCTGCGCATTATAAATAGCGAAATTCGAACGCGGAGTAGCGCAGAAGATCAGAAGCGTGCTTTTTTCAATAAAAATTCTCTGAAACTCAATTCCCTTCCTACTGAAACGAAACTATTCAAGCAATCCGCGAACAGATCCAGCGCATGCATACTTAAAATTGTAAATGTATTGTACGCATTATGAGGTACATGTGCATTAAACATTAATTCCTGCCACTGAGCGTTTCCTGAATGTTACAATTCGCGCGCATGTTGAGATTCTCTGCCGTCGATAAAGTAGATTCCTCTAACGTAAGGCGATTAAAATGTTAACATTGTCATGACAGCTCATGCAAAACATCACGGTGGAAAGCCCGGGAACTCCGTCTATGGAGATTATAAAATGAGGCGATTTATTCACCAGGCATGTAACCACTAAGTTAATTAATATTATATTTTTACCACAAAATTAGATTCGCCCTAATACGAAAAAAAAATAAATTAACTCTTGGGGTAAATTAGGAATTTTTTCCGAACATTCCGGACCTGTTTTTCGACGTGCGCTCTATAATTTTCGACGGTCCAACGCACTAAATAAGAGCCTTTTAATATTTCAAGGCCTCTCCTGCGGCACGGCATTTATTTTAATTCCCGTAATTCGTCTCTATTAGCCTCACGGTGCCTTCTTTTGATGTTCGATAATGCAAGAATTTATGAAGTTTCGAAAATTGACCCTAATTAAAAACATAAATTGCAACACCTGGCGCATTTTTCCGCTCGACTTTCAATTAGTGTCGCATTTCAGGCGAGCTACTAGACGATTTTATTTGATCATAAAAACGATATAATGAATAATAAGGGCGCAAACATGGAAAATTAACTATAACACAATAAAGCTGATCTATCATAAATAGAGCAATGAAAGCTGATGTTCCTAGCTCCCCGCATCGAAATCCAGCTTTGAGCTAAAGCCGACCGTAAAACGCGAATGTATAACGTGCTCGTTAATTTCGACGAACAAGAGTGTGACCACTTCAGATGTATTTATATTTATATTAGATCCTCGGGCGACTTCCTGTGCCGGAGAACCACCGCCATTAAATATTCATATATTCGCAGTATATTCATCAGAACCGCCAGCATATCGCAAGAACGAGCAACAATATATGAATAATTCCCGGCCCTTATGAATACAACCCGACAGTTTTTGTTTGTGCCACCGATTTTCGGATAATTCCGATGCTTGCCATTCGAATAGCTTGGGTAAAGATGTTACTATGGCACTAAAAAAACTAAATGTTGAACTCAAGACAATTGTGGGTTGACAATTGGGCGCAGCCCCCTTTCCGAGCGTAAGCGAGTCTACAGTACCCCTTTCCGAGCGTAAGCGAGTCTACAGTATCCCTTTCCGAGCGTAAGCGAGTCTACAGTATCCCTTTCCGAGCTTAAGCGAGTCTGCAATATCCCTTTCCGAGCGTAAGCGAGTCTACAGTATCCCTTTCCGAGCGTAAGCGAGTCTACAGTATCCCTTTCCGAGCTTAAGCGAGTCTGCAATATCCCTTTCCGAGCGTAAGCGAGTCTACAGTATCCCTTTCCGAGCTTAAGCGAGCCTACAGTATCCCTTTCCGAGCGTAAGCGAGTCTACAGTATATGAGTACATATACATAGCGTGAGTATATGTGTACTTGGATCGAGCATAGTGATATAGGCGGCAATTAAAAGTGGAGAAGCAGTAGTGGCGTTCGAATGTATTGCCTCTCGGCGGCCATCCGGACCGATGCGATACGAAAACGTTGATGTTTCCCATGTTGAAATAACAGTTTGCGCGAGCGAAGATAAGATCGCCGGCGAGCCGGGTGGCGTGCGCCGAGTCCATCAGTATCTTCGGGTTTTTCTATCCGCTATTAGCAGAAGGATTCGCGTTCGGGATTTACCTCTCCAATTGAAAGTCGGAGATAAAACCGATTCCAGAATGGGGATCAAGATTGTTGGTTTATACGTGGAAGAAATATTAGCTCATTAGTCCACAGAAAGTTGATCTATAAGCCTCCTGTAAAGGGATTTGGGTCTGCGTTTCGCGTAAAATTGATCTCGAAATGTCATTAAAACTGATTGCCGGGAAAATGCGACGGGAATTTTAACGTTCCCTTTTTATTTTTCGGTTTAATCTCACACGTGACGACTTCTCTTAATGGAAATTCTGGCTTTTATCTCTCCCTTTATCGCTGGCACAACGAAATTTGCCGCGAATTTCACGGATCACACGTATAGGAAGATCTCCTCGAAAGCGCTTTGACATTCAATCACCGATTAATTTTTTGCTCTACATACAGGGTGGTACATTAGTAGAAAAATATGTACATTTTTATCATTTTCTTACGGGTAGTTTTATAGATGCGATAAAAACTAAGCTGGCTTCGTCCCTACTTGAATAAAAACCTAACCGATATCAAGTCACCATAAACACTCGAACATCGATCGTCAACGACACAACCTCCCCATTTCATGAAAGATTCAACAGCCCCGGAATATACCTGAAAATCTCCCGAAATACATCCTCCGGGAAAAGCTCTTTTGGAAAATTCGAGCCCGCTTTGCGGGCGGCTTTTCATTCGAAACACAGAAGAAGACCGATGACAAGTATCTGGGTTCAATCTAAGGCGACTTCGATTGTGAGCCCGCTACCGATCCCGTCGGGTGATAAATTAAGATCGGGCCCCATTGTTTCGCCGTCCCGGGGAGTCCTGACAACGATATATACATCCTTTTTCGGGAACGCCACGCTCTCCAGTTCCGTATCCTTGCGATTTTTAACGAAATTTTCGCGCGAAGAACATCAAAGGCTGCTGTGAGATGCGTTTGAATTGGGGCTGGGTGCGGTCCTGCGGGATGGTTCAATTGAAATGAACCGACAATGGGAGGGTGTTTTTTCCGTAATTAAAGGAATTTCGGGTTTGTTAGATATTTGGCGGCTTAGGAAAGCGGCCGGGATGATTGATAATTTCGATGATGTAGCGAAACGACGAGGATCTGATGTTTACTTTTGTTTCCCGGCGTCTCTAACGTTTTCTAAAGAAGACAAATTGAATTGAACTGTGCTCATGCGAACAAAAAACGAGTATACCAACACTCCCAAGAAAATCCAACACGCCTAATTTCTTTATATTATACTCGCACATAAAATAACTCAATTTAACATCGAAAGCGTCTCTTCCACGCGATACTTAAATTTTTTTCACCCGGCGCAAATCATTAGTTACGACGATAATATCTCTTGCGAGGATCAGAAGCGCTCCGGGTGGAGTACGGTAACTATTTAACATCGAAAAAATAACAAAAACAAAAAACTCGAAATTATTAACGTCTACCTACGCGTCGAGCGAACTTCTGTTCAAATGTCCATTTCACGTGCGTCTCGAAGGCCGGCGGAATTTCGAAAAAACATGATAAAACACGCCTGCAGGTAGTTTCGATTCCAGCTTGAATTATTGCGTTACTTCTGCGTCCTGTTGATTGAGTAATTTAATGCGAAGCACCGCGGATAGCGCTTAAAATCATTAATCATACGCATTTAAATCAGGTACAAATTTATCTAATAGTTTACAAAATCTCAAGGTACAGACCGAGAGGAATAGCTAGAACCAATAAGTTCGAATGCGCATCAATGGAACTAATTTGCGCAACTACCTGCTCTTGAGTGTAATTGTTTATATTAATCATAAGTGCCTTGGAAAACAAATATTGAAAAAAATATTTTTTAATGGAACATGCTGTATTTTGAAAACTCTGCATTTCTAGACCTATGTTTATAGAACTTTTTTTTTTCGTATTTTTTAACAAGGAAGGAGTTTGTAACAACGTATTTATTTTAACACCCTGTATACTTAAATAAGGCAGTTTATATTTGTGTATTTGAAAATGTTTGTTACGAGGGAAAGTGAACAAGTATAATCGTGATTTACCGCTCTTACGTGGATGTGAGTCCAGGATTTTAATGCGAAATTTAACGACTCTAAAATACTGTTTACCTTCCAATTACCGCTTTTCCGAGGTCTTTATCCCGTTCGAATTTTCCAAAACGTAAACAAAACAAAACGAAAACATCGATTCTCGATTTAACGAACGCTCGCAAGAGCCATTGTACAAGTAATCGAGCTATTAATTTGTGGATTTTATCCGTCTTTTTTGCCGGGCGAGCAATCCGCCGGAAAATGCATAGCTAAGTAAAGAAACAAAAAAAAAGCGCGACGTACGGAGCGGGAACAAATGACATGGGAAAGCTGAAAATCGGGTTTTCGGGTCCATCGGACGGGAAATCGAGCGGTATAGGGGATTAATTTCGGGGATATTGATGGCATTAAGTAGGAGATTTAAAATAATTTCGATTTAACGCCACAATCAATACTCCATTTTAATTTAATTTACTCGAAAATTGCTTAATCGTAATGTATAATCTTAATTTTGAAAATGTGTACTACAATAAATTTTCTATAATACCGAAATGGCCGATTACTCTATTATAGTAAATATTGAGTAATTGGCAATAACAATAAACGATATAAATTAAGACCACCATGATAGCTTCTATAATATAAATTAGTAGATAATTTGATACATATTTAGGCAATAAATATAACTAATATTAAATTTCATTTTTAGTATCATAAAAATACTATATTTTTACCCAGCAAATAAAATAATAGAACTCACCTTATGTGGATTATTGAACTCTACTTTATATTCTGTACTGTATAGTGGTTGTTTTTGGTTTTAACAAACCCGCAAAATTTCATTTGAAATATTTCCCTACCAAATTACCTCTATATATTTACCTAACAAAAATTCGTTATAAAATATCCCTTAACAAATACCCTTTGGCGGAAATATATTATTTCATTTCGATATGTTTGGAACGCTGCACATAAAATAAATTAATATCTGGCGTATTATCGGATTCGATCATTTTCATGAAAAACGACCGTGAAACGAGTTAGCAAGAATTTACAATTTACAAGCTTGTTATCGAGCTGTTAAAGCAGCCGCAAATATTTAAGATCATTATGTTGAATTGGATTAAAATTTTTATTTTCCCTTTTTTTCCTCCCATGTATACTCTGCAATATAAGTTGTGGCTTCTTTCACCTCGTTCGCAATATATTATCACGTCTCTCTCGTTTCTTTTATTGAGACATCAATGCTATCTGTGCATGTGGTTATAATTTTTGGTATTAAGGAAACTAGTAGGCTGGTATTTATTTATTTACCTTTTGCTTAGGTGGTTTTATTTACTCAATATGCTATTAGTATATATAGCACCTTGTATAAGTATTAAAAAATTAGGTAGTTTCAACAAACTTTCATGAATATTATACAGTAAAATCGAAACATGAGTTAACTCTAAATTCTGGGACGTCGTCAATTACAATTACAGACCGTCGACAAGTTTACAACTAGCTGGCGATGCTGACAAATGTTTCTATAAATTTTGATTATAATTGGCCGTTGTCGCTGGCTCGGCGTAGTTTCTGTTCGGTGCGTTTGCACGGATTCGGGCGAAACTCTGGAGCAGTTTCCGGGACGCGGGAATTAAAATTCGTAGGCGATTGTTCGGATTACCGTTCGTTTCGCGTGTCCGATAAGGGCATTATAAATTGGTACAGATATAGCGAAATTAATGAACAGCCCACTTGACTGCTTTTCGCGATAATTAGCCGGGCTAGAGGTGTTGGCAACAATAGTGGAAAAAATGCTACACGCGCTACGGCTGATACGGATCGACGCCTTGGCGTGACCGATTTATCAAAACATGACTAATGAAAACCATGCAGGAAGTTCACAACAAGGAAACTGTCTGTATAAATCTTGTCTCAAAACGGCCAGGATATATTGCGTTTTGTGTAGCAGGTACTTCGACTGCTATCTCCACAATAACATATAGCTTTTACTGTGTTTAGTAATTAAAAATTTTCACACAACATACAGCTATGGAGAAGACCATGATGAGAGATACGCGGATTTCGGCAAAAGATACGATTAGAAATGATTTATTAGAGCTCAAAACCGTTTTCAGTTGCTCAAAATGTGTTATAATTAAAAAGATATAGCCCTTTGAAATTTAAAAATTTCGAGTTTTGACTCATACCTTATCAACCAATCATAAACCACTCACGTCTTGTTGTATAGTAAATAGTAAGAATTTTCGAAGCAGTAACAAAGAATACACAAACGAACAAAAATCAAACTGTCATTTGTCAGATTTTTCTGAAAAATGCACAAAACAAATTACACGAATTGCAGTTCGTCACAAAACACTTTACTGATAATATTGACGTTGACAAGAATGTTGCCAAATAAATTTTTCAGGACCATTATTTGTGTTTTTAACACGAAAATCGGTTACAATTTATACAGATGAAGATGTTATTTCTATATTAATATATCGAATTATCCATTAGGTAATGGAAGAAATGGATAAATCAGAAAATGTTTATTGCAATAAATATACAAAAAACGCACATTTTGCTGAGTAAAGAAGAGTAATAGGAAAAGTGGCAAACTTGCTAAATATGACTTCTCTTTGCAACTCTCTCTTTGATTGGAGCAGATTGTATGACGATTGTGTGACGTTTTTCAAACTTTAAAAATTAATTGCGGCCTTATTTGGCAACAGAAAAAAATTAAAATTTCATTAGGCGCCTTCACGGTTTTCAAAAAAAAAATTAAAAAAAAGTCGCTCAATTACAACAATTCCTCCCAATCAACCGCGCTACACAATATATGCACACTCAGTGTATTGAACTTCGAGAGAGCTAGAGCTCCGTTTGAAATTATTACATTTAATCTAAAACCGCACAATGCAATTACTTCCGCGTTGCGCTCCTCAAACGACCATTTTCCTACTTTTACTTATTAAAATGCCCCACCTTATAGCGCTCGAAAACAATCGCCGATCGGACTTCTAAACGACTGTCGCAAATGGCTTCTGTAATTTTTCAACTTCTGAAATCGCCGACGGCGCGACATTCATCATTCCCGCTTTTTTTCCTCTCGTTTTAGAATCGCTCGGACTCGAAGACAACTCTAAATTGAACCGACCGTAAAACATTGTGTGCGTAGAGAGCCTGCCAGCGATAAATATTAATCGAGCTATCTATTATAGAGTGTACTAAATGCAAGATTAAATATGCATAGTATAGTTTGTGCAAAACTAAGTTAGGTGCACGTCACCATAAATTTACTTCGTCACAAATAGACACAGATATTTTGAAAAAAATTGCATATTTTAGCATACTTATACGTAGATATTTATGTATTTACTTACTAATTTTTGTTTGTACATTCAATTTTGGTCATTTTACATACATTGCATATTTTTCATATTTTTTTGAAAACTATTGAATAATTTTGATATTTTTTTGAAAATCGCTGCAAATTTTTGATATTTTTTGAAAATAATTGCAAATTTTTGATATTTTTTTGAAAATTATTGCATTGCATATTTTTGATATTTGCTTGAAAATAAATGCAAATTTTTGATATTTTTTTTGAAAATTACTGCATATTTTGATATTTTTTAAAAGTCACTGCAAATTTTTGATATTTTTTTGAAAATCATTGCATATTTTTTACATTTACTTGAAAGCAAAGAAAAATTTTGATATTTTTTGAAAATAATTGCATTGCATTTTTGATATTTTTTGAAAATTATTGCTTTTATTTTTATTTATATGTATATTCTGAATCAATTTAGAAAATTTGTGAGCAATTTATAATAATTCAGATCGAATAAAAAGTGTCCAGAACATTTAAAAACGCCCTAGAATCAATTAAGATTGTTCAAAACAATTCACAATGCTTTAGAATTAAATTTGATATGTTAAGAACAATTTAAAACACTTTTGAATGAATTAGAGCTGTCCAGAACACTTTTAGAATATTTCAGAACGAATTAGAAATGATTCTAAACAATTTTGGACGTTTCAGAATGAATTAAAACTGCCCAGAGCAATGTAGAACTGTCCAGAACGAATTAGAATTGTTCAGAACACTTTTAGAATGCTTCAGAACGAATTAGAACTGTTCAGAACACTTTCGGAATGCTTCAGTCTGCTTCAGAAGGAATTAGAAATGAATCTGAACAATTTTGAACGTTTCAGAATGAATTAAAACTGTCCAGAACTAATTTTGATATGTTTTTGAAAATCACTGCATATTTTTAAATAAATCGTTGCATATATATGCGCATATTTTAGCAATTTTTTTGCATATATTCCGCTCTTTTTATGCTAATTAATATAGTAAGAAAATCACCCAAAAGCACACTAAACAAATTATAGTCCTAACATTTTCTCCCAATTAATTACTGTAATTAAGCATCTAATTCACCATGGTATGAATCTTTCTGTTAACACCAGCACCTAGCTAAATCCCCTCAAACAACGGGTTGCTCTTTATTTATGCTTATCTAATTACACATTGTGCTCGGTACGATTTTTTCCGTTTGTTCTTCTTATCCGGGCGTCCATATTACACCGAATCGAGCGTGACATTTTTATAATGCACGCGCGCTGTTTGCACAGATTAAAAATTTTCACGTTCGCATTTTTATTCGGGCCGCCCGGTATAGATTTCTAATCCAGCGCGCGGAGCCCACGCGGAATTATGGCGAGCCGTCATGCATCGCCTAAATCATGCAGCTCTATCGAATTGCCCTATAAATTTCGAGCTTCGACTCAAGTTGGGAGTTAGAGTTTGATCAAGTCTTTTTAATATCATTGCCAGCCTTTAAATTTTCCCATCTCGGATGGCTGGATGACTACTCAATCTTGCAAGAGGATGTTAGATGGGATGCTAATACTGCCAAAAAATACAGGGTGTTCAATTACACACTTCTAGGGTAGGTATAGTAGAAAAATTGGGGCCAGAAATGTTGAAGACCCAGTAAGGGGATAATATGAAGGAAACTTATAGACATTCCCTCGTAATAAAATTTTAATTTCGACTACCTCATCTCGGTTTTCAAAGGCCCTCGATTCCCTCGAAGAACTAATTATCCCTGCGGTCTTTAAGTGGGTCAGCTAAGACAGGGCCCTTTGCGATATCTCGAATGACCATGTGCCCTCGGATCGGCTTTTTTCTTTCTTTCGCCCGTTTGGAGGCTCGTCCTCAATCAGGTTATGCAAAAGGGCCAAAAGAGCGAAAAGGGCGTTATTCGTTTATGAGGGATGCAGAAGGAAAACGGGCCCTCGGTCGCCGGCGTTTGAATGACTGATGAGATTTATTCCAGGAAAGGATGATGGTCGAAAAGCAGATTTTTCGAACAAAAAAAGACGATACTTTTAGATAAGTCTACTAAATTATACGGGGTGAGTTATAGGCTAAATAACTACCCTTTAAAACCCAAAATATATCTACTATTTGTGGGACATTCTGTATGCTGAGTTTGTGCAAAACAAATCTGTTTTATATGCGTTTATTTTTAAGAGCAAATATGACGAAATCAGTGACGCGCATCTAACTTTGCTTTGCACAAACTATAGCTAATCTTCTACATGACTCAATTAAAATTGTTCTCTTCGCCGGGCGCAAAAAAAATACTAGAATTTCCACCCGACGTGCCCTTAGATAACCTCGCAGAATTTCTATTCTCTCTTCGTGAAATTTCCAGCGTGAATTGCTCGAATGGCCCGATTCGCTTCGGAATAAACAGCGCTCTATTCGAATGCGATTAATTGGCTTCCCTCAAACGTCAAACGCTCGCCCGTGCGCCGTGAGAAAAGGAAATTTTTATACCGGCCGTTTAAAAAAGCTCGCGCTCGAGCAATTTAGGGCTTTCGTTCGATCCGTTAACGAGGAAAAAGAACCGTCCCGCCGCTATTCCTCCATTGTTCTTAATTGAATTAGAGTTTAATTAAACAATTGCGGAGGGTAATTATTTTATTGCAGACGGCTCCGAGTGTTCTTTATGCTGCTTTATTGGACTAGATATTCGATTTAATGAACGCTGGCCGGAAGACACAGTCGAAAACAATTCCTTTTTTCGCGTAGGTAGAAGCAAGGAATTCAATTTTGTTTCAATTAGGCTCAGATATCGGGATTGGAAAGATGTGTACAAAGAGGGCCGGATTTTTTTATTATTTATCCGGTCTTTTGATTCCCGTTTAAATCTCGAGCGCCTTGTAATGGAGAAGACCACGATGTGAGATACGCTTATAGATGATTTATTAGAGCTCAAAACCGTTTTCAGTTGCTTAAAATGTGTTATAATTAAAAAGTTATAGGCCTTTGAAATTTAAAAATTTCGGGTTTTGACTCATACCTTATCGACCAATCATAAACCACTCACGTTTTGTTGTATAGTAAATAGTATGAATTTTCGAACGCAGTAACAAAGAATACACAAACGAACAAAAATCAAACTGTCATTTGTCAGATTTTTCTGAAAATTGCACAAAACAAATTACACGAATTGCAGTTCGGCACAAAACACTTTACTGATAATATTGACGTTGACAAGAATGTTGCCAAATAAATTTTTCAGGACCATTATTTGTGTTTTTAACACGAAAATCGGTTACAATTTATACAGATGAAGATGTTATTTCTATATTAATATATCGAATTATCCATTAGGTAATGGAAGAAATGGATAAATCAGAAAATGTTTATTGCAATAAATATACAAAAAACGCACATTTTGCTGAGTAAAGAAGAGTAATAGGAAACGTGGCAAACTTGCTAAATGTGACTTCTCTTTGCAACTCTCGCTTTGATTGGAGCAGAGTGTATGACGATTGTGTGACGTTTTTCAAACTTCAAAAATTAATTGCGGCCTTATTTGGCCACAGAAAAAAATAAAAATTTCATTACGCGCCTTCTTAGAACACACAGATTCGAAAAAAAAATTAAAAAAAAAATCGTGGTCTTCTCCATTTCGAAATTGAATTTTCATCATAGATAAGTCCATTTAACACCAACTAAAGCGCTATCTACTACTGGTAGTCGATACAATAAATATTTATTACTTTATTACACGAGGATCTTGCAATAAAGCGGATTGAAACCGTAATTAGAAAACAACAATTCGTACTTACAACAAACTGCACGGGCGGATGGATAATCCGGCTAGGAATCGTTGTGGGAATAAAACTTTTTCTCGCCGATGGAAAAAGTAGCGCAGAACTTTTATTATTCATTAGATTTAAAGCGGGGAACTAACTCGACTTCGGGTAAACGTAAACGAGATGTAATGGGAAGCTGTACGGGAAAGTTCTCGAAAGAACTTGGGAAAAAGTGGCCCCAATTAACTGCTCGAGCTATAATGATAATCCCGGTGGAATAAATAATTTTTTTATACGATGCGATTAGGCTTAGATGATTCACTCGTGTGTTTTATCAATGCTATATAGTTTCCTGACGGTCAATCACAAAGAAATTCGATCTGTAAAATGTTTGATAGATATAATATTAAACCAATGAATAATGAGATATATAAATGCATTTTATTCGCAAAACTACTTTTTTTTATTAACTCATCTTAGCTCGTACAAAAAAAAGGGTATTTAAAAGTTTCTTGGGAGCCACTTTTCGACCTCATAAAAGATGAAAATTTTTAATTATCATACCGAGGGAGCCGCTAATGAAAATTTTAACGAGGATTTTATTTAAATACAACGACTGCCCGACTTAATAGATCGTCGCTACAATTTTTTTTACATCAAAGAAAACTCACGAGAAAACTCGGAGAGTTAAGTTGGGTGTAACTTCCACAAGCTATTTAAATATTGTGTAAGGAGCTTCCTCACTTATAGCGAAATTTTCATTATTTTGTTCATAATGAAGATTTTAATTATTTTCGAAAATACCTATTAATACGCAATATTATAAGTGTTGTATTTATTTAATTAATTTAGTAAATACAACAAATAATAAAGCTCACCTTAAATCGAATCTATCAGCTCTTGGATATCCAAAAAATTCAAAAAATACTCTACAGCACTGCCAACATTCGAATCACACCGCAAACTAATTACAAAAATCGAGTCAATTCGCGATTTGAAATGCAAAAAATGAATTTTTCGTTTACGCAAAACGTAAATAAGACACGTTCGAAGGGGGCCGGGTCTCCGGTCGACGCGGCTCTACCGAACAATCGTTGAGAACGGACTGAAAAACTCTCGGCAAACGGAGCGCCTGAAACCGCTGAAACGCCGCGCTGGGTTGCGCTTGGCTGGAAACCAGACGAGTCGGAGGCAATGCGCGAGAACGGGCGTTCTGCGAGGAGAGTTCTGTCGTACTTCTTATTGATGGTTGGATTGAAGTTAGGGTTGTTTTTTTTTAATTCCTGTAAAGTTAATTTTCAGGAAGCTTAATTTTTCAGGAAATTAGTATAGGCATCTTGTCTTTTAGTGTAGGTATTAATTAATTAATAATAAAGCTTAATCAAAACGCATTTGTGATGATTGAGAATTGAAGTTAGGGTGGGTTATTTTTTTCAATTCCTATAAAGTGAATTTTCAGGAAGCTTAATTTTTCAAGAAATTGGTAACTTGTATACTTTTCTTAGTGTATTTTAATAGTATACAGTGGGCGCAACACAAAAATGAACGCACGTCACCATAAATTTACTACGTCACAAAAAGACAGTGTTGCCAAACTTTTATAAAGTTTACAAAATCTAAGAATTTTCAAAAATTGTCAAATGGCAAAATGACAAAAACAAATTAAAAATTAGGGGTTCCTGTTTCACGTTCCTAAACTACCGATGTGTTCAGGTGCTCACTACAATTATCTTCAAATTCCTTTATTATCTGAAATACATTTAATAGGTCGATTGAAAAATTTTGTGTATAATTGTCGTTTATAAGTGTACATCGTGAAATTTCAGAGAAAACTTTCGTAAAATATGAAATATTTAGTGCTGAAATTGTGTCATTTATAACATGTGAAAAAGATAACTACACAAGAAATTCTTATTTCTTCATCATTCGGCCGAATAGCCATTAGTAGTGGAGGCTAATAAACTAGAAAGAAGAAGAAGAAATGAAAAATTAAAAGTACTGATCGGATGACAAATGGCAACTATGCGACTTAACAGTCAGTGCCTATCAACATTCTATAAGAAAAAATTATTTATTTTATATAAATACGTTGAATTTTTATAATATTAATTTTTCTTAGATGATTTAATTCTGCTTTTAAACATTTTCTATCATCCCTTATTAATATTAAATTAAATTCAGCAGGTATTAAACTTAATCTGTTTCAAGTATTTATTTTTAAATGTTGGTAGTACTGTAGGTATTAATAATGAGGTAACAAAATGAGCAAGCTTATAACCAATATGCTTTTGGGAAGCTTGAGGATTGGAGTTAGGGTTGGTTATTTTTTTTTTCAATTCCTCTAAAGTCAAGGATTTGGTAACTTGTACACATTCCTTAGAGTTGTAGTACTTATAGGTATATTAATGATAAGGTAACTAAGTAAACAAGCGTAACCAAAATGCATTTGAGCAAAATCCCACCCATTCACACGCTCCATTACCCAAATTCCTTTACAACATACTCCAAAAATCCGCATTATATTACAACATAATCCCACATCAAGCAGCAGCCTTCGAACTCAAAGACCTCCGATAACAAAGACGTGTGTAACAAGAGCATCGTCGATTTGTATTCGAAAAAGTCGGGTACCCCCAACAATGGCCGAATGTTCTTTTCCCGACTACTTACCAGCCCTTATTAGCTCCTTCGGTTCTTCTTGAAAAGCACCAGGTGGCGAAAGCGCCGCTGTAATGAAGACGTTTGTTTGCGACGAAGGAACGTACATAATAAATAAGGAATTACTCGAACCGGCCGTAAAAACTTTAAGGAAAAGAAATAAAAAAATACCTACTATGTGAGAAATGAGTTTTGTGCATAATTATCCATAGAGGGATTTAACCATCCAAGAAATCCATCGAGCTCTAGGGTGTAGCTTTTTATTTTCCTTTATTAATCGAATTATCCTGCGCCGTTAATTGCATAAAACGTATTAATTACATAGGTCATTCGATACTTTCTTCGAACCAAACGAGGAAATTCTATCGACGAACGGATAATGGTAATTGCTTAACAATTCGTTAGGGGTCGATTATTCCGCTCAAATAATCATTTTCTATACTATAACACTAGTTATAATTTAAGAGAGATATACAAGGTGTAAGTATAGTTTGTACAAAACAAAGTTGGATGCACGTCACCATAAATTTACTACAAATATGACGACATTAGTGACGTGCATCTAACTTTGTTTTGCACAAACTATACAGGGTGTTATTTAATAACATGCTAATACTTAAGGAGGTGATTCTTGGACCCATTTTAAGAAAAAAACTTCATATAAACCTATGTCCTAAACTTCTTAACTTTTGAGATACGGGGTATTAAAGTTTTAAGAAAAAAAACAATTTTTTACTGTCATTTTCATACCACTTTAAATATTTTTATGAAATTTGGTGTACGGCGTTTATGCATTAAAGAGCATTTTTTGACACAAAAATCTTTTTTTTATTTCTAACAGTGGCGTCCCTACTGGACTCAGACTAGATATTTTTGAATAAAAAAGTGATACGCCACTGCTATCTCTTAAAATCAAAATTATTTTTCGAATTCTCGTTCAATTTAGAACAAATTCGATTTCTTGACTTTTTTTCGTACAACTCACCGTTTCGCTAAAAAAAAAAAATAAATTCATTCATTTGCATCTCCGTGGACGAATGACGACCAAAAACGATTTATCTAACTCTGAACAATAATTTATTTAAGCGGATAACTTTTTAACGTTGAAATTATGAAATTAAAGTAAAATAAAGAAATAATTTAAATCTGCAGGTGTTGGAAATGTCCGCCGAAAGTGGTATGAAAATGACAGTAAAAAATTGTTTTTTTTCTTAAAACATTAATACCCAGTATCTCAAAAGTTAAGAAGTTTAGGACATAGGTTTATATGAAGTTTTTTCTTAAAATGAGTCCAAGAATCACCTCCTTAAGTATTAGCATGTTATTAAATAACACCCTGTATATGGGCTCTCGTTTTTCTTCGTTAATAAGGAGATTTTCCCTTGTATATTCGATCCAAAATATTCCCAAGTACTATTAAAAAAATCCTTATACGATAGCCCATTCAAATTTAAAATGTACCAACTCGATAGCCCTTCTGATATTTCATTAAAAACTTCTTCTAATAGCTTTTTGTACAGCACAAAGATGACTCAACAAACTGTACAGTAAAGCTACATGGTAAACATATCAGCAGCTTAACAATCTCTTAACGATTTGCTTACATCCGAACACAAAACATTATCCGCATCCTCTCTTATTGATTCCCGAACAAAAGCCACATTCCCTGGCGCGGCTCCTATACAGATTGTCCCCGCGTTTCGGGCAGGGTTGTCACTCAATTTTGACCCGGATCGCGTAGAACATTAAATGTATGCACCGAGCGTTCATACGCCATTATCTGATGGCGAATAGCGGAAGGGCGACCCCTCGGTGTGGAGTTATTCTCTTCCCGCGACTTCGGGGACGCATAAAAGAGTTATATGTCGAAAACGAAGGCGCTTTGTTGCCGGCCCCGATCGGTTACAAAACGGATTATGGGGCGCGAATTCGTCTAAAAAATACAGCGATTTTTCTATTATTTCATGAAGCATACAGCTGCTGTAATTCGGAAGAGGCCAATCACTCAGGCAGGTTAGTAACCCGGCTGTTTTTTTTATCGCCGCCATAAATATTCTGGGACGAAACGATGCACAATATCGGTAATTATTTTGTCAATTCGGCGTAATTAATCGTAATTTATTTAAGCGCTTTCTTAACAATTATCGACCATTTTGTACAGCGGAACAGAAACCGTAATTAATGTATAATTACAGATCGCCGGCTCTAATTGTCACTGTTTGTGCTTCGAGAAACCGCAACAAAATAATCGCACACAGTATATACGAGGGTCGATCGCTTGATAAACAACGCGTTATCGAATTACCCTCGTATATACGCGACCATCCCTTTCATGTCTTGCTGCTAACGAACATTAACAACTCCCGGCTTCCTGTCATAATTCGTTCCCCAGGACGTAATGTCGTAGAGGGAGCCACTCTCTGCGCGTGGACATTGAAATATGGCCTGTGTGGACCCGTTTGTTAAACGATCTTCAGATCTCCACATCGTCTGCTAATATTTTTACGACAACTCTAAAGACTTATTAATTAGTGGATTTTTAATTGGGCGGAAATTATGTAGAAAATATGTAGAGTTTTAACAGGATTTATGAAAGGGTGCAGATGTTGAAAAATAAAAAATAAAGTATCAGGTACTTAAAATGCAGATTTATTACTTAGTGACTTCGAGTAAGTACTAAAGAGCTTAATATAGTTTATGCAAAACAAAGTTAGGTGCACGTCATTTATGTCGTCATAATTGTGCCCGATTTTGAAAAATAAACCCTGATTTATAAACAGTTTTAAATAAAGGTTAACGTTTAAAGGTTATTATTTTTAAATACTTCATCTCAAGAAAACTGTCTTAGATTTTGTAAATTTTTAAAAGTTCGGCAACACTGTCTATTTGTCACGTGCTAAATTTATAGTGACGTGCCTCTAACTTTATTTGGCATAAACTATATGTTATCAAATCAATATCACATTTATCAATTACAACGTAATAATAAGAATAGGAAATAATATTGTGGATGCTCCAGAGTGGTCTGGAAACAAATTAATAAAATCTGCAACTGATCCCGATTATCCGGATACGTCAATAACGCCGGTATTGTAACAGTTTATACAGTTATATGGAAAATTTCAAACGCAGTGACCAATACGTGCGATCGCCAAATATCGCGGATTTACATAAGTATTTTACGAATATCCGATATATTTCCATTAAATAGAAGCATTTCAACATGTCGAATTTCGCGTGTCGGTGACGTTTATGGGATATCCCCATAAAAGGGATATTTTTATTAAATTTTATTTCCAAAATTTAACGCAATGATTCTGTTTTTCTATACAAGATTATCAAGGAAACGAAATATTGCAATATAATTAAGCTTTTATATCCTTAATCTCGTTACATTTTTATAGTTAATGACAAAAATGATTGTGAAATCACAAAAGTTTCACAAGGAAACAATGGCCAGCGTCTTGAGAGCGCATTGTAAAGCTGGCAACATTGCCATGGCCAGGCCAGTCGAACTCGTACTTGGTACTGTTCGTTTCGATGCAAGTCCGAGTTTGACTGGCCTGGCCATAGAAATGTTGCCAGCTTTACAATGCGCTTTACAATGTGCTTTACAATGCGCTTTACAATGGCCAGGCCAGTCGAACTCGGACTTGCATCGAAACGGACAGTACCAAGTCCGAGTTCGACTGGCCTGGCCATGGCAATGTTGCCAGCTTTACAATGTGCTTTACAATGCGCTTTACAATGGCCAGGCCAGTCGAACTCGGACTTGGTACTGTCCATTTCGATGCAAGTCCGATTTCGACTGGCCTGGCCATAGCAACGTTGCCAGCTTTACAATGCGCTCTCAAGACAATCTAAATACGTGGTAGGGCGCGTTAAACAAAGAAGCTTTATTTATTGACCTGGGGGATTACGAAGAGCGGAGTTGTACAGGGTGTCCCAACAGTTTTTCACAGTAACACAGTTTTTCTAGTAAATTTATTATGAATAATTTTTTCATAATCTCTAGCTGTTATGGGAAATGTTGCGAAACATTCGCCGCCCCCGGTAGATCCGAACGCAACACGTTCCCTTTGCGGTCGCATATGCAAATAGACGGCGGTGCGCTAACGGGGATGAGGAGGGCCCGGATGTTTGTTAAGTTCTTCGGCCAGCGTGCGCCGCCATTTTAAGCTGTTAAGTGGATTCCAAATCCTCCGTCGAGAACGCTTCATCTGAGCACTTGTCAGGGAGTTTCTCCTGCTGGAACGGGCGCTCCGCCGAAAGAACAAATACTTTAAGTAAAGAGGAAAACGCGAAAAAGGCGGAAAATCCTGCGACGGTCATCGGCGCACCCAACACAATATTTTACCAATAAAATTATCCCTAATATACATAACATTCCCATAAGGTAACTGATGATATACAGAACAATTTATGCATTTATCTTAAAGCTTTACATTGGTACAGATATACTCATTATAAAGGAGTAGAAAAATTGAAACGTGGAGTTCTGGACAGGCGCTACTGAGGAGTTTTCCGTAGGTATTAACTCTACAAGCGGATGCTAAGCCGATCTTTCTTACTTTACGACGATGGAGGACTTTAAAAGCGCATCGAAATTTACACAAAAGATATCTCTGTGTTCATTGTTACGTTTTTATCGACTCGAAATTCGCGAGCGACGCGCAGGAGGAGTTCTTTTCATGTACGTTTCCATTTTTCTAGTTCGTCATATTTTCCATTTTAGGAATGCAATCATGCAAATGTTTCCCCGTTTATTTCGCATACCTCCATGCGCGCATTTTATTATTGTTGCTTCGCGCGTATTACATATGCATGGGATTTTTGTAGCTCATTTATTAAGTTACTCGATGAATTTACGAGGATATTTGTTTCATGCGATTTTAAACGGTTTTTATCTATCGAAAAAATAGAAATAACTAAATGAACGGGCAAAAACCCGACTCATCGACACGCATTAAATACGAAATTAATGCCGGCCATATCGCGTTTTAATATCTCTGACTGCATTAAATTTTTGCTTTCCTTCGATAAGAAAAAACCGGTTTTAAAACGTCTCCACTACACGGAATATCTAGCAATGTCTAATTAATGCGGAGGTGTTGATAGATGCACGGTATAAGGTTTCATTAGCAGAAAACTTGTAATTGCTAATTGCTAATTGCGCTGAAATAAAATGCCAACATTAACGATTTCGCTTTCGGTCGAACGAACTTCCAGAGACCCAATAAAATCGAAACTCGTTAGCATTAAACAAATAAAATAACCGCCTGTACACGAATAAAAAGGAAATTTCAGATTTCTACAAGATATACCCACACTCTAATCAGGTATACAGGTAAATAGCCGCATAAATTAGACCTTGTTCGGTATCTAAATCAACGAGTTTCCCAACCATCGGCGATTTCCATCAGAAATTTCCCCTTTTACCTGATCCGAAAACTAAAATAATTAAAATACTTTCGCTGTGCGAGATGTGTAAAGAGAGAAAAGGCGAGTCGCCGCGAACCTCGTTATAGTGGAATTTAATTTTCAGTTGTTGGCAATGCCAAAGGACAAAGTTAATCGGGGCCCGTTCCCGTCGTTTTGTTTCGTTTGTCAAAAGTTTCCCAACGGCCGGGAAAGCCCTGCAAACCTTCTGACGTATCGAACGAATGTGTTTGTTATACACAATATAAAATAAGGATTGGATGACGGAGAGATGGAGAGAAAACTGTTCAGAACCATTTAGAACAGTGTAGAAACTTTTAGAACTGACTGGGATTATTTGAAACAGTTCAGGATGATGTTAAAACCATTCAGAACTGTCCTAAATAATTAAGAACATGTTCTGGACTATTTGGAACGATCTAGGATGTGCAAGAATAATCCAGAATTATTTATGTATACAGGGTGTATTGTAAGTTGATACTTCTTTTTCAACTGTGTATGAATCTCTTAATTCTAAGCAACTTTTTCAAATAAACTTTTTGAATATTATGAATAACACAGAAGATAGAATATTTTAAAATTTCGAATATTTTCCAATACGTACCTGCTTTATTAAATAAAAAATTTATTTATGGTAGTCATCTGTCAAATAAATGCCGAAAAATAAATAAATTTCATATTTAATGAAGCAGGTACGTATTGGGAAATATTCGAAATTCAAAAAAAAAGGTAAAAATTATTAAAAATTTTTATCTTTATTTTTCAGAATATTCAAAAAGTTTATTTGAAAAAGTCGCTTGGAATTAAGAGATTTATACACAGTTAAAAAAGAAGTATCAACTTACAATACACCCTGTATAAAACGATTTCAGGACTATTTTTAGAACTTTTATAAGAAAATTTTTACATAAAAACTTGACTAATTTAGTGAAATATTGTCATAAAATCGTCATATTTACAATCTTGTAAAGAAAATTTATCATCCCTATGTATAACTCGGCTCTTCATAATCCCCCAGGCCAATAAAAGCTTCCTTGTTTAACGCGCCCTTAACCTTATTCCAACTAAAATGAGAATTTGGTGATATTCCTGTTTTTTCCACGCAGATCAAAATTTCCCTAGTGTCAATGTTAATTCTCCCATTCGACTATTAGGGGAATTTTACGGCGCGCGGTTGAAATCTTAGATTTTGAAGATACGCTGTTGCCATATGCCTTTGCAAATTTCAGTATTAATATAATATAATTTCAAAAATCGTATAATATTCAACTTATATAATGCTCGCAAGCTCATATTGTCATCCTAATCCTTTGTTTAAATTCCTCTATTTACAACTTTTTTCATTTGTAAACATTGAAAGTTAACATAACCTTCAAATAACCATATAACCTGAAAATCAGTAACAGACAGGATTTCAATTGCAAACCGGCAACGTTGGGATTGAAACCCTTTTTATATTTGTCATTTTAGTTGGAATAATTTAGATGGTCTTGAGAGCGCATTGTAAAGCTGGCAACATTGCTATGGCCAGACCAGTCGAAATCGGACTTGCATGCAGTACCAAGTCCGATTTCGACTGGCCTGGCATACATCGCCGCAGACCTACCCGGTATAAATTTTGTATAAGTACAAATTTTCTGTATCAATGCGACAAATTAATGTATTTTCCGTCATATATAAGTCCCCCATATTACTTGCTCGGTTAATCCCCGCAGTACACATTGATAAGCCAAGAAGTCGAAGATTACCCCCGCTTTCAGCCAGTGAAAGGAAAAAGTGATCCGCAAGAAAAGAACTCCTTCGCTCGGCTCTCTTGCATTTCGCGGGGATTAAAACCGCGACAGTGGCGCACCTTATTAACTTTAATTTTTCCGTGAATATATTTGTGAGCGCTCGTTCGTTTTATTTTGTAAATGAAATCGCGCAAAATTGGAGCTAATCAAACGCTGTAATTATTTTAATTAAACGCCACCGGGGACAGAGGTCGCTGCGATCGGCTCGAATTTTCCGCGATTTGAAAATTATAAACCGACCGTAATGAAGTCTTTTGTTTCCCGATGGCTTTCCAACGGATTATTATAGGCCGGGGTTTCCGACCGTTGTCACAGCCCGGCGAAGAGTTGTAATTATGGCGTATTTGAGGACGCGAAAAATGGAGCCCCCCGCCCTCCCCGATCGGATAGCTATCTTCTCATTATCTACTTGCGGCTTGTCTATAGGAATTACCCACCAGGGATGGAGTCGCTTCGGACCACGCGAATTTTTCTATGCAGCTCTAACGAGCATCAGCACATCAGGTAAAAGTCGAATTTTCCTGCTAAGTTTTAGCCCCCGGAGAGGAGCCGGGATTAACATACGAATGAACGATGACAATGCATTTTTCTCTCTTCTCCTGGATCCAACCCATCGAAAAATCTGGTTTGAAACGCCGCAATCAAGCGTACACACAGCGGCCCGGCGGAGTGAGAGACGGGGGATTTCCCGCGGTTCAAGTGATTTTTCGCCGTGCCGGCATTCTCCGGACGGCTTTTCCCGCGCTGATCTGACCGAAAAAGCGAGAGGGGGACGACGCCTCGCGACGGGAGAGAAGCGCGGAACTCCCGATTGTCCCCAAGGGAATATAACAATTATGTTTGCGTCGTTAGATATAGAGAATCCACGGTATTGAAACGTAACGCCATTGAAAGCGCTGAATGTGGTCATCATGCAGAGATTGAAAGACTCGTCTAAGAGACCAGTGGCGTACGGATTTATTATAATCTTTCACATCAAAACTGGTACACTAATGATTAAAGGGAGGAATATATGCAAAATGCATATACTTATTTGACGAAGTTTTTGCATATTCTGAAAAAAATGCATATTTTAGCATATATAAGTAGATATTTATGTACGTACTACTTTTTGTTCATACATTCAATTAGATCAATATTGATCATTTTACATACATTGCATATTTTTCATATTTTTTTGAAAATTATTGCATAATTTTGATTTTTTTTTGAAAATTATTGAATATTTTTGATATCTTCTTGAAAATCAATGCAAATTTTTGACATATATTTTGAAAATCATTGCAAATTTTTGATATTTTTTGAAAATCAATGCAAATTTTTGACATTTTTTGAAAATTATTGCATAATTTTGATATTTTTTTGGAAAATCATTGCAAATTTTTGATATTTTTTGAAAATCAATGCAAATTTTTGACATTTTTTGAAAATTATTGCATAATTTTGATATTTTTTTGAAAATTATTGCATAATTTTGATTTTTTTTTGAAAATTATTGAATATTTTTGATATCTTCTTGAAAATCAATGCAAATTTTTGACATATATTTTGAAAATCAATGCAAATTTTTGATATTTTTTGAAAATCAATGCAAATTTTTGACATTTTTTGAAAATTATTGCATAATTTTGATATTTTTTTGGAAAATTATTGCATATTTTTGATATTTACTCGAAAAGTAGGAAATGCAAATTTTTGATATTTTTTTTTTAATTATTGCATTTATTTTTATTAAAATTTCTGAGCAATTTATAATGATCCAGATCGATTAAAAACTGTCCAGAACATTTAAAAACGCCCTAGAATCAATTAAAATTGTTCAAAACAATTCACAATGCCTTAGAATGAATTTTGATATGTTCAGAACAATTTAAAACGCTTCTGAACGTATTATAACTGTTCAGAACACTTTTAGAATGCTTCAGAAGGAATTAGAAATAATTCTGAACAATTTTGAACGTTTCACAATGAATTAAAACTGTCCAGGACAATTTAGAACTGTCCAGAACGAATTAGAACTGTTCAGAACACTTTTAGAATGCTTCAAAACGAATTAGAAATGAATCTGAATAATTTTGAACGTTTCAGAGTGGATTAACTGTCCAGAAATAATTTTGATATTTTTTTGAAAATCACTGCATATTTTTAACAATTTTTTTGAAAATCACTGCATCACTATCAAATACCAAATATCTATAAAAATTCTAAATTGTCTTCTGAAAGTTCCAAAAAGTCCTGGAAGAGTTATAGACGGTTCTGGACAATCCTCGTTTATACTGGACCGTCCCAAATACTCCTGAAACTGTTCTGAATCATTTTGGATAGTTCTAAATGTTCCCAAGATCATCCTGAACTGTTTCAAATGGTCCTATAGTCAGTTCTAAATGATTCTGAATTGTTCTAAATGGCTTTGAACAGTTCAAAATGGTTCTAACACTGTCCTGATAATTTGAAAACACGATTTTGTGTGTACTTAGGACCTTCTCTTTCTGGCACTCGTGTTATTCATATGGCCCCACCCGGTATATGCACCGGCAGAGCATCGACATTGCATGCGAAGTGCACCGCTTTTTTGGCAATTATTCCACAAATAGACCACTCGAAATTACCTTAAGAGGTCCGTCCGCCCCGCAACGAGCACAGAACACGTCTCTCTGCTAATTTTCCCCGTATACAATAGAGCATCCTCTTCCATTATAAATAAATCGCGTGACCGCCGCCGATTCCGTATTCTCCGTATACTCTCTATTTCATAACTCGAATCGTGCATTTATTATTCCATTATTGTAGATGGTATCGCCGACGTAAAATCGGAATCGCCGTAAATACGTGGGGCACGTAACCGGCGCCGCGACGCGAAAAAGCGAATGGGGAAACAACTGTATATCGGGGCGTCGGTTATAACGTCGTGTTTTTCTAATTTTCCTGGCGTGTCCTCCTAATTACTGCGTTATTATCGCTTAATTAATCAATTTAGAGGTGCGTTTTTTTATTTTGTTTACTACATATAAAAGGGTTGTGTATATAATAGGGCAGATGTTGGTTTTAATCGAGATTATTCAAACAATGAAAGTGTTGAAATACATTTATTTTAATTACAGATGAAGTGCAGGGTGTTTATTAATGATGTGGCTAAAATTCAGGGGGATCAAGGGGCAATATTTTGTGCTTATTAATAGATGATTTTTGAAAACTCTCTTTAAAGGAAAAAATTATGCGAACTACTTGTACAACGCTTTTTTTTAGTTTAAGGTGTTATACGCAGTTGTGAGGCAAAAATAAGACGGGTTTTCAAGAATTTATCCTGAAGAGACTTTTGAGTGTATTAATTTGAAAATTTTTGTGGATATATAAGCATCCTTTAAGAACGTAAACAAATTTTTTATTTATAAAAATGTGGATTGTAGAGCGAGCTGCAGGCGATTTCCGGAACCTCTTCTAAAAAAAGACGATTTACGGTGTACATAGTATCTCAAAATTGGATTATTTGAAATCAAAAAACCAAACAAATTTCGTTAATATATTAGATTATCTATTTATTAATCGTTCGGTTAATCAAAATATTGAATTTTCACAAAATGGCGGCTTCTCAAAAAAATTTTGTTTCGATTTTGTATGTAAAATTTGGCCTTAAATTGTTTATAAAATAGAAAATAAGTATCGGATTGACAAAAGGAACGATTAATTACTAGAAAATGTATGTAAGAAGATTGTGTTAAAATTCTAGACCGATCGAACAAGACGTTTTTGAGATATCGTGTACACCGACTTGAAAAATTCTGTTTTGAGAAAAATGCGTTTAAAGTTTTCAAACCCGGTTCACACATAGAATAAAAATTCACTAAATGGAGAAAGACCACGACTTTTTTTTTAATTTTTTTTTTTTCAAAACCGTGTGTTCTAAGAAGGCGCCTAATGAAATTTTTATTTTTTTCTGTGGCCAAATAAGGCCGCAATTAATTTTTAAAGTTTGAAAAACGTCCCACAATTGTCATACGCTCTGCTCCAATCAAAGCGAGAGTTGCAAAGAGAAGTCACATTTAGCAAGTTTGCCACTTTTCCTATTACTCTTCTTTACTGCTGCAAAATGTGCGTTTTTTGCATATTTATTGCAATAAACATTTTCTGATTTATCCATTTCTTCCATTACCCAATGGAAAATTCGATATATTAATATAGAAATAACATCTTCATCTGTATAAATTGTAACCGATTTTCGTGTTAAAAACACAAATAATGGTCCTGAAAAATTTATTTGGCAACATTCTTATCAACTTCAATATTATCATTAAAGTGTTTTGTGCCGAACTGCAATTCGTGTAAATTGTTTTGTGCACTTTTCAGAAAAAATCTGACAAATGACAGTTTGATTTTTGTTCGTTTGTGTATTCTTTGTTACTGCGTTCGAAAATTCATACTATTTACTATACAACAAGATGTGAGTGGTTTATGATTGGTTGATAAGGTATATGAGTCAAAACCCGAAATTTTTAAATTTCAAAGGGCTATATCTTTTTAATTATAACACATTTTGAGCAACTGAAAACGGTTTTGAGCTCTAATAAATCATTTCTAATCGTATCTTTTGCCGAAATCCGCATATCTCACATCGTGGTCTTCTCCATTTAGGTATAGGTAACTCCGAAAGTATTGCTCAGATCGACTTCAAATTTTGTGTGCACACTTTTGAATATACGAACATTACAAAAATGCAATAATTCAAAATCATAGAGTTTTTTCAAAATCATAACTGCGTGTATAACCCCTTAAATTAATTTAATTATGCTTACGAACGCATGTTTTTTACCTGATGTAACAACACAATTAAATCGAACTCGGAGTACCCATCGATGCGGCCCGTTGCTTCGATGAAATACGAGCCTCGCTAGCGAGGAAAATTTTAAATTTCGCGTACTTAACCGCTGGATATCGCGTGTAATTTTCGTTTTAAGACTTGAGACGCGACGACCGTCGATCGCATAACCCATAAGATGACCCGTTGTTTACGATGGCGATCCGTACTCGGTGTATGTACATCTACATTAAAGTTCGCTGTGGGAATTTATTTATTGAACCCGGTTTTTCCTCATTAAATCCGATTATTGCTTATTTATATTGTAAATAAGTAATATACTAATATTTGTTGTTAAAATAGAATGCAAATTGCATATTACAAAAGTGTAAAATCTATTATAAAAGCTAATGTCTAGAAAAGAAATCTTATATATTTTTTTTTAAATTTAAATAGTCGTTTTATTTTGGCTGAAATCTGCGGTATCCTTGCTGGCCTTTTTGCGACGTTCGTTCGCGTAAGAGAAATGATAAATCTCGCAAACTACTCCTTGGCTTTTAAGATAATTCCCCGGGGACAAATGCCGGCTCGCCGAATGAAGAATTATGGAAATCGGCGTTATGAATCTGTCTGCGAAGATTTATGCGCGTCCCGTCCGAGAGAGTCCCGCAAAGAGGACGGATCGCTTAATTAAGAAGATGTTGAACAGACCGAGCGGCCCCCCGAATAAAATAGATGCAGCGCAACTACAGAAATCTCGCTTGTTTTCTTGTTGTTGACAACGTGTTGTACACACGCCTTTTTATACGCGAAACTAATGGAAATTTAATGCACTTATCATTGTATAGGTATAATATTTTTCACAAACAGAATTAACTAGATATTGTGTTAGGTGATTATATGGCAAGAATAAGTGTATACGCTTCCGACATTTCTTGCGCAAGTGTACACTGTGTCCCATTTTGGTCGCGACTGTACTACTTTTTTGTCAAACTTACAATGGCACAAACAGATTTTTTAAATCTCTTTTTATTTTTGAGTTACAGGGCGATAATGAAAATTCTGACTTATTCAGCCACCCCCGTATCTCGTTTGCTATTGAAGATATTTTGAATGTGTAAACTGATTATTATAGATAATTTTAAGTAGAATTCAGTGACGTCCTTAGTTTTTTTATGGGGGTTACCATTTCTGAAATATGACACCAACTTGTATTTTTTTTAATGGGACACCCTATATTATTATTGTCTATTAAATTTGTAATTTTTTTCTCTTTTTAATGATATGGCACATTCTATATTTTGAATTTCATTAGAACGCTCAAAAAAGAGAATAACTATTTTATTCGAAAAATGGTTAGGGGCTATGCGGAAAAACAAAAAAAATCGTAGAAATGTTTTATTTAATATTCTAAACAACTATTTCTGTTCTAAAAGTATTTTATTTTGGTTTTTCTGCATAGCCCCCTAACCATTTTTCGAATAAAATAGTTATTCTCTTTTTTGAGAGTTCTAATGAAATTCAAAATATAGAATGCGCCATATCATTAAAAAGAGAAAAAAATTACAAATTTAATGGCCAATAAAAATACAGGGTGTTCCATTAAAAAAAATACAAGTTGGTGTCATATTTCAGAAATGGTAACCCCCATAAAAAAAACTAAGGACGTCACTGAATTGTACGTAAAATTATCTATAATAATCAGTTTACACATTTAAAATATCTTCAATAGCAAACGAGATACGGGGGTGGCTGAATAAGTCAGAATTTTCATTATCGCCCTGTAACTCAAAAATGAAAAGAGATTTAAAAAATCTGTTTGTGCCATTGTAAGTTTGACAAAAAAGTAGTACAGGTTCGCGAAAACCGCAATGTCCTATCAAGTCTAATAACCGAGATACCCCCCAGTCGCGACCAAAATGGGACACAGTGTACATACTTTTGGAAGTCACTCTCGCAAGTACTTGCGCAATTTGAGTCGACACAAGCCAATGGAATTAAAGACTTAAAAAACCTTGTATAGGTAAGGAAATTTATTAGACCATTAGTATTTGTAGTACTTGTTATGTATCTAATCTTTTCATTCGATAGTATTGGTGAAATATTTTAAACAAAAGTGAAGTAAAATTCTTTCATTTGACTATTAAAAGATTAAGCACCGATGGCTGTGTACGTAAACAAAACAACGTTTCGACTCGATGGAAGATTAGTGGTGACTTGTAGAAATTCCTCGATAAATAATGCGTACAAGTTATCTCGTTAAATTGTACGAAGAAAAAACCACAACGAAGTGAGCTTTGCTTTAATGAGATTTACGATCTTCCTACGATCCTCCAAATTTAATACATCCACTAACTCAAGAATTTCAACTATTAAATCAACCCAAATTTCTTGCGCAATAATGCACTAGTACAAGTACTTTAAATTTCGTGAAATCCACCATAAAAAAACAGTTTCGTTACACTTACAACTCGACTGAATTCGATACGGGCCTTAATACTTGTCATTTTATCTAGTTTATATTTATTGCTCCGCAGTTCCTATCTCCTTATTAGGGACGATGGGTCGCCTATAAAAACAAAAGCACATCTATAGTGGAACACCCGCCCACCATGCAACGAGTTTTAATGAACAAGGTGTCCAACTAAAGCCTCGTTCACACGATCATTCCATTACTCACGGTCTTTTGCTCGCCTCATTGTTGATTCGAGTGCGAAGAATTAACTCCTATAGTGGTAGTAAGAAAAGTTTTTGTTTGTCGTAAGAAATTGGTGTGTGTTGGGGGCTTTAGCAGGCGACTCGAATGAGATAGGAAGTTATTAAAGCGGCCGTATCGCAGCTAGCAGCTTCACGAAACGTTAATGGACTCTTTGTCATATTATCTGTAAATATAAATATCCGGAATCTCCGTCCGTAATTGTAGCGCATCTCCACCGCGGGCCGAGTTTTTGTACGCGCACATCGGCCTCAAATAAGAAGTCCAGCTGCTCGGCGGTATCAAAACACCCAGAGGCGGCTGCGATTATTTTACCTACTATACAGGGTGTCCCTGCGAAAGGTAGGACTTTTTTATTTTAAACGCCTAATCATAAAAACATGCGGTTTTCTCAGATATGTTTTATTTTGCTATAAGTTTTGTTTTAGTGACATAGAAATTTTGTATCAGCTGTACAGGGTGTATTATCAAAATCCCCTCTTTTCAATTCACATTAACCCAATTTTTTCAAATGAAACACCCTGTATATATTGACGCCATCTGAAAGATACACTATTCTACTTTTTAAAAATGTATAATTTCTACATGTTATTTTACAAAACAAAGAAGTTATTTAACTTTGAACAACGTAATGCAAATCGCCTTAATTAAAATAAAATTTACAACAAATCTTAAATTTTCCATTTTTAAGGATGCTTTATGAATGGTTTTTCGTTAGGAAACACATTTAATAATCGTACACATTAACATTTTCTTTTTCAATTAAACATGTTTTATACGTTTCACTAATGTTATGTTTCACAAAGTTACAACTTGATTAAATGGGCTACCTTTCGCTGGGACACCCTGTATAGCAATATTATTATGAAATGAAAACCAACTAGTATTTTATTTTACCCAAAAATATGTCACCAAACTTTGTCCACTATCAAAAAATTTCTTTTCTATTCTCAAATTTAGCATCCTGTAACTTATTTACTAAACACTTTTATTCACAGATAAATCATCTTATTTTCGTCTCAGAAGTCAATAGTTAAGCCATGTCCCAGCCTTTTTGCGACACCCTGTATATTTAGTTGTAATTTAAGTTTCACAAAGTTGATTAAATGGGCTACCTTTCGCTGGGACACCCTGTATATTTTTTATGAAAAAGCGTAAATTTAATTTAACTGTGGTTTTGAAATTGTAGATCCTCTGGAGGATTTAAATTGTGGTCCAGCATCTGGTCGATTTGAAGATTTATTTAATTTTCTGTATCCTGTGTGTGGATTGTGTTGGACGCCGCTGTTAGGGGAGCATTAGTGACAAAAGGCAGATAGTCTCATCAGCGATGCAACGCCTCATCTATCCATAGGAGTTAAAAGCATTTTTAAGTAACTCGAAGGCTTTTCGGGAGATATTTCCGAGTCAAGTGTTACATTCCGAAAACATGTGGTCGCCGATATGAGACGGTTTTTCGAAAACGCGATCGAACCGTCGTAAATCAAGCGTTTTTCGTCGGCTTCGAAGATTTCGTATATAATTAACGTTGCTTTTTTCCTACTTCTTCTCGTTGTTGCTCTTCAAACGGCCGGGTTTTTCATTGCCACTGTCAAAGGTTATGGCTGCGGGAGAGGTATTTTCGGATATGGCTTTTAGCTAATGACTTGATGGGGATTCCTCGGATTCGTTTGAATTATCGTAAATCTAGTTAATTGCTTCGATTCGACTAATAAATTACGGCTAACATTAGAATACGTTATCGCGGGTTTTAGGGTAAATAAAGCGAAACGATTTGCTTAGTTAAAACAGGATGTGTGATGAAACGTTTAATATTCAGGAAGTGCATTATATTCCGTAAAGTTTGTTCGGCAAATACCACGGTTTTTCACACCTCTGATTTATAATTTACCTGCATTTTCAAAACTCTGCATATGCTGGTACGTTTGTGTGTTTAACTAAAATTAACTAATACGACTTAATAACACCGTCTTGGATAATACATGTACACTGTGTCCCATTTTGGTTGCTACTGTGGGGTGTATTTCGGTTATTAGACTTGATAGGACATTGCGGTTTTGGCGAACCTGTACTACTTTTTTGTCAAACTTACAATGGCACAAACAGATTTTTTAAATCTCTTTTCATTTTTGAGTTACAGGGCGATAATGAAAATTCTGACTTATTCAGCCACCCCCGTATCTCGTTTGCTATTGAAGATATTTTAAAAGTGTAAACTGATTATTATAGATAATTTTACGTAGAATTCAGTGATGTCCTTAGTTTTTTTATGGGGGTTACCATTTCTGAAATATGACACCAACTTGTATTTTTTTTAATGGAACACCCTGTATTTTTATTGGCCGTTAAATTTGTAATTTTTTCTCTTTTTAATGATATGGCGCATTCTATATTTTGAATTTCATTAGAACTCTCAAAAAAGAGAATAACTATTTTATTCGAAAAATGGTTAGGGGGCTATGCAGAAAAACCAAAATAAAATACTTTTAGAACAAAAATAGTTGTTGAGAATATTAAATAAAACATTTCTACGATTTTTTGGTTTTTCCGCATAGCCCCCTAACCATTTCTATAACAAAATAGATTTTCTCTTTTTTGATCGTTTCAGGAAAATTCAAAATATAGAATGCGCCATATCATTAAAAAGAGAAAAAAATTACAAATTTAATAAGCAATGAAAATATAGGTAACCCCCATAAAAAAAACTAAGGACGTCACTGAATTTGACGTAAAATTATCTATAATAATCAGTTTACACATTTAAAATATCTTCAATAGCAAACGAGATACGGGGGTGGCTGAATAAGTTAGAATTTTCATTATCGCCCTGTAATTCAAAAATGAAAATAGATTTAAAAAATCTGTTTGTGCCATTGTAAGTTTGACAAAAAAGTAGTAAAAGTTCGCGAAAACCGCAATGTCCTATCAAGTCTAATAACCGAAATACCCCCCAGTCGCGACCAAAATGGGACACAGTGTACATGCCTTTGGAAAATATATACATCGAAAGACATATGTAATTATATTCCGAAACAAAACTCAAACAAAAGCAATTTCCTTTTTTTTACTTATTGAGTAACAAAACAATAAAATAATAATAAAACCCCGGAATACAGTCTATAATCTTACTAATATAGATTTGTATGAAACCGAAATCGTAGATTAAAGAAATAGTCGCTTTCCAGATGTCGTTTCCTACATATTTTATTCATAAAAACAAACAGCCCATTTCCACGTTTCCCGACCAGGTGCGTTTCCCTACGCCGCTATTTCCCGAGCGAAAATCCCGTATACAATTAGATTATTGGTAACAAGCGAGGGATTCGGGATATTTTATTCCCGTATAGGATTCCGCGATCCAGCAATAATTACTATTGTCTGTTCCAGATATTAATTCAGCATCGTCTATACGGCATAACGCAAAATGTATATTCATAAAAGAACCATCCCCTTTATTAAGATTTTTTTTGCGCTAAACCCTCCTCGCAGTCGGTCTATCCATTTGCTTAATGAATTTTTTTGAAAGTTTTTCCCTTCGATTAGTAATTTCTGATATATACACGCATTATCTGGATTTCGTGGATTATTACAAAGAAAACGTACAGTTTTTAGTGTACAGCGAAAGATCTTTTGTGAATTAATAAATATTTTAGAGGGTCGTTTAATTAATTCAACCTAAAATTCATTGTCAATCGAATTTCCCCGCCTATAGTTGATAAATTAATTAAAATTTAAAGGAATTCCGCGACACAATTGAATTTTTGGATCCGGCCGATTTCGGACTGATTAATTTCGCGAAATCGTCGAAGCGACTAATTCCCCAAAAGGTGTAATTTAGAGTGATTCGAACGGCAAAGTAAAAGACAGTTTTAGAAGTGTCCCGCCAGTGCCGTCACAACAACTTTAGAAAATTCGCAGATTTTGTTAACTTTATAAAACTTCGGCAACACTGTATATTTGTTACGCAGTAAATTTAGGTAACTTTGTTTTGCACCAACTATAAGTTTACACATTATAGATGATTTTGGAAATGTTTTTTAGGAAAATCTGGATGACGAGACGCCATTGTTCCGATGGAAAACTTTCTCTCATTGTCCCATTGAAAGGCGAACTATGCAGGAAAGTGTCACCATCGCGGAAAATTTAATTACGTCCCAATGGAAATTGGAAAATCGCTGCGCGATCGAGTCAAAAGGGAAGACTTATAGTTTTCTTTGTACCTGTTCGATATTGTGATCGAGATTAAGTTGAAACGTTCCCGAGCGAAAAGATTACGGCAGGTGGAAGTTTCGAATCAATCAAGAGTTTCGCGCTCGCTAGGGAGGAGTTGCTGAATTCGGTTTCTCGATAAAATCTTAATTTTCTTATTATATAAGGAGCTCGTTTGGTTTCCATTCAGAGAACAACCCGCATAGCTGGCGCATACAAAAAAAATACCGCGAAACCCCAACGATTTCGTCATTTACATTTAGATCCTTCCTATTATAAGATCAGTCAGGTTCGGGTTTTAAAAAGGGCACAATGAGTTCCCCGTCTCGAGGAAAAGGGGCACAAATAAGGGGCAACCTGATACGTCCTGTATTACGACGCCGTAGGGGTGGCACATCAAATTTAATAAGAGTTTTTTGTAGTTTTTGACATGGGAAAACATACATGTGGGCGTGGAGTATTAATACAAAAAAAAATAAAGAAAGGTGACTAATTAAAATATTTGTCCAAGGTGGTTGTCCATTGCAACTAAATAAATACTAAGGGGAGTTAAAATTGTAGTATATGAATCATTAATATAATATAGGGGTAATTGCAATATACTGGGTGTTAATGAATTCTTGTTAAGGTAGGTATAGTATTAGAGCCCTTTGATTATGGGATTTTTGGAAGGAGTTTGTAACACGTATTCATTAACTTAACACCCTGTATAATAGCATAACTTTCTACTGAAATTACAGTTGGGCAAAGCTTTCGTATCGAATTGAATGTTAAGTATAGGAATTAATCAATCAATCCGTTTCGAAACCGATCGAACTGAGCGGGCCTTAAATAGCATAAACTGTTGGCATAAACTGTGGACGGCTGTTATTTACAACAATATTTCATCGCGGATCGCAATTAATAGTTTACGTTCCGGGGCCCCATAAATTTATTTACACGAATAGGTGTGAAATACGTCTGAATAATTACAGGCCGGGAGGCCGATGAAAATCCCTCTCTAAGTGGTTTCGAGTCTAATAACTTCTCGGAATCGCTCTTTTTTCGTTATTTATTACATAAATCTATAAACTCTTTATTGTAAAAATCAACCCAAACTTTAACTACAGGTAGGTACAATTCCGCTCTCCTTAAAGTCGCAGGGCAATTGTAAAGCTGGCAACATTGCCATGGCCTGGCCTTTTTTAGAAGACAATTTGGACCATTTTGAACTGAATATTCAACAAATTTACAGGCAAAATCTTGTACTGTTTAAAACCATTCAGAACCTGTTCAGAATCGTTTAGAAGTCACTACAACCTTTTGAAATAATCCAGGACAGTTTTAGAACCATTTTAGAACCTTTTTTAGAAGACAATTTCGACCATTTTGAACTGAATATTCGTCAAATTTACAGGTAAAATCTTGTACTGTTCAAAACCATTCAGAAACTGTTCAGAGTCGTTTAGAAGCCACTACAACATTTTGAAATAGTCCAGGACAATCTTAGAACCATTTAGAATCTTTTTTAGAAGACAATTTGGACCATTTTGAACTGAATATTCATCAAATTTACAGGTAAAATCTTGTACTGTTCAAAACCATTCAGAAACTGTTCAGAATCGTTTAGAAGTCACTACAACATTCTGAAATAGTCCAGGACAGTTTTAGAACCATTTAGAACCTTTTTTAGAAGACAATTTGGACTATTTTGAACTGAATATTCGTCAAATTTACAGGTAAAATCTTGTACTGTTCAAAACCATTCAGAAACTGTTCAGAATCGTTTAGAAGCCACTACAACATTTTGAAATAGTCCAGGACAGTCTTAGAACTATTTAGAATCTTTTTTAGAAGACAATTTGGACAATTTTGAACTGAATATTCAACAAATTTACAGGTAAAATCTTGTACAACTTAAATGTGAATTAAATCATAAACTGTTCTATCATTACAGCTTTTCCATTGGAAATATATAACGTAAAAATAAACAGTTGGTACTGTTCGTTTCGATGCAAGTCCGAGTTCGACTGGCCTGGCCATAGCAATGTTGCCAGCTTTATAATTGCCCTGCGACTTTAAGGAGAGCGGAATTGTACATACACTACATCTTTAATAATAGATGCAATCGCATGGCATAAAAATCTACACCTATACGATAAAATAAACCGTCCGAACTAATTACCTCCTAATTGTAAGCACGTTTTACGTTCAACCTACCGCACACGTCAAATTACACAGCGGGACGGGTCCCGAACGGTTCGAATTAAAACGAAAAACGGCCGCGAATATTCGAAGTGGCACCCGAAGAGGAAACAGAGTCACGGCGTGTTTTCATTTCTGAAAATTACCATCAACTTCGGGAACGAACGCCAACGCCACCCGAAATAGATACGGGGGATTTCACCTGGGCAGGAGCCGCATTGGCGTAGCCAGAGAACCATCAATGTTATGGAATTGCAATTGGCAAAAGATAACCAGAGAAGTTAAGAAGCTTCCTTGAGGAGGTAATTGAAAGAATTTTGTTAAAAGAGGAAAGTAAAGAAATGTTAAGGGATGATTGTAGGCCTGTTCTAGATCATTTTTGATTGCACTGGTAGATAGGTGTATTAAAATTTCACAACTATTAATAGTGAATAGGAATTATGTTTGATGCTTTTATTAATTAGTTGATGGTATTTGGAGGTTGAAAATGCGATGGGGGGTTAATGGACATGGGGGGTTAGATTGTGATACGCCATTGGAATCATTTAAGCGAGCGAACGTTCGCAAATAAGAGAAACAAAATTTTGAGTGATTCATCCTTTCCTTAGGAAGTCGTATTAAACCCAGTGGGTATATTACATTTTTAAATGAGTTTGACGTGCGCGTCATTTTCGAAGAAAATATTGTAGCTGAATACAATGTCGGATTCGAGCGGTCGTATTTTCCGAAATAATTGGTCAGACGAAATATGACCTGGCTATATATACAGAGGAAAGTACAAATTTGTATGCTCTATGGGTGCAACAGAGAAGACTTGCATTAGTCTCATATAAGGGAAGAAGAAAGAATGATATTGTGGGATTGCAACTTTCTCATTTTAACCCACTGTTATTTTAATCTTAGATCATATAATATATATGGATGCATCGATGAAGTAAAAACTCGGTTCCAACATATCAGCGACGTACTTTAATTACCCATCCTTGTTTAACACGTTGTGTTTCTTAACGCTCCATCTTTGTTTTGGCCAACTGACATCTTATGATACATTTGACATACAGAATTAGCGCCAAATTTAAACATTCATACCTTGAATTTTATTTATGTAACCCATATTCAATAATTCAAATATAAAAAAATAAGAAATAACAATCAAAACAAACAAGTGACGTTTTGAGATTAGCAAAAGTTAGGTTAGATTAGGATTAGGTTAGGAAGTAGAAAGTAGCAGCGTTGCCAAATTTCTAAAAGCTATTTCTTTTCTCTTTTTATCTTGTACCAAAAATAAATAATGGATTAACTATTTTTATTAATAATTATAAAGTTAAAATATCTGTACATCAAAATTTCATTTACGAACTTAAACATTATAATTTTTGATAAAGAATATACATAGATATAATTCAAAAGTGTTAAAATATTTGAATTAATAATAAATCTAGATAAATCTGGCAACAAGATATATTTAAACAGTTATCTAATTCATACGTTCAAGTATTCAATGCGCATGTTCCATTAGCTGACCAAAACAAAGATAACGCTATTAGAAATTCTATAAAGCAGAAGGAGATAATGTGAAAAAGGCATGTTGGAAATGTTGGAACCGGGACGTACATTCAGTTTTTATGGTATTAAGGCATCCATTTATATATGATCTAAGATTTTAATATAATCTTTATTCAACTCAGGAACTGCTAACAAATCAGGAATAAATCCCAAAGTTGAAGGGTGCCTCAATAGAATATTCTTTCCCACAATATTTATGAAACAAATAATAATTAAACATCAATCTAATTTTGACCTCTCCATAGCTAATGCTTTATAAAAGCACACTTAACTCGCACTCCATATATATTAAACGAATCGTGTGTTTCAAATTAATTAGAAATGTTTTGTTTGCGGGACTTTACATAAACTCCCGACGTATCTGATTAGCTGCCACTCGATCCCCCCACGTCAAAAACGTGTCGAATAATTAATTGAATGGAAATTTTAACCCGAATAAAATCGGTCCGAATTCCGCACAATAAAACATCTTAAGTTCGTCGCATGCAGGACCGGATCGGATGCTTTTTTTTTCTCTTATTTATAGTACGTGTACGAATCGAGGAATTGCAGATTTCGAATTAAGCGGAAATTTTCCGAGGGAAAATAGAAAACGCCGGGCTGTACAGCGCTTAATCCCGCACACTCATTTCGGGACAATGAATGCAATTAACGAACGTGACCGTTTCCCTATAAATATGAATTAATTTCGGCGAAAGAGTTCCGACGTTAATCCGGAATTAGTCCGGGCGCGATCCAACTGCACTTAATCCTGCTTTTTTATACAGTGTGTCCACTTATAAGTTCGCACCAAATGGGAAACTTTTTTATTGTTAATATTACGAAAAAAAGTTATTCTTCATAAAAAGTTCTGCATTGTCCAAAACCTAAAATGCAATCATAAGATATTAAAAATTTTCATTCGTATACGAGGTTTGTCAAAAATTGTGATTTTTGTCCAAGGGTAAAGTACCTTTATTTTTGAAAATATCGAAAATTATTATAAAGAAAAAATGTTTAGAATTAAAAATAACTTTCAAGTATTCAATATTGTTTATTTATAAAAATATTTTTTTTACATTTTCTCTGTGAAAACTTGTGAAAAATTGTGAAAATGAACTTCTTTTAAAAAATGCTGGTGCAAATTAAAAAAAAAATAATTAAATTAATTATACAAAAAGTGTAAACTTAAATTTTCAACATTTTCACGAAATTTTTTCAAGAAAAAATGTCGAAAAAAATATTTTTATAAATAAAGAATATTGAATATTTAAAAGTTATTTTTAATACTAAACATTTTTTCTTTATAATAATTTTCGATATTGTCAAAAATAAAGGTACTTTACTCTTGAGCAAAAATCACATTTTTTGACAAACCTCGTATACAACTGAAAATTTTTAATATCTGATGGTTGTATTTTAGTTTTTACACAATTCAGAACTTTTTATGAAGAATAACTTTTTTTCGTAATATTAACAATAAAAAAGTTTCCCATATGGTGCGAACTTAAGTGGACACACTGTATAATCGCCCGGAATATACAGCGTGGCATATTAGTACGGAAAAGCTCAATATATCAGAAAACATCAAAGAAACTTTTACCCAACAGAAAATTTACATATTAATAGAATAATATATAGGATATACTAACTATTATTGATTACAATAAATCAATTATTTACTAACATGAAGAATAATTAATGAGAATAACTAAAATATTTATTCACAACTAATTACATTCTCTATTGACTTATCGACATGTACAAGTAGGTAATATACATACATACAAAAGGGAACCGAATTTCGTTAAAATAATTAATTCATTCGACGTTTATTCTCACTAATTTCCCAACGTTTCGATTCGCAATCCGAGCGGAAGTTTTTGAATCGAATCGCGGCGAGTACACGACGGAGTCGTCAAACTGCCGTAAAGTTTTATTATTTTATCGGGCATAAACTCGGTTGCGATTCGACCGACAACTTTCAGGATGTTGACTTCCGGATGTATTTCGCCGGTCCCCGATGCGATTGCGAGACGCCTCCGCGTCCCGACGCTGTCTGGACACACCGAGCAAAACTACCTCAATTAATAAATACACCCGCCTCCATCCACTATAATAGTGTAACTAATAATTAATTACACCGATTATAAAAGTGACAATGCTGGAGCATTAGAATTATTGATAAAGTGGGTTGTTAATAACGCCCTATTTCACCAACGAATTCTTAAATTTAGGTAATACTTAAACCGGATTGCTCTAAGTGATACTTAAAGGTGATAGGAAATACCTAAAGTTAGGACAGATCTCTGGGCTTGCCTGAAGGATTTAGGAAGTATTAACAATATTTTTCATCATTAGCAGGCTTTAGAAGAAAATCTCACTTGAGATTAGTAGATTTTATAGTATTATTTGTTGATAGTTTAAAAAATTAAACAAGTAATTTGTTCTTGTTAATTAAAAAATATTCGAGCTATACCAGATGAAGTTGAAAATATAGAAAATTTAATTGAGGAGGGTCATATTGATTATAAAAAAGTTGATTATTTATATCCAAAAAAGTCGATTCTCTACACCTATAAGAGAGTCAATTGCCTACACCCAAGCGAGTCATTTCTCTATCTCTATACCCAAGATAGTTGATTCGTTTTGTACCCAAGAAATTCGATTGTCTATCCCCAAGAAAGTGAAGAAAGTGGATTTTCTCCCCAAGAAAGTTGATTCTTGCCACCCAAGAGAGTCCATTCTCTACAGCCAATAGAATCAATTCTCTGAACCCAAGAGAGTCCATTCTCTACAGCCAATAGAATCAATTCTCTGAACCCAAGAGAGTCCATTCTCTACAGCCAATAGAATCAATTCTCTGAACCCAAGAGAGTCCATTCTCTAGAGCCAATAGAATCAAATCTCTAAACCCAAGAAAGTCCATTCTCTATACCCATCAAGAGAGTCCATTATCTACACTTAAGAGAGTCCATTCTCTACACCCAAGAGAGTCCATTCTCTAGACCCAAGAAGGTCCATTCTCTACACCTAAGAGAGTCCATTCTCTACAGCCAATAGAATCAAATCTCTAAACCCAAGAGAGTCCATTCTCTACACCCAAGACAGTCAATTCTTTAGACCCAAGAGAGCCGATTCTCTATACATAAACGAACCAATTATCTGCATAAGACAACAATTTCGCGTATAACCAACGAGCAGCACTTCAAAGCATCCAATAATCCTGCAGGAAATCCCGCTCCTATCAAATCTTCGCCCGTCTATATAACATGTTATTAATACTCGCAGCGGTCTTTTTTTTAATCCCGCGTCAATTTCGCTTTCGTTCCTTTTCACCGGCACGCAACAATAGCGGCGAGGAGGCGGCGCGATTGTCCCCCTCCGGGGAGACCGGCGATGATCCCCGGGAATCCAGATATTTTCCAGATAGCCTCTCGTCGGCGGATCCGCGACATCATTATTAAAATCCCGCTTGCGATACGCTTCGCGGCCTGCAACATGTGTTTAAGGGCCATTAGTAAGAGGATTTCGAAGCGTTTATTAAATACTATAAATACTGTCGATTGTATACGGTATTATACGAGTTTAAGTAGTGTTAAATTGTATCTGTATATACAGGGTGGCTAATATTTTGTAGTGGCGAAAGGTATTTAGGAATGTCTTAAAAAGAGTCCTTTCAATGTGTCATTCGTCGGGAATAGCGCGTACATCCGCTTTTAAACCGTTTAAAATTATTTAGCATTTTCGATGGTTGTCTTCTCGGATTTTATTAACTATAAAAGAAACAATATAAGGACCGAAAATAGACGCTGGCGACCGTGTTTCGCAGATTTACTGGATACACTTAAAACTTTATTATCTTCGCTCTTCAAAATAATAGACCCGGCCTGTCAACGGGTCCGCATTTATTTACGATACACCTCTGGCATTTTCCTCGCTCACATGTTTCTCGTATGTGCAGCATTTTCGCTTTTTGTACGGAAATTTCAGCAATCTAAATTATCTTGTTACAAAAATGGAGAAGACCACGACTTTTTTTTATTTTTTTTTTCAAAACTGTGTGTTCTAAGAAGGCGCGTAATGAAATTTTAATTTTTTTCTGTGGCCAAATAAGGCCGCAATTAATTTTTAAACTTTGAAAAACGTCACACAATCGTCATACACTCTGCTCCAATCAAAGCGAGAGTTGCAAAGAGAAGTCACATTTAGCAAGTTTGCCACGTTTCCTATTACTCTTCTTTACTCCGCAAAATGTGCGTTTTTTGTATATTTATTGCAATAAACATTTTCTGATTTATCCATTTCTTCCATTGCCTAATGGATAATTCGATATATTAATAGAGAAATAACATCTTCATCTGTATAAATTGTAACCCATTTTCGTTTTAAAAACACAAATAATGGTCCTGAAAAATTTATTTGGCAACATTCTTGTAAACGTCAATATTATCAATAAAGTGTTTTGTGCCTAACTGCAATTCGTGTAATTTGTTTCGTGCATTTTTCAGAAAAATCTGACAAATGACAGTTTGATTTTTGTTCGTTTGTGTATTCTTGGTTACTGCGTTCGAAAATTCATACTATTTACTTATACAACAAGACGTGAATGGTTTATGATTGGTTGATAAGGTATGAGTCAAAACCCGAAATTTTTAAATTTCGAAGGGCTATAACTTTTTAATTATAACACATTTTGAGCAACTGAAAACGGTTTTGAGCTCTAAAAAATCATTTCTAATCGTATCTTTTGCCGAAATCCGCATATCTCACATCGTGGTCTTCTCCATTAAACCGCACTCCATCCAATTTCCTCCGCTAAGTTTGCGATACATCGCAAAAAAGTTACGTAACTCTTGCACGTACACGTTACATAATCGATCAATTAGGGAATTTCAAAGCGGACGGCAACATCGCAACGTCTATTGTATTGTAATCCACTGTCAACTACGACTACGATATCGGAGGGATGTTAAGTCAAAACAATTGACAGGCTTAATTGAGCGATGTCGTCGCTTAATTGGCACGGTTATACCATTTAATCGTTTGATTAAATTAAACCCTTTTTTACTTCGATAAATTATGCATCTCGCGAAAAATCCTGTTAGCGTTCGGATTAAGAAATTCGCCGGGCCGCGTTTAATTCTTGCTTTCATGCTCTAAGAAATTCGAATTAGCTCGTTTTGCGACGAGATGCACTCTCCAGCCGACGGTAGTCCGGCGGTCTACGATCGTAAATCTAAATTGTGGCAGCAGTATAAAGCTCCAGATGTCGCTGACTGATCGATTGCTTCTTTCTTTATACTCCTATTAACCGCAAAATAAGCAAATATTAACGCCAATTATGAACCATTCACTAACACTTAAAGGGTGTATATTTAAGATTGTTATAAGGCCTTGTTGTCCCGGACTATATTTAAATTGTGTCGGCGGATAGCGCGCTCATTATTTTTTAATTAACAAAGATATTTAACCCCGTTTTAATTACACTCGAACACATGGCTCATACTGCGCGAGTCGGAGAGAGACAAACGTTTCGGAAGATGAATTAATAATCCCGGCATCGGACTCTTAATGCCCTCCTTGAAGCTCTCCGATCCAATTCGGAATACACTCCGGATTAAAATTTCCGTGCTAATTAAAACCTTTTTAGATGTCCCTTTTTACTAATTCGAATAATTACAAAACTAATTATTTCGCGATAAAAAAATACAACTCGACTCTTTGTGATTTTCAATAACCACCGGCCGTTATTCATCGGGCTTAATCCAGGAGAGCTTTCCAGATTCAAAGATCCGGGTACGTGTGTGCGTATACGTTTCAGTGGGAATATTCCGGTCCCCGGACGACTTAGACAAACTTAATAAACCCATAATATCTCGTAATACCCCCGAGGAGCTCCGAGCGGGGGATTTAATTGCGGAAATGGGGCTTAAAAACTTCAACAATATCAGGATTATTACATATTAAGATTCTGGATCCGGATTTTGGAGAGCTAGGTAAGTAAATGCCGATTCTTTTATACACACTTCTCTTATACAAGTACAAGAAATTCGCGAAAAACTCCCCAGAAAATGTCTTCTTCTTTTTCTTGTGGAGTCTTTGAGGGATCGCATTAAAATTAAACGAGCCGTTGAACCGCGACAATCGGGAGATCCTGCTCGAGCCTCCGCCTAACTGGGGTGACAGCCACTTTTTTCTATCCAACTAATTCGTACTCTGACGCGAAAGGACCGTCACGAATCGGTTATGCAGCTAATGTTATTGTTAGAAGTTCCTATTGTGTAGTGAAAAGGATTCTTATTCTTCTTATTAAATGCGATGCAACACAAAAGTATAGTGGCTTTTTTTGTTGCGTGTTAGAGGACCACCCTGTATACTACGCTGCCCTCATACGTGCGCCGATCGGCGTCGTCTAAAAGGCCTCCGAAATAATTGTCACTTCATAAATTGGCTCAATTCCATTTAAACATGTAGTTGTAGTGCATGCGCTCCAATTATACAAACGAAAAAGGAAAAGAAGCGATCGGCGCGCATCGAAGCGGATTTATTGCCCTCGAGGGCTTCCGCGTATTTTTATATACCTAGCCGATTTTATCGAGAACGGATTGTTTTTAGAAGGGAATCGGCCTCGTAAACAAACGCACATTCGCGCGAATTATAATTAGAACCGCAATCGTGCTTATAGTGCGTTCACTATAATGCTGTCGTGACGTCACGTATAATTTTATATGAATTAAAGTAAATACATACATGCACTCATATATAATAGGTATACTCACAATTAAATAGAATAGACTATATAGAATAGACTATATATAAGAATAGACTATAAAGAATAGAATAGAATAAATAAAATAGACATAAGTACTCATAATTAAAGAGCGGAATATATGCAAAATGCATATTTGCATATATTTGTCAAGTTTTTGCATATTTTGAAAAAAAAATGCATATTTTAGCATATATGTAGATATTTATGTATTTACTACTTTTTGTTTATGAATATATAATTCAATTTGATCAATTTTGATCATTTTACATACATTGCATATTTTTGATATTTTTTTGAAAATTTTTGCAAATTTTTGATATTTTTGAAAATCTTTGAATATTTTTGATATTTTCTTGAAAATCAATGCAAATTTTTGACATTTTTTGAAAATTATTGCATATTTTTGAAATTTATTCGAAAAGCAAAGAACATTTTTGATATTTTTTCAGAACGAATTAGAAATGATTCTAAACAATTTTGGACGTTTTAGAATGAATTAAAACTGTCCAGAATATTGTAGAACTGTCCAGAACGAATTAGAACTGTTCAGAACTCTTTTAGAATGCTTCAGAAAAAATTAGAAATGATTCTCAACAATTTTGAACGTTTCAGGATGAATTAAAACTGTCCATAACAATGTAGAACTGTCCAGAACGAATTAGAACTGTTCAGAACACTTTTAGAATGCTTCAGAACGAATTAGAAATGATTGTCAACAATTTTGAACGTTTCAGGATGAATTAAAACTGTCCAGAACAATGTAGAACTATCCAGAACGAATTAGAACTGTTCAGAACTCTTTTAGAATGCTTCAGAAAAAATTAGAAATGATTCTCAACAATTTTAAACGTTTCAGGATGAATTAAAACTGTCCAGAACAATGTAGAACTATCCAGAACGAATTAGAACTGTTCAGAACACTTTTAGAATGCTTCAGAACGAATTAGAAATGATTGTCAACAATTTTGAACGTTTCAGGATGAATTAAAACTGTCCAGAACAATGTAGAACTATCCAGAACGAATTAGAACTGTTCAGAACTCTTTTAGAATGCTTCAGAAAAAATTAGAAATGATTCTAAACAATTTTGGACGTTTTAGAATGAATTAAAACTGTCCAGAATATTGTAGAACTATCCAGAACGAATTAGAACTGTTCAGAACTCTTTTAGAATGCTTCAGAAAAAATTAGAAATGATTCTCAACAATTTTGAACGTTTCAGGATGAATTAAAACTGTCCATAACAATGTAGAACTATCCAGAACGAATTAGAACTGTTCAGAACTCTTTTAGAATGCTTCAGAAAAAATTAGAAATGATTCTCAACAATTTTAAACGTTTCAGGATGAATTAAAACTGTCCAGAACAATGTAGAACTGTCCAGAACAAATTAGAACTGTTCAGAACTCTTTTAGAATGCTTCAGAAAAAATTAGAAATGATTCTGAACAATTTTAAACGTTTCAGAACGAATTAGAACTGTTCAGAACACTTTTAGAATGCTTCAGAACGAATTAGAAATGATTCTGAACAATTTTGAACGTTTCAGAGTGCTCTTTACTCATAATATTTACGGAAATCTAATTCGCGGCGATCGTAAATCTTTGTTGCGCTCGATGAACGTTGGGCGATTGCACTGGTAAAAGACTAAACAAATCCGAAGGCATTTAATAAATCGCGGCTTCGAAATGACGAACGATCCGCGGAAAGATTAAAGAGCGGAGAGGCCGAATAGGATGTTCTAATTTGACGGTGGACGTCGCGACGCTATAACAGTCGAACCGAGTGCGAAGGAATCCATACAAAAATAGAAAATCGTCCATTCAGCTCGCCCGCTAATTAGCCAATTAACCGGGGTTTTGGATAGAAAATATGTATATCGAATTATTGGGCAGCCCGGAAATCAAAGACAAGATCCCGGAGCTTTTTTTCTCGTCCAGCTCGCGTTTGCAAATCGCACGCCAGCGGACCGTAAATTTCCGGAAACGTTCCGGCCGGTCATTCGAGGAAACTTAATGGACATCGGTCGAGGAAGCTCGCAAAGTTTTCAATGGAATATACTCGCATGGAAATTCCCTGAAAATTCATGCGGAACGTCGGCTGATTGAAATGTAATACAAAACGAAACTGACGCATGGCAGAAGAAGGGCCCAACAAAAGACATTATTAATGAATTGGATTTTGTGTACAGGGTGTTCTAAAAGTTAGGTAATACTTAAACAGGATTTAGGAAGTACTAAGAGAAGACCACGATGTGAGATACGCGGATTTCGGTAAAAGATACGATTAGAAACGATTTATTAGAGCTCAAAACCGTTTTCAGTTGCTCAAAATGTGTTATAATTAAAAAGATATAGCCCATCGAAATTTAAAAATTTCGGGTTTTGACTCATACCTTATCAACCAATCATAAACCAATCACGTCTTGTTGTATAAGTAAATAGTATGAATTTTCGAACGCAGTAACAAAGAATATACAAACGAACAAAAATCAAACTGTCATTTGTCAAATTTTTCTGAAAAATGCACAAAACAAATTACACGAATTGCAGTTCGGCACAAAACACTTTACTAATAATATTGAAGTTGACAAGAATGTTGCCAAATAAATTCTTCAGGACCATTATTTGTGTTTTTAACACGAAAATCGGTTAAAATTTATACAGATGAAGATGTTATTTCTATATTAATATATCGAATTATCCATTAGGTAATGGAAGAAATGGATAAATCAGAAAATGTTTATTGCAATAAATATACAAAAAACGCACATTTTGCGGAGTATAGAAGAGTAATAGGAAACGTGGCAAACTTGCTAAATGTGACTTCTCTTTGCAACTCTCGCTTTGATTGGAGCAGAGTGTATGACGATTGTGTGACGTTTTTCAAACTTTAAAAATTAATTGCTGCCTTATTTGGCCACAGAAAAAAATAAAAATTTCATTACGCGCCTTCTCAGAACACACGGTTTTGAAAAAAAAATTAAAAAAAAAAGTCGTGGTCTTCTCCATTTGAGTTTCACCATGCTCTAAGGAATATTTAAAGGTGATAAGGAAGAATTTAACAAATTACGAATATAAAAAATCGACGTCGCGACGCCCGGATTAGTCCGGTCGTCGCCGGCGTCGCGATGCGAAATCGACAGCTGTAAGAACAGAACAAACACACTTACCATAATACTCTGTAATTTAAACTCGCCGCAAATTACGCGTCATTCCAGTCGAATTTCGACCGATTTGTTTGCACTGAAAATATAACGGAAAAGTTTGTAGCCAGCACGGACCGATTTAAATCGTCCATTCGGAGCGACATAAAAAAAATTAATTGCAATTTCCCTTCGGAATCAGTCTAGTATACATATTAGATAACAGACTAGTCGAATTAGAAGCATTGTAAGGCTAATGTCTCGTGTGATAATTACGACTTCCTAGTTGATTTGACGAGGAAATAACCCAGCTGGGTATTATAAAAGTCGAGTCCCTGCGTGGCGACACGTGCCGATACGTTCCATAATTATCAAGGGTGATTCTAAAAGTTTAATTATGCAGCCAACAGTAAAAATTCCCTACATTCACAATCGTAATGAAGAAGCGTAAAATTATAGTGGTCTATAAATTCCTCGATCATTTCACTTGAATGCATTAAATATGAATTATGGTAACTACAAAATTCATTATTTTCTACCATAAAATGTAATTAGAGTGGATCGTTCCTTGATGAAGGGTTGAATATCGCCGAAACGAGTTCTACTGGTAAGTTTACAAATATCCAGATGTAAAATTTCGAGATTAACACAACCCATCGAGTGATTAAGAAGCAGAAAGCTGTTCTCACCCTTATTGACTATTGTGCGAGTCCGAACACTCGAACAACCCTCTAATTGCAACGTCGCCACGTCTACATTTTATCAACGAAAACCCGGATTTCCCAATTACAACTCTATTACTAACTATTAAACAAGCTTGCACTTATAGAGACAATTTTTATCAACAATTATAAAAATTTTTAACTAAACAAATCACTAAACCATACATTATTCATTTAAATAACTGGCAACATCGCAACCAACCCTCCTGTCTCGTGCTGGTATTTAAATTTGAATACGAAAACGCTCAAGGGTCTTTTTCCACAACACATCTGGGTGTATTGATGAAGGATTAAAACGTTGAAAGAACACTTGTAGTACCGTGAAAAAGTTGAAATTATTGCGGCTTTACAACTTGTTCGAATGCATATACAGCTTTAAACCTTTTGAAACGCCAAATAACCGAGTTTTACGGCACTTATCACACTTAAGTGCGAGCGTATAAACAATGTAAACGTGAGTTGGGTGGATTAAAAGTGTTTAGGAGAAATAAATTACAATGTGACAACGCCGCTTCGTCAGATTAACTATAGTTTATGCAAAACAAATGTAATGCTTGTATGACGACATTAGTGACGCGCATATAACTTTGTTTTGAATAAACTATACAGGGTGTTATTTAATAACATGCTAATACTTAAGGGGGTGATTTTTGGACCCATTTTAAGAAAAAAACTTCATATAAACCTATGTCTTAAACTTCTTAACTTTTGAGATACGGGGTATTAAAGTATTAAGAAAAAAAACAATTTTTTACTGTCATTTTCATACCACTTTAAATATTTTTATGAAATTTGGTGTACGGCGTTTATGCATTAAAGAGCATTTTTTGACCCAAAAATCTTTTTTTTTATTTCTAACAGTGGCGTCCCTACTGGACTCAGACTAGATATTTTTGAATAAAAAAGTGATACGCCACTGCTATCTCTTAAAATCAAAATTATTTTTCGAATTCTCGTTCAATTTAGAACAAATTCGATTTCTTGACTTTTTTTCGTACAACTCACCCTTTCGCTAAAAAAAAATTAAATTCATTCATTTGCAACTCTGAACAATAATATAATAACAATAATTTAAGCGGATAACTTTTAAACGTTGAAATTATGAAATTAAAGTAAAATAAAGAAATAATTTAAATCAGGTGTTGGAAATGTCCGCCGAAAGTGGTATGAAAATGACAGTAAAAAATTGTTTTTTTTTCTTAAAACTTTAATACCCCGTATCTCAAAAGTTAAGAAGTTTAAGACATAGGTTTATATGAAGTTTTTTTCTTAAAATGGGTCCAAGAATCACCCCCTTAAGTATTAGCACGTTATTAAATAACACCCTGTATAGTCTTAATTCCCACATGGAATCGTTTTGAATGGCGGCGTATTGTATTTGAATTATAATTCCTATCGAAATGATCACGTTTTTTTAAATTAGTAATTTATTCAGTTAACACAAAAGCGTGAATGGGAAGTACGGGAAACGTGATATTTTTCGATTTATTTAAACCAAACGAAGAATTTTTTACCTCTCGAAAAATAAACCTATCAAATTACCAATACCTGATCAAACACGTAATACAATAGAACAAACAAATAATAAAAAAAATAAATAAAAATGTCGAAGGAATCGTGTTTCACTACTCGTCCTCTAATCGACAATGAATTTCTTCTGCCATAATTTCGTGTTCGAAAATATTTACCTACAACCCCCGAAGAACGCCGCCCCCTAATCTCACCCGACGCGCATCCAGTGATCCGCGAAAGCGGATTTAAATACGTCAAAACGAAGACCTATCGAAATACCAACGCCACCCACGACATTTCAAGGAAAATAAACCGAAACCGCCGAAGATGACAAAGGCTGTCACAACCCCCCGTGCATTTCACTTAACGAAAAAAAATTATCGATCCGCATCGAAGCCCAGCTGCGAGCGTTGCAGATTGCACCGGATTTTTCGGAAAAAAGCCGGCAGATAATCTAGATGCCGAGTCGCTTCGATGGACTTTCATTTGTCCCGGATCTGATAAGGCGACTAGATCGAGATGCTGGCCGAGATAAGAGCGATGGGAATGTGTTTGTTTGGTAAATGGAACTTCATTGGAACCGAATGGTGCTATTTTTAGTGCAAATAATCGAACCTACCCAAAAAATCGAGTTGTCTTGCACAAACTAATAATATCTAAATTAATTGCATTAGGTAATACTTTACACGATAAATTCGTTAGGCGTTTTTTGCTTCTTATTTTATTAGATTTGCTATTAGGAAGTTTTTCTTTTTGCTCCGGCATTATTTCCTCTTTGCTCGCTCTTCGACGTCGTCGTCGTCGTCTCGACGCCCAACGACCACTAGACGTCTGCGCGGATTTTCTTTGAGCTGTCAACCGCCGGCTACACATCTATTCTCGGAATGACACTTTAATTTAACACTATGTCACTTATATTACTGCAAATAGAAAGAAAGTTACGGGGCAACTCGGCAATTTCCAGCTTTAATGCAAGACAACGGCGCAAAAAAGAACGTACGGCGTTCGGGAAATCGGGCATTGACAGGGGAAACGCGGAGGTGGCAGTTCGGAAATAAATTACGCTTTTCCCACTGTTTGATAATTTGTTTCCTTCAGTTGTAGTTATTAAAATGTTGGTGAATGTATTAGAAATTTTGGTGGAGGAGCCACCATCATAAGTGTAATTTGTGTTGCATATTCTACATTTTCCAGGTGCAGTAGTATATAAGGATAATCACGTTGTTTCTAACTTTTTTCAATGTATTATAATTAAAAAGATATAGCCCTTTGAAATTTAAAAATTTCGGGTTTTGACTCATACCTTATCAACCAATCATAAACCACTCACGTCTTGTTGTATAAGTAAATAGTATGAATTTTCGAACGCAGTAATAAAGAATACACAAACGAACAAAAATCAAACTGTCATTTGTCAGATTTTTCTGAAAAATGCACAAAACAAATTACACGAATTGCAGTTCGGCACAAAACACTTTACTGATAATATTGACGTTGATAAGAATGTTGCCAAATAAATTTTTTAGGACCATTATTTGTGTTTTTAACACGAAAATCGGTTACAATTTATACAGATGAAGATGTTATTTCTATATTAATATATCGAATTATCTATTAGAAAATGGAAGAAATGGATAAATCAGAAAAGGTTTATTGCAATAAATATACAAAAAAACGCACATTTTGCGGTGTAAAGAAGAGTAATAGGAAACGTGGCAAACTTGCTAAATGTGACTTCTCTTTGCAACTCTCGCTTTGATTGGAGCAGAGTGTATGACGATTGTGTGACGTTTTTCAAACTTTAAAAATTAATTGCGACCTTATTTGGCCACAGAAAAAAATAAAAATTTCATTGCGCGCCTTCTTAGAATACACGGTTTTGAAAAAAAAATTAAAAAAAAAGTCGTGTCTTCTCCATTAGAAATTTTGGTGTATGAACTGGCCATTTTTACGGAGCGATTATTAGCGAGCACTCTTCGAGTTTTCATGCCAAACACTGCACAATTTCCTCCGTGTTTTTCCGCAGGGATTCGTCCATAAGAAAACAAATCTTTCCATAGCACATATGAGCTTTTTCTTCCTCTTCTTCTTCTTCGAAATGTTCAATTTGTATTGCCGTCAATCTCAAGAAATTCGGGATACGGGTTTTAGTCATATTACCAGGGCTGCGCTTGACAGGTCACAATTCGAGACGAAGTAGAGGTGAGAATTTGACGGAAATAAGCACAGCGGGTCCAACACTTTAACACCAGCGGCGTGCAAAGCCGCACGATTTAAATAAAACGAAACAAATTATATCAAATCCTTACGTTTATTCATATCCCTTTGTACGGCTTCATGTCCTTAACGCAATGCACGTAATCCTTGCCGTCCTTGTAGAACCACTTCATCTTCTTCTTCTTGCTCCTCTCCTTCATCCACAGGCTGTTCGTGTCCTTGGGATTCACCCTGAAGGCCATCCTGGCCGCAGCCTCCTTCAGCTTCAAGTTGTGCGTGGTGAAGGCGTTGTACATGCTCGAAGTGTGCGTTGGATGAATCTGCGAAAAGAAAATCGACGGTCGGTACGGTCCTGCGACGCAGGACTCGACTCCGAATTAAATCCTTAAATAAATAACGCCGATCCAGCTCCTGGGGACCGGATCCGGCTCTCCTTATTAGACCTACAGGTGAAGAGTAAATTTCTCGACGGTGTTATTGAATTTTTGAAAACGGCGTGTATTAAAAATGCAGGACGTCGAAGAGTTGTTGCTAATCCCTGGATAATTGATCACTTTGGATTGGATTGCTCCTGTTGAGCGTGAGTCGCCCTGTATATTGCAATGTAAATGTTAAAGCTAGATATGATTCGAATAAAAATAGTTGGCGGTTTCGCGGGTAGGAAAGTTTCGCAGTTTTTGGATAGGATAAGTTTTCCGGAATGGTTCTTTAAAGTCCTCCTATCCGATTTGGCGATACAACGCCCGGCGAAATGAAAAATCGCCTTCAGTTTCGAGAGCTGCCCGGAGTAAACAATCGTCGAGAGAAGTTCCCATTTACAAACAGCGCGCCCGTTTATTTTCCTATACCAGTATTTTTCTTTTTTCGCCAATAATACGCGGCCTCCCTCGGCGCTTCCCCATTTTTCTAGGTCAGCGGAGGGCGCCCACGTCGCATAACAAATCAGCATCGAAATGCACGGTAGTTTGTTTTTATTCCCGTCGATTTTCCCTGCCAAATTTCCGCAAAAATTTATACCCATATATCGCATATCTTTTTGTTCTTTGCATTCATTTCGATACGTATGTTTTGCATCATTGCGAATGTATTACACCGAACATACAGCGACAGTAAATCTTTTTACGATCGTATAAAAAGCGTAGAAAACATGGCAAAATAAGTTGGGTTTACTCCAGTAAACATTTTCTGAGTAAAAAACAATAAAAATTTACTGAGGGATCAATTATCTAGAGGATAATCTAGAGGAAGAAGTAGCAAAGGGGACAATTATCCAGGAAATGGTTATACAAATTCAGAAGATTAATTAATTGTCCTGTGGACCAATTATCCAAGAGACCCATTATCCAGGAAAGCTGTTATATACAGCATACCAAATAATATACAGACGGTTTCCAAGAAAGTAACATTAGATTCGTGCTTTTCTCGGATTATTGAGGGATCAATTATCTACAGGAATAAGTAGCCAGGGGGGCAATTATCCAGGAAACCTGTTATGCAAATATCCAGAAATTCTGTGTTATTCTGTTGACCAATTATCCATCAAGATAGCCATTAACCAGGACACCTGTTATATACAGGGTGCCAAATATTCAGAAGCAAGTTTAAGTTTCTCGGAAAATTGAGGGATCAATTATCCAGAGGAATAATTATACAGGAATGCAATTAACCAAATATCCAGAAGGTTAATTTAATATTCTGTACACCAATTATCTAAGAGACACATTATCCAGGAAACCTGGCTATATACAGAGTACCAAATATCCAGAAGGTTAATTATCCAGGGGATGAAATCTCAGCAATCATTATTTATGTATACTTAGTTACAGTTTCGTCATATCATGCACACATAAACAGCGCTGTACCATTCTGGATAACCAGTTTTCGTTTCATTCCCCATTAATTCTGGATAAAAACGCAATTTCTCCCGGACCTCCACCGCATCCCTTAGAACCGAAGGGAGCGCGTTCCGACTTGTTTCCCTTTCGATCGTCGAGCGTTTTCTTAAACGGCTGATATAGAGACTATTCGAAACGTCGTAAAATTCCTTTTAGTGTTTTGCACAAGAGGAGGCCCGCCGGTGACTCATCATTCGCCGTCGGCGATGTTTTTATTAAAATTTATTATGCGCGATGTTCCACAAGTTCGGGGGAGAGAACATCCAAGGAAAGCGATTAAGGAGTATGATGGTTGATCCAGTAATGCTGGTTTTGAGATGAAAATACGCGAATATTAGGAACAAATTTTCTATAAGGATTAATTTTCCTGGGGGACCAATTATCCAGAAGTTTAATTATCGATGGTGTCTATTATCTAGGGTATCAACTATTCTATTATTGAAGATAGCAATTATCCCTTGGGCAAATTATCCAGGAGAGCTACTATCCAGGGAATCAGGATGTCCAGGATATTAAACGCCTTGTATACAGGATATTTAAAAAAAAGGTGACCTCCTTACGCCATTACACAGAATAATTAACCCTCCAGATAGTTGTATAACAGGTTTCCTGGATATTTATTCCTCTGGATAATTGATCCCACAATAATCATCGAAAAGCGAAAATCTAAAGTTAGTTTCTTTGAAACCTTCTAGATATTTGGTACCCTGTACATAACATGTGTCTCTTGGATAATTGGCCCAAAGAACAATTAACATTCTGGATATTTTTATAACAAGCTTCCTGGATAATTGCCCCCCTGGATAATTATTTCTCCGGATAATTGATCCTGTAAGAATCATCGACAAGCGAAAATCTAAAGTTAGTTTCTTTGAAACATTCTGGATATTTGATACCCTGTATATAACATGTGTCTCTTGGATAATTGGCCCAAAGAACAATTAACATTCTGGATATTTTTATAACAAGCTTCCTGGATAATTGCCCCCCTGGATAAATATTTCTCCGGATAATTGATCCTGTAAGAATCATCGACAAGCGAAAATCTAAAGTTAGTTTCTTTGAAACATTCTGGATATTTGATACCCTGTATATAACATGTGTCTCTTGGATAATTGGCCCAAAGAACAATTAACATTCTGGATATTTTTATAACAAGCTTCCTGGATAATTGCCCCCCTGGATAAATATTTCTCCGGATAATTGATCCTGTAAGAATCATCGACAAGCGAAAATCTAAAGTTAGTTTCTTTGAAACATTCTGGATATTTGATACCCTGTATATAACATGTGTCTCTTGGATAATTGGCCCAAAGAACAATTAACATTCTGGATATTTCTATAAAAGGCTACTTAGATAATTGCCCCCCTGGATATTTATTCCTCCGGATAATTGATCCCCCAATAATCATCGAAAAGCGAAAATCTAAAGTTAGTTTCTTTGAAACCTTCTGGATATTTGGTACCCTGTATATAACATGTGTCTCTTGGATAATTGGCCCAAAGAACAATTAACATTCTGGATATTTTTATAACAAGCTTCCTGGATAATTGCCCCCCTGGATATTTATTCCTCCGGATAATTGATCCCCCAATAATCATCGACAAGCGAAAATCTAAAGTTAGTTTCTTTGAAACCTTCTGGATATTTGGTACCCTGTATATAACATGTGTCTCTTGGATAATTGGCCCAAAGAACAATTAAAATTCTGGATATTTTTATAACAAGCTTCCTGGATAATTGCCCCTCTGGATAAATATTTCTCCGGATAATTGATCCTGTAAGAATCATCGACAAGCGAAAATCTAAAGTTAGTTTCTTTGAAACATTCTGGATATTTGATACCCTGTATATAACATGTGTCTCTTGGATAATTGGTCCAAAGAACAATTAACATTCTGGATATTTTTATAACAAGCTTCCTGGATAATTGCCCCCCTGGATAAATATTTCTCCGGATAATTGATCCTGTAAGAATCATCGACAAGCGAAAATCTAAAGTTAGTTTCTTTGAAACATTCTGGATATTTGATACCCTGTATATAACATGTGTCTCTTGGATAATTGGTCCAAAGAACAATTAACATTCAGGATATTTTTATAACAAGCTTCCTGGATAATTGCCCCCCTGGATAAATATTTCTCCGGATAATTGATCCTGTAAGAATCATCGACAAGCGAAAATCTAAAGTTAGTTTCTTTGAAACCTTCTGGATATTTGGTACCCTGTATATAACATGTGTCTCTTGGATAATTGGCCCAAAGAACAATTAACATTCTGGATATTTTTATAACAAGCTTCCTGGATAATTGCCCCTCTGGATAAATATTTCTCCGGATAATTGATCCTGTAAGAATCATCGACAAGCGAAAATCTAAAGTTAGTTTCTTTGAAACATTCTGGATATTTGATACCCTGTATATAACATGTGTCTCTTGGATAATTGGTCCAAAGAACAATTAACATTCTGGATATTTTTATAACAAGCTTCCTGGATAATTGCCCCCCTGGATAAATATTTCTCCGGATAATTGATCCTGTAAGAATCATCGACAAGCGAAAATCTAAAGTTAGTTTCTTTGAAACATTCTGGATATTTGATACCCTGTATATAACATGTGTCTCTTGGATAATTGGTCCAAAGAACAATTAACATTCTGGATATTTTTATAACAAGCTTCCTGGATAATTGCCCCCCTGGATAAATATTTCTCCGGATAATTGATCCTGTATGAATCATCGACAAGCGAAAATCTAAAGTTAGTTTCTTTGAAACATTCTGGATATTTGATACCCTGTATATAACATGTGTCTCTTGGATAATTGGTCCAAAGAACAATTAACATTCTGGATATTTCTATAACAAGCCTCTTGGATAATTGCCCCCCTGGATAAATATTTCTCCGGATAATTGATCCTGTAAGAATCATCGACAAGCGAAAATCTAAAGTTAGTTTCTTTGAAACATTCTGGATATTTGATACCCTGTATATAACATGTGTCTCTTGGATAATTGGTCCAAAGAACAATTAACATTCTGGATATTTTTATAACAAGCTTCCTGGATAATTGCCCCCCTGGATATTTATTCCTCCGGATAATTGATCCCCCAATAATCATCGACAAGCGAAAATCTAAAGTTAGTTTCTTTGAAACCTTCTGGATATTTGGTACCCTGTATATAACATGTGTCTCTTGGATAATTGGCCCAAAGAACAATTAACATTCTGGATATTTTTATAACAAGCTTCCTGTATAATTGCCCCCCTGGATAAATATTTCTCCGGATAATTGATCCTGTAAGAATCATCGACAAGCGAAAATCTAAAGTTAGTTTCTTTGAAACATTCTGGATATTTGGTACCCTGTATATAACATGTGTCTCTTGGATAATTGGTCCAAAGAACAATTTACATTCTGGATATTTCTATAACAAGCCTCTTGGATAATTGCCCCCCTGGATAATTATTCCTCCGGATAATTGATCCCGCAATAATCAGAGAACAGCGTAAAATCTAATGTTAGTTTCTTTGACACGTCTTGCACGTGTCAAAGCCGTTCGGAAACCGTACGCCAGATGTATCACTTTCGAAACTAATTAGATTCGAGGCGCGAGGCTCGTTCCGGGGCGCGAGACCGATCCGGAGAAACTCCCGGAGCATACGGGCGACGTTCGGGATCGGATTCGAAGAGGACGCGGCCGGCACGTGCCGAAAATTAATAGCGGAAACGCCGCGGAATATTAATAGGGATTTGCGGATTTGTAGAAAAGAGGTTGAGGCGGCGGCGGCGGCGGCGGCTTGTTAGTCTGATGTGTAATAAAAAATAAAAAAGGCCGTTTATTTATGCGGGGCAATCGAATGTAATGGTAAAAGGGTTGGTTAGTTCGCAATTGGCGGCGTTTTGCCTACGAATTGAGCGAAATTCGAGCGTAAAAAATGGGGATTTTCACTTAAGTTTATTAAACTCCCAAACGCTGCCTATAAGATAAGGTAAAATTACACCTATAAAGTAATTTTACGTTTCCGAGATACCTACTTTTTAAAAGATTATAAGTATACGAATTTATGTATAACCAGGATGTATACAGGGTGTCCCAAAACCTTTGGGATACCCCTGTATGTATTTATTGTCATATACTCAAGTATATTGAACTCTTATCGACGTATTTATAATAAAGTTTCGATCGATTCCAATTAAAGCAAATTATATCTATCGATTTCATGATTTATTTCTAATATTTTATTATATGTAAACAGTAATAAAACATTGCTACTTATTAAAATCAACCGAGCGAGGCGGCATTTGACCCTCCGTAACCGATATACAAGCTCGTAAAAAATTCAATAAAGTTACATTTTATCTATCTATATGACCTAATAAAAGCAGCGAAAATCCCTAAGGTTTTTGCGACTTTACTTCCTGCGACTGCAATTTTATTGACGTTCCCGATTTTGTATCTACTTCGATAATTTGGCAAATCAATAAATCAGTTTCCATCAAACAAGAAGTCAAGGAGTTATTTGTTTTATGAAACGATCGATGTATTTGGGTATAAAGCAAATTAAATTCCACGCGATAGACAAATAAAGTACCTAATGAAAAGCTTTCGACTATCACGAGCTTAGGTGAAATTCCCATACACCACATCCTTTTGAAACCTGTTTAATCCCGAATAATAACTATAACAAACACGAAAATAAACAGGACTTTCGTTCGCAAACAGTTAATAATCTTTTGAACCGTTTCGCCGCCCCCCCCGCCCCGCTCCCCGCTATCCAAACATCGCGCACAAACTAAAACCGAAACCGAGCGAACCTCAAGAGCCCCTTTTGTTATTGTTTCTAGTGAATTTATTTGCCTATAATTACGGATGTAACGCCGTTCCGTCCTTTGTCTCGCCGGATTTCGGTCTCGAATTTTGATTACCGTCGATTTTGGTTTATGATTCTACTTTTATAGCGAGGCGCGGACCGACTGCACCCGTTCTAAACAGCACACTTTTAATCCGCTTTCTTAAATTGTGGATTGTCCATAAAATTTCCACGTTATTTTTCTTCCGGCGTCTGCCCCAACGGCCCGAACGTTGGCGGTTTTCCTCTAAATCGTGACGTTGCAATCGCGGGGAAAATCTGGCACGGACGTCCCTTTGATATATATACACGCTGTAGATGACAATCGGTGATGTATATGAGGATGACTCAGAGAATTGTGAGCGATTTGGCCATGAGGAAAACCTCGGGAAAACTCGCGCGGGGATTTATTTTATTACTTTTTTTTTCGCTCAATCGTTTGTGGAAATCGACTTGGCGCTGGAATATTTACAGGTGCTTAATTTCATTAAGTATAGTTTGTGCAAAACAAAGCTAGATGTACGTCACCATAAATTTACTACGTCACAAATAGACAGTGTTGCCGAAGTTTTACACCATTTATTGTATGCTTCTAATACAGGGTGTTATTTAATAACATGCTAATACTTAAGGGGGTGATTCTTGGACCCATTTTAAGAAAAAAACTTCATATAAACCTATGTCCTAAACTTCTTAACTTTTGGGATACGGGGTATTAAAGTTTTAAGAAAAAAAACAATTTTTTATTGTAATTTCCAACGCCTGATTTAAATTATTTCTTTTTTTTTTACTTTAATTTCATAATTTCAACGTTTAAAAGTTATCCGTTTAAATAAATTATTGTTCAGAGTTAGATAAATCGTTTTTGGTCGTCATTCGTCCAGGGAGATGCAAATGAATGAATTTAATTTTTTTAGCGAAACGGTGAGGTGTACGAAAAAAAGTCAAGAAATCGAATTTGTTCTAAATTGAACGAGAATTCGAAAAATAATTTTGATTTTAAGAGATAGCAGTGGCGTATCACTTTTTTATTCAAAAATATCTAGTCTGAGTCCAGTAGGGACGCCACTGTTAGAAATAAAAAAAAGATTTTTGGGTCAAAAAATGCTCTTTTAATGCATAAACGCCGTACACCAAATTTCATAAAAATATTTAAAGTGGTATGAAAATGACAGTAAAAAATTGTTTTTTTTCCTTAAAACTTTAATACCCCGTATCTCAAAAGTTAAGTAGTTTAGGACATAGGTTTATATGAAGTTTTTTTCTTAAAATGGGTCCAAGAATCACCTCCTTAAGTATTAGCATGTTATTAAATAACACCCTGTATATCGATAAGACGAAATTTTTTGTCTCTCCCCGGACGGCAAAAAACCCATCGCGCATCAATTGAAAAGCTCGCATAGTCGAAGATAAATCCCCCACTTTGGGCGAATGTCTTATAAGAAACTAGTACAATCGGCCAAACATTTTTTCGACATGTTTCATACAGGCGAAATCGAACATTTGAGCGATCTACCCTATTCCGCCACCCCTCTGCGATTTGTTATGGACCGAAATCGTTTTTTCCAGACGGATGTGGGGGTGGCTCTGTGTTCGCGTGTTCCGGGAAAAAACACTACGCATCATGAAAGTTACTAATTTTTTTACAAATGTCTTTGAAAAGCTTTGAAAACCATCTCGGAGCTCTAAATAAAATTTTACATTACTACCTAATGGAGAAGACCACGATGTGAGATACGGGGATTTCGGCAAAAGATACGATTAGAAATGATTTATTAGAGCTCAAAACCGTTTTCAGTTGCTCAAAATGTGTTATAATTAAAAAGATATAGCCCTTTGAAATTTAAAAATTTCGGATTTTGACTCATACTTTATCAACCAATCATAAACCACTCACGTCTTGTTGTATAGTTAATAGTATGAATTTTCGAACGCAGTAACAAAGAATACACAAACGAACAAAAATCAAACTGTCATTTTTCAGATTTTTCTGAAAAATGCACAAAACAAATTACACGAATTGCAGATGGGCACAAAACACTTTACTGATAATATTGAAGTTGACAAGAATGTTGCCAAATAAATTTTTCAGGACCATTATTTGTGTTTTTAACACGACAATCGGTTACAATTTATACAGATGAAGATGTTATTTCTATATTAATATATCGAATTATCCATTATGTAATTTAAGAAATGGATAAATCAGAAAATGTTTATTGCAATAAATATAAAAAAAACGCACATTTTTCGGAGTAAAGAAGAATAATAGGAAACGTGGCAAACTTGCTAAATGTGACTTCTCTTTGCAACTCTCGCTTTGATTGGAGCAGAGTGTATGACGATTGTGTGACGTTTTTCAAACTTTAAAAATTAATTGCGGCCTTATTTGGCCACAGAAAAAAATTAAAATTTCATTACGCGCCTTCTTAGAGCACACGGTTTTGAAAAAAAAATATTAAAAAAAAGTCGTGGTCTTCTCCATTGTGAAAAAGTCAATGAGTTATCAAACGAACTAGTTAACATTTTTACGGTTTTTATTTACCAGTAGGGGGTTTATGTCGCTTTTACGATACGTTCGGTCATAATGCCAGTTTATTTTTCGAATTAATAAAGCGCCGCGACGGCTTAAAATTCCCTAAAACAGTTAACGACGCTTCGGGTTGTTGGAAGTGTAGCGCAGTTAATTGATACGACTTTTAATAACGACCCCTACCCAATTTCCATTAGTTCGATGAGTTTTTGCCATTGCGATAACGAGCTAAATAGTCTAACTAGTTTTTTTATAGAAATGGGTTAATTGACTTGTGAAAATCAAATAAAAATCGCCTACACTTATGAGTCTCACCCTGTATTTATTCAACAACTTACCAAATAAGCACCAGGTCCTGGAATGATATCTCTGGGTTTAGGAAATCTCAACGCTTGGGGTACGTAATACGCCTTCGATGGTAGCTCTGGTTTGGTGCAATATTTCGTGATGGCTACGCAAAATTATATCAGATAAATATGTAAATTAATAAACTTTAATTACTAACGTGGGGTGGGTAGCAAGTCGAAATATCCAGCCCTCTTGCTGCCGACGTTGAAAGGAACACCGCCTTGTGACGTCGCCCTGTCCTTAATGACGAAATCGCAGGCTTCTGCGACCTTCAAGTAATCCCACTTCTGAAAATTGGAAATAGAAAAATACAACGTACAATTCGATTTAATCAATCATGCTATAAGCCCGCGTGCATTATGCGTTCATGTCTCGAATTCGATACACCTCTATCAATTCGATAGCGGCGGCTCTGCTCTTTTTCCGGCTGTTAATAAAAGGAGCCACATCGAGAAATGACAACCCGTCAAACTTCGGTCCAATTTAGAAATTCCTAATGCTCCATCAATTTTCATCAGCGGAAATTTTCGTTAACGAACATCGACAAAAATTCCTCTTCCGACTTTTCTTCGAACTTTCCGCGAAAGTTGCGTAAATAGGGCGAGGAAAAGTGTTTAGGTAAAGGCAGCGGCGCCGGTCGATTCTCATTAAACCCCTTCAGATTTTATACAATCCAAAAATAATACATTAGTAGAAAATTGAGTGAGTAAATAGGGGATAGGAGGCTGTTTGAACCTGATTTTTCAGGATTTTTTTTTGGGCGGGAAGAATTAATTGGAATTCAATGAAATTTTGACACCATTTTATATACATTTCAAACAACCTTTGTGAATTTTTTGAACCTCCTAATACCCCACCTGCCCCCGTAAATGAGCGGCGCTACTGCGACCTGTGTCATCATTAGCAGCGAAAACAGTGTCACTTTCCTCGGGGGTTTCGCCCAATATCCAACTGATTAAGACAAATGGGTTTTCTATTCGACGACTCCGAGCAAATATAGCCGATGTAAATTTCCCCTAATTAGCGAAAATTCAATCCTTATCGGATCCGATGAGGCCGCGATATAAAGCTGCAGGGGCGGCTGATTGATTAGCCGCCCAATTTCTGGAGAGCTGTATTTACATTGGGATTTTAATTTGGCTATTTGTTTATTCAATTACGAACCGTGCATGATGATCTCAGCTTGAGCTGCCATCGCCAAACGGGCATATATGAGATAGACATTTTATTTATTTATTAACACCCCATCGATTCTCCCCGTTAACGTGCACGTGTTGCGGTAATGAAGTAGATAATGCGGTTCGCTGGACATAGCATATGCTATGCATTATTTCAGCCCGCATACACGGAAAGATAGGCGCATAATATGTACAAGCTGGATTCCCCATGCCCGACCTAATTACCTTTTCGATTTGCGACGCACGTATTTTTCAATTAATTACAAGTTTGCGAGTTGACAGGTTTTCTGGCACTCAAAAGGAAACTCGCAGGGGCTTGTAGGACTCTTTAGTGACGAGCCCTTCAAGTACACACACGCGCGCGAGCACAGACAAACGCGCGCGACAAAGCCGAAAATCGAAAGGTTTCCCGGAAAATTGAAAACCATAAACGATAGAATTAACCGAAAAAGTTGAAAGAGAAACGTGATTTAGTACGAGCAAATTCAATGAAAATATAGACAATTTTTTACTTTATTATATTCATATGCAGGATGAACTTAGCACCTCTACCATCAAAAATTCATACATTATAAATTAGGACTATTTCAGTGCTATTATAGTGCCATTTTAATGCTGTTTTAGTGTTATTCTAGTACTACTTTAGTGCCCAATTTCTAAACTGGTTGATGACTAAAATTAGAAATTGGGCACTAAAGTAGTACTAGAACAACACTAAAACAGCACTAAAATGGCACTAAAATAGCTCTGGAATAGCACTAAATTATAATATAACAATTTCTTGTATAAGAAACTCTTTGTATAGCATATAATTTTCCTCATTTTTAATTATAAACATCAAACATTATCATCAACATTCTACACAAAAAAATGTTCGGATAAATCTCCCCAACTATAACATTAATCGAACGACAAAGACAATGGACAAATAGAGCGAACGAGTGGTGAAACAGAGAGCGGTTAGAGTATAACATGTACGTAACCGATCAAAAATCCCCGTCGCCCGAACAATCGAGGCCGAAACAATAAATTTCAATTAACAACCCGGCTCCATGCCCGAACGCTGTCACTTAGCCGACTTGTTAATTATTTACGCCCGTCGTCTAGATGCGTTCCCGGGGCTTCCCCGAAATCGCTTAACGCATTCGGAACGAACGGAATTATCCTACCGACTGCGCCAGTTACAAAAGACCAATACTACAAGCAAGCAACCCCTTTCACGCCACGTAGAAATCTTACAGGATAAGAATCACTCCTTCATCCTTTCGTGGGAATTATCCTACCGACTGCGCCAGTTACTCCACCACAAATACCAATACTATATCTTTGCAATCAATCCCGAAGAAATGGTCGAAGTATCGCTCCTCCAACGCTTGCATGGTAGGCAAATTATCCTACTGACTGCGCCAAAGATCAATACTACAAGCAAGCAACCCCTTTCACACCATGTAGAAATCTTACAGGATAAGAATCACTCCTTCATCCTTTCGTGGGAATTATCCTACCGACTGCGCCAGTTACTCCACCACAAATACCAATACTATATCTTTGCAATCAACCCCGAAGAAATGGGCGAAGTATCGCTCCTCCAACGCTTGCATGGTAGGCAAATTATTCTACTGACTGCGCCAAAGATCAATACTACAAGCAAGCAGCCCCTTTCACACCATGTAGAAATCTTACAGGATAAGAATCACTCCTTCATCCTTTCGTGGGAATTATCCTACCGACTGCGCCAGTTACTCCACCACAAATACCAATACTATATCTTTGCAATCAATCCCGAAGAAATGGTCGAAGTATCGCTCCTCCAACGCTTGCATGGTAGGCAAATTATCCTACTGACTGCGCCAAAGATCAATACTACAAGCAAGCAACCCCTTTCACACCATGTAGAAATCTTACAGGATAAGAATCACTCCTTCATCCTTTCGTGGGAATTATCCTACCGACTGCGCCAGTTACTCCACCACAAATACCAATACTATATCTTTGCAATCAACCCCGAAGAAATGGGCGAAGTATCGCTCCACCAACGCTTGCGTGGTAGGCAAATTATCCTACTGACTGCGCCAAAGATCAATACTACAAGCAAGCAACCCCTTTCACACCATGTAGAAATCTTACAGGATAAGAATCACTCCTTCATCCTTTCGTGGGAATTATCCTACCGACTGCGCCAGTTACTCCACCACAAATACCAATACTATATCTTTGTAATCAATCCCGAAGAAATGGGCGAAGTATCGCTCCTCCAACGCTTGCGTGGTAGGCAAATTATCCTACTGACTGCGCCAAAGATCAATACTACAAGCAAGCAACCCCTTTCACACCATGTAGAAATCTTACAGGATAAGAATCACTCCTTCATCCTTTCGTGGGAATTATCCTGCCGACTGCGCCAGTTACTCCACCACAAATACCAATACTATATCTTTGCAATCAACCCCGAAGAAATGGGCGAAGTATCGCTCCTCCAACGCTTGCATGGTAGGCAAATTATTCTACTGACTGCGCCAAAGATCAATACTACAAGCAAGCAGCTCCTTTTAGCTCGTTGAAGAAATCTTACCGGATAAGAATCGCTCTTCCATCGCTTCGTCTTGGAGCGAAACGAGACGGTTAACTGCTTCTTGGACTTCTTCTCCCTTTTGGGCGCATTCGGGCCGTAATCAGCCGGTCCTGGATTAGTCGATGGCACCGTGAGCAGCCGCTTGGCGCCTTGCCCGAAGGGCGGCTTGCCCTCGGCCGCGGCCATGCCCTTGAAGAGTTTCTCGTCTATTGGGCTGGGTATATCGAAGTCGAACGGACCTGAAACTCTGGTTATACCAACCAAAAAACTCCTAAATATTGGATGTACCAGAAACACAAGCTGGTTTCTCCTCGATGAACCTCTCGGCGCTCTTCAGGAAGGACACTTCCAGTTTGTTAGCTGGATAAGTAGGTTGGACTATATCATAATGATCTGGAGCTTGCTTGACGGGGGGAAACCTAGGGCCGCTCGTGACGAAGGGCAGTGGGTTGATGGGAGGAGATCTTTGACACAAGGGTTTCATGGTATCGAAATCGGCGGGACTAGGCGGCCCCTGGGAAGTTTATAATTCAGGAAAATAGCTGAGGAAGAAGTTGATGTGGGGATTTACGTTGATGGCCTCCAATTGGAGATTCTCCATGTATCTCGGGATGTAAGTCATCAGACGTTTCATGCTGCGCACTTGGTCGCCCGTGGGGTCTCTGTGGAAGTCGACGTCCCCGCGGGAGTAGTCGGCCGGGCCCGGGATGGGGTACTTGCGTTGCTCTCGCGGAGAGGTGGGGAATTTTATTCCCTTGTACATTTCGTCGTACATTGTTTTCTGCAAATAGAAGATTCCTTCAGTCTAAATTCGAAGTCGAAGGTTTCTTTACGTAGTATTTACTCGATTGTAAGGAAGATGGAGCTGTTGAAATATTTTCATGGACTAAAAATGGCGTAAATTCCTATCGATATCTCTAGATGGCTCTATGGTAATATTAGATTATGTACGTTCTGTGTATTAGATTTTATCGAATTAATAATAAGATAAGATTGATTTTTCAATCTTTAAATGAAACATTACCTTCATATTAGAACCGTACTTTGCCGGTCCCCCAGACCTATCCATATCATCAGTTGGTACCAATTTCAATTGACCCATACCATTCATGTAATAACCATATTTGTGGATGTGGGAGGGCACGGAAGCGCCTTCACCCAGTGCATTGTACGTCACTCTGCACGTGTAGAATTTTGGTAATTTCTTATTCTCTACAACAGAACCTTTACTTCGTATCCTCACATAATCTAGCAACAAGAAGTGATGATATAATGCAAACCTTTGTTATCGAAAGCTCCTGGACAAGCGGGTTCTTTGGGGGTGTATTTAGTAACAGGAGCTCCTGGTGAGATGTCATGTAACACCCTTGGAGCTGCGTTGCTGGGAGAGGTCCCCATCTAAAAGGATCTTATTTAGATTTCTTTTCATTAAGAGATTAATATCTTACTCTTCTATCTTTCATGTCATCTCTGACGCCATATATGAGGCTCTCGCAGTAATTCGGGTTCAAGTGGGAGAAGTCCCTTCGCGCCGATACCAAAAAGGGAACGGGATGAGCTGGATAATCGAAAGATGATTTTTTTGAATTATTTGCTCAGATTCTAAATTATGCGACTCACGTCTCTCCGGAGGCTTGTACTCGTATATGAACGTATTGGGCCCGTGGAAAGGATTTCCTTTGACGATATTCATCTTCTACGACCTAATTTAAATTACCCGCCCCAAGATTCGATTGCTCCCCATAACCTAATTCATCGGAATTGATGACAGAAATTTGGCAATTTCAAATTGTCATCATCATCAATATTAATAATAAATTACTTTTAGAAACATGCATAAAAAGAAATCTTGTTTTCCGATTTGTAATGTTTATCCATACATATTTTTTTTGTTAATTTAATTCAATCACTTCACTCAGATTAAATTGATATATCGAATTGTGGAATCGATAAGATTAGTAAACAAATCTAAAAAGCTTTACTCGCCTTACTAATTGATTAACAACAATTAGAATAATCTGGCATTGTTTGAGTAAATTATCTTGTAACTCTCGTTCGATTAAATTTTTTATTAGGTAGATACTACTCGAAGTTGACACAATACATAAAAATAGACCGCTGAATTCACTTTGTATAAAAACCTAATTATTTCGATTTAAATCTGCCATAACTGATAACATAATATATCCAAAAAAAAATTGCAAACAACTTATGACATATTATAAGTTTCGGTATAATTGGCCATCTCCACGCCCAATTCATCATCATTTTGTTTCTTAGCGATGGGCACTCTGGGCGACAAATGGGTCATACTGGCCCATTGCCCATCGCAAAGATTGTCGAAAGTCATATCTTTAATTAGAGCCCCGCCGAGATTTCCTGGGCCGCGACAGGTCGGCTGGGAATCCCACAATTTGTTCATGTTGTTATCTACCCATCTTAAAGAAAACAATTTTTTTCCACAACTAATCGATTGAAATGTTAAACTTACATGGCTAAATACAAGATGTTGCAGTCGCAATGCCAGGGATTCTTGGCCAGTTTTATGGATATCAATTGGGTGAGGTGGTCCAGACATTTGGCCGGCAGGAAGTGGAATTTGTTGCTGTCCAGATGCCTGGAAAAGATTCAAATAAATCTGAATTCTCTCTTAAATTTCGCGAAGCTAACAATTTTTGTAAACTGGGAGTGTAGAAGAATAATCTCGAGTGTACATCCTTCAAAATGTTGTTATTGATTAATAAAAGAGTCAGGCTCACTAAGCCGTTGAAGGTCTTCTCTTTGAGCTCTTCGAAATTATTGGAGAACAGGAACAATTTCTCCAAGTTTCTGTTCGCAACGAATGCATTTTCCGGTAATTCGTTGATGTAATTCTGGCCTAAATGCAACTCTATCAAGTTTGGCAAACGCTTGAAATCTTCAACGCCTATCTAAAAGTGTTAATTGAGTACAATTGTAATGCTATAATCCACATGATTTAGACCTGGGTGATTTTATTGTTGGTTAAATGGAGAATTTGCAGATTTTCTAATTTATCGAAAATATTCGCCGGGATGTAGGAAATTCGATTCTTCCTTAAATTCAATTGCTCCAAATTTGTAAGTTTATCAAAAACACCTGCAAAAACCATTACTAGTTATTACACCAGCTACATTTTACCAACCAACCTGTGGGAAGCAAAGTAATGTTATTTTCAGCCAAAAATAATCTTCTCAATGCTTTTAAATCGACGAATGCGAATTTCGGCAGAGTTTCCAATAAATTGTTACTCAGATCCAAATCCTCCAATAACTCCAACTTGGCCAACAGCGTTTCTGGAACGTTCCTGATCCGGTTCCTGGATAGGTGCAGCAGCATCATGTTGGAGTTGCCTCTAAATAGCTCCGCAGGAAGGCTTCCTAACCGGTTGTCCGAAACGTCGAAGGTCTGAAGGTTCCTGAGCTGCAGCAGCAGAACTGGAGATATTTCTTCCAGCAGGTTTTTGTGCAATCGACTGTAGATCAATTGAGTACATTAATAAATGTTGAGTTTAGGTGAGAAGTTTGTTAACTTACAGGTATTTTAAGCTGTCCAATTCCTGGAAAACATTGTCGGGTAGATGGTCTATTTTGTTGTCGAATAAATCCAGCTCGGTCAAAAAAGAGAGTGAATTGAAGGCGTTTTTATTTAGAGTTGTTAATGCGTTTATTCCCAGATCTCTGTAATTAAATAAATTCGTAAAATTATGCATGATCAAAAATCAAAGTTCCAATGGGAGTGGTGATGAAGATGAAGATGAAGACGAAGAAAAATAGAACGATTCCAGTGATCCCCATAAGAGAAAAATGAAGCAAATAAATCAAAATCCTTACATTGTGATGATATCGTGAGGTAGGGTTTGTCCTCCAGGAATGGCAGGCAAATCACTCTGCCAGCAGGTGACGCTCTTGGTTTCCGGCTTGCACTTGCAAGGACCTTTGCCGCAGTCCAGCCATCTTTCATTCGATTTGGAGATTTCCCAAACTAAGCAACATTTCTCTAAACTTTACGATCTTTAAATTTGGAGTTTACGTACCGGGTTGCTCCAGTGATCTGACTCTTCGCTCCAAATTCGCCAGGAATTTCTCCCTGTGGCTCTGTTCCAGACTGTCGGAAAACTCTTTTAGGTTCATCTCGCTTCTTTCCAGGGCCTGGCAGGCGTCCATTTCGCACGTTTCTTCTTGCCCTTTCGCTGGAAAAGCGAGGAAAATTGCGGCCAACAAAGGAGTTAGGCGCATTTTTTCGCCTAGATTATTCGATGAACGGCCAGGCTTATGGCCTAAACGGTCATTTACAGTGGCCAATTGTTCTATTGAGTAGATAATTTAAATAAGCGTAAGCGTAAAATTCGCTTCCTAATGTCGCATACTCCAATGTTTCGGGGGGTAAAGTGGGGCAAATTTATTATTGTATAATATATTAATTTTAACGTCTTAATTTTTGCCTAATTTAAGTTCTTGGGAGTCCTTCTAAAAAAATCAAATTTTTATTTCTTTGAATTCATTCATTTTGGTACATTTAATCACAACAAAATTGTTGGGAAAAATAATCTTATCGAGCAAATAAAAAGTTTTATCTGTGTATTGATTGATTGTTAATTGCGATGCGTCTAAAATATATAGATTATTCTATATCTACATGAAGATATAGCTGATAATCGAACCGAGCGGAGTGAACAATGCGCTCATATTTATTAGCCAGTAATTAATTTATCCTTAATTAATTACGGTTTAAAAATTCGTGGCCTTATGCGTGTTTTTCGAAAACTAGAATTATAATGTGGGTGAAAGTGATTGTTCTGTGGGCTTTTTCAGTGGGATCGCTGCACGCAATGTACAACGGTAGATACTTTAATAAATTTGTACATATAATAGATAATCCTGCTATATTTTTTTAGATAGTGATTGTCACATAGACGGTATAAGAAAAGCTGAGTGGATAACCAATCGTCTAATTACACTGAATGATAATGATTATGGTAATGGAAAAAATGGGGCAAAATTTAATGAGACATACACATATGAAGGAAAATTGGGTATATAACATTGCACTATTTTCCACAGCAACTTTTACAAAAACAAGTTTCTTTTTCCAGACAATTTAAATTGCTATTCCTGTACCACATTCACCAATCAAAATTGCAGAGGAAATTATTTCCACGCATCGACGGATGATGAAAGCAAAACATTTCAATTGGTAACGACAGATGCCTTAAAAAATTTCGATGAAGACGTCAGTAAGGATTTTACTATCCCTACTGATAATGATACGGTAATATTGTTCTACAAATGCAGCATGACGTGCCAAATCCCTACCAAAACCAGCAATTTGGTTAGTAATTATTCATATAGGCAACCAGTTTATCAAATCAGGCAACCAAAATTTCTATAGTCAATCAATTAAACACTCTGCTCTTTCTGCTCTTCAGACATTTTCTATGACCGTGACGGATTACAACGATTTCCGTCCGGACTTTTCCATACGCGATACCGTGTACAAAGTAAGCTCGCCCATCATGAAGGAGGTGGATTTTTCCATTTTCGGACCCGAGATATACGCCACAGACAAAGATTTCAGCAACAAAAATATCACGTTCAAAATAGAACCCGAAGATTTCGACATCATCACCACCGTTACTGATGACCAACCGCAGAAATTCAAAGCGCATTTCAAGACGAAGGAAGTGATGCAGATCACGGAGGATAAGAAGTACTTGATAACCGCAACTGTAAGTTTGTTGTGATGCTTTTATTCGCCGTTATCTTAGATTATTCAGGAATCATTTTGGTTGAATATAAAACCATTTTATTTTCCAGGATTCGGGAAAGACTCCTCATCCTCTTTCTTCCAGTATCACAGTAACCCTAAAAGTCGATCCGGATAATGTTGTGGATAATCCAATTTTCGATTATGCTGATAAATCAAATGATTATGCCTTTCGATACGAGAAAAACAACAAGTTAAGTCCGATAAATGGTCCAATCAAAATTACTACCAACAAACCAAGTGAGCTGGGAAAGTCGGTATCTTTGAGCGGAGGTAATTTTCCTAAACAATGCTTTATTTAAGAAATTTACATACTCAATTTATTTAGATTTATCTGACCATTTTACCGCGACTTACAATGCCTCATTGTCCACTATAAAAATTGATATTAAAACAAACATAGACAAGCCCACTTCTGCGTTCGTCATTCTCTCTTTAAACGTCGAAACTGATACGAAAGTTAAAGCGCCTGTAGTGATTTACTTTGCGAATGCTCCAGAGGACGATTCCCCTAAATTCAACAAGCATTTGTATACTGGAAAATACGACGATTCTGCTAACAAAATCAACTTGGATAACAACATCACCGTTTCTTCTACCAGCGCTTTATCAATAAGTTCCTTTGAAATAACAGGAGGTAATAATTTGCATTGTAGCTCATGATCAACCACATTTATTCAATCTTAATTTTAGATTACTCAGATAAATTCGTGATAAAATTCGACGATGATAAGAAATACTATACGTTGGATGTGAAAACAGCTTTAAAGCCAGCAGAAATCAAATCTAAAAAGTTTCTATCATTGACAATAAAGGTTACTGTTGGTACAAAATCCGACACGACCGGTGTAATTGTAACTTTACCATCGCATAAATTGGAGTTCACTGATGTTTTATACCCAGCAACTTACTTCAAAAACAACACCATTACATCTACTACTATAAGCTTTACAACCGACGTTACCGATTCAAATGTTAATATAATAGTTGACGACAGTGAGTAATTTGCGTTCTTAGAACGAACAATTTGTTGAAACTGTTAATTTTTCCAGCGTATTATTCGAAGTATTTCAAAGTAAAACCCGCCGACAAAGGCCATTACACACTCGAACTAATTAAAAATCTACCGGCCACCGTGCTCAAAACCCAAACTGAGATATCCATTCTCATCACTGCTGGCGATAAATACGAAAATCAAGCTCGAGCCGTCGTCGAGATGACTTTACCGCAACAAAACGCCGTCGAAGCTCCGAAATTTTCGCAACTCGTCTACAAAATCCGGTACAATGAGGGCCAAAAATCTGGTGCTCTCGATTTCGATACGCCACTGTCCTTTGAAAACCACCCAGACCTCACCACGATACAAATCGATTTGAAAAGTAAGCACAAACCCAACTCATGTGCTTTCTTATACTAGCTCATTTACTTTGCATTTGCAGCATACGCGAGTTATTTCAATGTAGCCTTCAACTCCACGGCAAAGAAATTCGACGTGGAGGTCCTGAAGGCTCTAGATCCCAGCTTGCTGAAAAACAACGAATTAGTTGAGACCATGGTGGCGAAGAAGAAAGACGTTGCAGCTGAAGGGAGCGCTGTATTGGTAGTGGAATTGGTGAAGCTACTGCCTGGGTCACATCCTGCTTTCGATAAACCATCCTACACGGCTCTATACAAAAAAGGATTGAACGTAAACGATTACATTGATTTTGATCAAGCCGTCAAGCTTAATAACGTCGTTAACGAGACGCGTGTGACTATAAATTTAGACTGTAAGTAGGAGGTGATATTTTAGTCTAAGCAATATATTGTTGCCGTTTTAGCGTACAAGGAAAACTTTAAAGTCTTGCTGGGATCGAACAAATGGAGAATACAACTTCTCAAGCAGCTAGGCGATGACACGTTCAGTAAAATGAACGATATTGTCATCACCATGGAAGTTTCGGAATCCGGAATCGCTGGGCAAGGTATTGGGGTGTTAGTGATAAACCTTTCGGATCCTTCGAAGGACGATAAGCCTCCGAATTTCGAGAAACCATTTTACATTGTTCAGTACAACACCACTGCGAAGTACTTGGATTTTGAACCTGCCATCAACTTTACTAATGTAGATGTTGGCAATGTAAAGTTAAAATTATCCGGTAAGTGGTACTCAAATTATCTTGGACTCTCTTTAAAAATGTCAATGATACTATTTATGAAGATCACTCTGATAACTTTGGACTGGTATATGAAACTGGCAAATGGAAGTTGGATATTAAGAAACCACTGGACGAAAGCATCTTGGAGAATTCCACGGAAATAGTCATTACAATGGAAGCTTCGGAAACAGGCTTAATAGGAACAGGTTACAGTGTTTTGATACTGGAACTTCCTGATGTTAAGAAAAGTGCTCCCGTATTTAAAGAACCTTATTATGTCGTTCAGTATCAGAAAGATCAGAAAGCTGACTCGTATATAGACTTTAATCCCGCTATAGCTTTCGATAACGCTGATGTTGACAAAGTTAAACTAGTTATTAACACCGGTATGTACCTGGAAAATGAAACACAGACACTACAATACACTATAAATACTATACTAGTACATATACACTGAAAATAAAAGCAATTTTGCTAAAAAACACATTGCACAAGAACACAACACCAGAAATACATCAAAAAGTAACACAAGCGAATCTAAAATATATTTCGTTACTGTAGATTATAAAGATTACTTTAACCTCACCTTCGAATCAAATAAATGGAGAATTAAAGTACTAAAACCTTTAACCGATGAATTGCTCGAAAAGGACGAACTGCTAACAACTATTGAAGCCTCAGAAGATGGAGTTACGAAAAAAAGTGAAGGTGTTCTTGTGATGAATTTTAAGGATAATTCTGGAGAAGCTCCTGAATTTAAAAACCTTTATTATGTCGTTGAGTATCAGAAAAATCAGAAAGCTGGAACGTATATAGACTTTAAACCAGCTATAGATTTCGATAACGCTGATGTTGATAAAGTTAAACTGGTTATTAACACCGGTAAGTACCAGAAAATTGAAACACAATCACTACACTAGTATACATTGAAAATAAACGAAGCGACTCAGTTTAAAAGTATACTTCATCAGAACACAACACCAGAAATACATCACAAAGTAACACAAACACAACTAAAATATATTTCTTTACTGTAGATTATAAAGATTACTTCAACCTCACCTTCGAATCAAATAAATGGAGAATTAAAGTACTAAAACCTTTAACTGATGAATTGCTAAAGAATGACGAACTTGTAACAACTATTGAAGCCTCAGAAGATGGAATTACGAAAAAAAGTGAAGGTGTTCTTGTGATGAATTTTAAGGATAATTCTGGAGAAGCTCCTGAATTTAAAAATCCTTATTATGTCGTTGAGTATCAGAAAGATCAGAAAGCTGGAACGTATATAGACTTTAAACCAGCTATAGATTTCGATAACGCTGATGTTGATAAAGTTAAACTGGTTATTAACGACGGTAAGTACTTGCAACATGAAACACAAACACTACACTAGTATACATTGAAAATAAATGAAGCGACTCAGTTTAAAAGCATACTTCATCAGAACACAACACCAGAAATACATCACAAAATAACACAAACGAAACTAAAATATATTTCGTTACTGTAGATTATAAAGATTACTTCAACCTCACCTTCGAATCAAATAAATGGAGAATTAAAGTACTAAAACCTTTAACCGATGAATTGCTCGAGAAGGACGAACTGCTAACAACTATTGAAGCCTCAGAAGATGGAGTTACGAAAAAAAGTGAAGGTGTTCTTGTGATGAATTTTAAGGATAATTCTGGAGAAGCTCCTGAATTTAAAAACCCTTATTATGTCGTTGAGTATCAGAAAGATCAGAAAGCTGGCACGTATATAGACTTTAAACCAGCTATAGATTTCGATAACGCTGATGTTGATAAAGTTAAACTGGTTATTAACGACGGTAAGTACTTGCAAAATGAAACACAAACACTACACTAGTATACATTGAAAATAAATGAAGCGACTCAGTTTAAAAGCATACTTCATCAGAACACAACACCAGAAATACATCACAAAATAACACAAACGAAACTAAAATATATTTCGTTACTGTAGATTATAAAGATTACTTCAACCTCACCTTCGAATCAAATAAATGGAGAATTAAAGTACTAAAACCTTTAGCCGATGAATTGCTAAAGAATGACGAACTTGTAACAACTATGGAAGCCTCAGAAGATGGAATTACGAAAAAAAGTCGAGATACTCTTGTAATTAACCTTAAGGATAATGCTGGAGAAGCTCCTGAATTTAAAAACCCTTATTATGTCGTTCAGTATCAGAATGACCAGAAAGCTGACACATATTTAGACTTTAATCCAGCTATAGCTTTTGACAACATCGAGGTAGATAAGGTTGCTTTGAATTTAAATGGTGAGTTGAGCAAACATAAGCAACACAAATAAACACACAAACACATAGAAATTAAATATATTAACGAGTAAAGTAATTTAACTCTGTTTAGTAAAGTGTTTATCACCAAAATTACACTGAATTTAATCGGTAAGCCAATGATGAGGACATTTGGCCACTATCGTTTATCCTGAAATATTAATAATCCAATTTTTTCTAGATTATTCGAAATACTTCCAACTGGATCTGGATGCAACTAAAAAGGTTTGGAGAATCAAAGTTAATACGCCATTAGATGATGTCATTTTGAAACATAAAACAGAACTTTACACGACAATGGAAGCTTCAGAAAAAGGTGTTACAGGACAAGGCTTGGGGGTCTTAATAATTCAACTTCCAAACGCTACAATTACCGATGATACTCCTGTGTTCAGCGATCCTTATTATACTGTTGAATACAATAAAAGTGCCAAAATCTTAGATATTAACCCTCCTATATCTTTTGTTAACGTTGCACAAATTTCTAAAATAACAATGAAATTAAAAGGTAAAGTAAACACTTATTTTTCTTTGATTTCTAGAAAAATACTAAACTGTTGGTTGTAGATTATTCTGACAATTTCGAACTGGTACTGGATGGCAAAATTTGGAAGATCCATGTTTCAATTCCTTTGAGTGACACGGTTCTAAAAAACAACCAAGAAATCCTCACCACCATAGAAGCTACAGAAGAGGGTGTGAAAGGAAAAGGTGTTGGAGTATTAGCAATTCAAATTCCTGCTCAAGACAAACCTCCAGAATTCAGTGATTTATATTACAAAGTCACATACAATCAAAACCAAACGGGATACTTAGATTTTACCAACGATATCGCCTTTAACAACGTCGCAGATATCAGCAAAGTCAATATAAATCTCCTCGGTGAGTCTATAGTACTCATTCCTAACGAGTTTCTCGATTGATATTTTTCGAATTTCAGCGTACCCGGACAACTTTAAAATGGTTTATAATAACAAAAAATGGCGAATTCAGATTCAAAGACCTTTAGAAGGCAAAGTATTTGCTACAAGTACGACTTTAGTGGATACAATGGAAGCATCGCTATCTGATCTCGCCTTAACCGGGGATGCTGTTTTGATGATTGATTTAGTCGCGAATCTGCCACGATTCGACAATGATTATTACACTGCCCAATACCCGGAAAGTGGCAGTGGAATTTTCTATTTCGATAAAGATTTAGATTTCGTGAATGTCGATTTGAAAGACGTAGACTTGTATTTAGATGGTAAGTTGTTGGGTATATCCTCTGTTGAATTTTGTGTATATATACTTATTATTTTTAGATTATTACTCTAACTTCAACATTTCATACAATTCCGCTTTAAAAAAATGGGAGATCGGCATCAAAACACCATTAGAGGATTCTGTTGTTAGCAGCAACGAATACCTTGTTACTAAGCTCACCGCTAAAATTGTTAGTGTTGGTAAAGAATTAACTGCTGCTATGGTGTTAAAATTGCCCAAGAAACAAGCGCCTGTTTTCAACAGGACTTCCTACGAAGCAGAATATACCATAGGAAAAAAACTCCATGTGGTGACATTAACCGATGCCATTGGCTTCAAAAACAAACCAGACATGTCCAATATTAAGATAGCTTCAGATGGTAAACGTTTACAAATTTCATTGTCCACAACAGTTCAAAAAAAATTTCTTCCAGACTTTTCTGGCTACTTCTCGTTTGACTACTCCACCAACAGCTGGCAGATGATTGTGGATCAACCTTTAGACGGGAAATATTTGGACAAAACTAATTTAGTCGTTACCATAACAGCTACAGATACCACCTCTAAGTTGCAAAGCCATTCCACGATCGATTTGAAATTACCGCCTACAGATACGAAGGATGCTCCGAAATTCAAGAAATCTTACTACACAGGTCGTTACGAAATCGTAAATGAGAGTGGTAGAGTGATTTTGGACGAGGACATCATGTTTTCGAATAAAAAGAACTTTGGCGAAATCGGAATTACTGTAGATGCCAGTAAGTTCTCTAGCCTATAGATAGATAATTCTTGCATTGTACTTTCTTAATTGTTCAGTGTGAATAATGTACCATTTTCAGGTTATTCAGAATTCTTCCTACTGTCAATTGACGAGCACTCGAAATGGATCGTTAAAGTTAAAAAACCCTTAAATGCATCTATTCTTAGTAGCGGGAATGATATAATAATGCAAATGGTGGCAACAGATTACTCGATGAAAACTGGAAACGCTGGAACATCCACTTTACTGTTAACCCTGCCGAAAATAAACAACGATGAGGCTCCCAAATTCGACCTTATTACCTACAAATCCATCTGCACTGCGGACACCAAAACACTGGATCTTAAAATTAATATAACCAATAGAAAGAAAGAAGATTTGAAAAGTATTGTGGTTACCATACTAGAAGATGGTGAGATCAAATTATTCATGTTAGCAGTAATATCAATCAAATCTTTTTTTTAGAATTCAAAGATAATTTCGATGTGCAGTTCGATGCCGCTGCCAGTTCTTGGCACGTTGTGGTGAAATCTTTACCGAAGATAACTGGAGATGAGAATAATCTAGTGTTGACGTTGACAGCAACGGAAAGCAAAGATACAAAAGAGGTGGGATTGGCCGGTTTGGTGATCGATTTTCCGGTACTAAAAGCACCGGAATTTTCCTCACACCCCTACTTCGGTACTTACAACGTCACAGACGGTTCCTTTAAAATCAACGATTTTAATATAATCAATAAAGACGACAAGAATAAGTTACATTTAACTTTCAGTTCGCTAGATGGAGGTGAGTCTGCATGCTACATTTTCGTTCTATTCGGCAATGTTGTTTGCTTTTCCAGATTTCTCCAAATATTTCTCCATACAATACAACAAAACTGATAAAGTTTGGAGGATGTTACTGGATAATCCTATTGAAGAACTAACAGTTGCCGACAATGATGAAATCGTATTAACAATATCGGCTACCGAAGACAATAACCCCAACATCGGCGAAACCACCGCGATAATCAAAATAATCGATGCGAACAAAAATAACAACGAAGTGGAATTCTCGCGGGTGCATTATTCAGCTTCCTATCGAACAGTCAACAACGATCCCGTCGTTAAATTGGATGAATACATACGAGTCACGTCAATAAAAGACGCGACAAAAGCCACAGTGAGCTTACAAAGTGAGCTAATGTTATGATCGCTCTGCTTTTCTACACCAATTGACTCGCATCGAATTCTAGGTGCCGGCGACTTCGACCCCGCGAAGTACTTCGAAGTCGAGAAGAAAACGGACCGCTTCGACATCGCGGCCAAAGCGCCGCTCACGGTGGACATTTTGCAGAAATACACGAATTTGGTGGTGACGTTGATGGTCGAATTGGAGGGTAGCAAAAATTACGCCACTCTGATAATCGATCTTTCCCCCGTTGAAACCGGAGAAAACATCAAATTCAGCAGCGTCGTTTACATGGGAACTTACGAAAACGACAACAAGATCACTAAAATCGCCTACGATCCAATTACAGTGGATGCTTTTAACAGGGATAACATTGTTGTATCGATAACTAACGGTAAATGAGCGATAATTTCGATAATACTCAATCAAATTGTCGTTTATATTGCAGCTTACGAAGATTATTTCGCTTTGAATTACTCTGCCACAAACTCATCTGTTACTTTAAAATTGGTGAAGCCAATACCTCATAGCGAAATTGGAGATTTGTCTACAATTGCAGTGGTGGTGCAAGCTGTGGATGCACTTTCTCGCAAAACAGCCAATGCTGTAATCAACTTGAGGATAATAGGCGGTAAGAATATACAGGGTGTTATTTAATAACATGCTAATACTTAAGGGGGTGATTCTTGGAGCCATTTTAAGAAAAAACTTCATATAAACCTATGTCCAAAACTTCTTTACTTTTGAGATACGGGGTATTAAAGTTTTAAGAAAAATAAAAAAACAATTTTTTACTGTCATTTTCATACCACTTTCGGCGGACATTTCCAACACCTGATTTAAATTATTTCTTTATTTTACTTTAATTTCATAATTTCAACGTTTAAAAGTTATCCGCTTAAATAAATTATTGTTCAGAGTTAGATAAATCGTTTTTGGTCGTCATTCGTCCAGGGAGATGCAAATGAATGAATTTTTTTTTTTTTTTGCGAAACGGTGAGTTGTACGAAAAAAAGTCAAGAAATCGAATTGTTCTAAATTGAACGAGAATTCGAAAAATAATTTTGATTTTAAGAGATAGCAATGGCGTATCACTTTTTTATTCAAAAATATCTAGTCTGAGTCCAGTAGGGACGCCACTGTTAGAAATAAAAAAAAGATTTTTGGGTCAAAAAATGCTCTTTAATGCATAAACGCCGTACACCAAATTTCATAAAAATATTTAAAGTGGTATGAAAATGACAGTAAAAAATTGTTTTTTTTCTTAAAACTTTAATACCCCGTATCTTAAAACTTAAGGAAATTTAGGATTTAGGTTTAAATGAAGTTTTTTTCTTAAAATGGGTCCAAGAATCACCCCCTTGAGTATTAGCATGTTATTAAATAACACCCTGTATTATAAACTTCCTTTACAGAGACTAATAAATTGTTTTGCAGATGATAAGCCCGACAAAATTGGCATGGTTGTATTCGACCAAATCTCAAACACAGCTAAATATTCCGGCGGCAAGTCGTTTGAACTAGACAAGACGATCTATTTAACAACAGATAGAATGGAAGACGATATTAAAGCCAGTATAGAAGATTCGCGATTCAGTGAATACTTTTCTGCGTACTACACAAACCAGCAATTCAGAGTAAAGTTAAATAAAGAGATACCTAAAGCAGACATTCCTTCGAAACCCTTCATCGTTCTTACATTAGTGGCATCGATTGTAAACTCAACCAAAACTTCCAAAGCCACGTTAACCGTCCAAGTGGACTACGACCATCACCGCGAAACTCTCAAAGCCACTAAATATATCGTCACAATTTCCTTGCTAGCAGTACTTATGGTACTATTAATACTAGCAGTTGTTGCTTACTACTACATAAGATTAAGGTAAGCTCACTGATCGGGAATAAATAATCGCTTCATTCAATTACCGCGGTGTTTGCAGGAAGAAGAAGGCAGGTAAAATGACGGAAGAAGAGTATATAGATAAGAAAGAAGTTAGATTCCAGAGAACGCCTAGCCATCCAATTGATAGGTGAGTACAATAAATTGTGTGTTTATTATTTGGTGAGTTTATGTTCGATTAGGGTTAGTAGATCTTCGGCTATAGAGGAAAGGCGGCCCACAGGGTTTATTTTCAACAGGAAAGATGAAGATGAAGACGAATCGAGCACGGAGGAGTCGACTAAAGAGCGCAAAAAATCGGTAGTGTTCGATGAAGTGGTGGAGAAGATGAAACTGGAAGATGAAGTTGAAAAGCCAGACATTGATTAAGATATTGTTTATTTGAATTTGGTATTTATTTAATAATAAGTTGAGCGCGAAAAGTTTATTATGTATAGTATATCAATTTTATTTTTATAATGTTGTTTTATTTACCCAACTTTATTTATTTTGTTAATAATTACTGAGTTAATTTGAATCGATAATTTTCCAAATCATCTTGCGTCTACAGCTATTTTTGTCGGTCTGTAACTACTTGTTATTTTAATTTTTTTAAAATAGGATTTAATTCGTTTTTTTACCTTCATTATAATATCTTTAAAACTAAATAAATGAATAATAATAAAAGGAAAACAATAAATGTTTACATTAACGAATCACGTCTTTATTTATCAAGCTTGGCGGGTAAAATTCGATATGAATAAAGTAGATCAAATTTTTATCGGTATTTTATAAATCTCCTGCAAATAGATAAGGAATAATTGCGTCAGTATCATTTTATACATTTATCTAAATAATGTGAATGCGCGAAACTATTTTATGTGTTTGAAGTTGGCAAGTTTCAAGTTGGCATACGAAGATTAACGAGGCTACCCTGTATCAGGACGTGCTGGAATGATCGATTAATTATCGAGAACTCCCGGTAGGCCGCCGGACCCATTACCGCTGTTATTGCTACCAATAAAATTATCTAATTAGCTGCTCGATTTTAACTGAAGTATTCGCAATAAAAGTGAGCCGAGATAAGATAAACGAGATAAACCTCGTTTTATATACCCCAGATCAATACGGTTCACTGTGGGATTCGGTCAAGGAAATCGGAAAACTCTCCAATTTTCACACGAGAAAATTCCCTTAAGAAGTTTAAGAAAAAGTTGTGATTAGTGTTGATCAAATAAATCCGTGCGAGTTTGAATAAATTGGTAATTACAGGTAAGATAGAGGTGAAAATATTCGATTCATAAATTTTGTTTGATGTAACCTTCAGATAAGAAGGTGTGTGTTTTTTAAAATTTTTGACTAATTTACCGAAAATTTATGATACACATGCAGAAAATTGAGTATTTTATAATTCTCATGTATTAATAAAAACAGTAATATCAGGGTGTTTCTTAACAACATATGAAGTTTTTTTCTTAAAATGGGTCCAAGAATAACCCCCTTAAATATTAAGAAACACCCTGTATAAGTATAATAAATCTTATCCAAAATCGAATTCATTTTTAATTAGCGCATTCAATACGTTCATTGATTTTCGATGCGACTGTGTGAACAACCTATATTGATTAAAAATAATAACTCCTGCATTTAATAAAATTCAGGATCGTACTCAACAAATTTTCCCATAGATGCACTAAAATTAATATACACTAAATACAAAACACTTAACTTCAAATTTATTGCATAAGTAGATTACATATAGAAAATATTTAAAAAAAATTCATAAAAATAAACCCCCCTGATGACCTTAACTTCAACAAGATCGAGTACGGCCCTGCGTTTGGATCTAATTTTAACAAACGAGCGTATTGTTGTCCTTTTCAATTCATTAAATTGTCTTCAATTGGCCTCCATTTGCTCAGTCATGTGTTGACGCGTCGGGAGGAAGACATGGAGGAGACGGTCAACACGGTCTGCAACTACTTCAAGAAGAAGACGTCGCCGACGCCGGGCGACGCCGAGGTGGCCAAGGCGGCGGCGCCGCAGATCGGCTTCAGGGCGTCCTTCTGCGAGGCCACCAAGGAGCTGAAGGTGAAAGTCATCGGCGCCCGGCAATTGCCCACCGATTACGGCAGCGTCAAGCCCAGGGGGTACCTCGTCAAGGTAAATTAAATTCGTCAAAATTTATTAATTAGAAGCGTTAATTGGTTATTAAGCGGAATTAACACGCGTGTGGTTTTTTTATGAATTTGACTTTTTCGTGAGAATTTATGGATTAATTAACGAGCGCATTTATCTCAATGAATTTATTGCACGAAGTTTGTCTATAAAATTGTACCGAAAGTCAATAAATTCATCGTATTCATTATCATCCTGTATACAGGGTGTTATTTAATAACATGCTAATACTTGGACCCATTTTAAGAAAAAAACTTCATATAAACCTATGTCCAAAACTTCTTTACTTTTGAGATACGGGGTATTAAAGTTTTAAGAAAAAAAACAATTTTTTACTGTCATTTTCATACCACTTTCGGTGGACATTTCCAACACCTGATTTAAATTATTTCTTTATTTTACTTTAATTTCATAATTTCAACGTTTAAAAGTTATCCTCTTAAATAAATTATTGTTCAGAGTTAGATAAATCGTTTTTGGTCGTCATTCGTCCAGGTCCAGGGAGATGCAAATGAATGAATTTAATTTTTTTTTAGCGAAACGGTGAGTTGTACGAAAAAAAGTCAAGAAATCGAATTTGTTCTAAATTGAACGGGAATTCGAAAAATAATTTTGATTTTAAGGGATAGCAGTGGCGTATCACTTTTTTATTCAAGAATATCTAGTCTGAGTCCAGTAGGGACGCCACTGTTAGAAATAAAAAAAAGATTTTTAGGTCAAAAAATGCTCTTTAATGCATAAAAATCGTACACCAAATTTCATAAAAATATTTAAAGTGGTATGAAAATTACAGAAAATTTTTTTTTTTCTTAAAACTTTAATACCCCGTATCTCAAAAGTAAAGAAGTTTTGGACATAGGTTTATATGAAGTTTTTTTCTTAAAATGGGTCCAAGAATCACCCCCTTAAGTATTAGCATGTTATTAAATAACACCCTGTATAAAAGAAAACTCTAATAGAATTAAAAAAATTCCTAATACATTAGTCGAATTTTCGTAAACTTCTGGTGGAATTTAACAAATATTTCACAAACTTAAAAACCAAAATTAAAGCGAAACTTTTGTTTAAAATCCTCATAAATAAACCATCACATAGTTTATTTACACTACAAAAACATAAAAATCACATTAACCGTTCGAAACCTCATCTCCTCCACATGCCAGATTTTTAACTTCTGATGTTAACATTCGCCAAAAAATTTAATTATACAAACAACATTACGAACCAAAAAAACCTATTTTCAGGTGGTATTCTACCCGCAAAGGGAAAAATTCGAAACGAAAACGGCCAAGGAATCCTGGCCCACCATCAACGAGGAGTTCTCCTCCGTCCTGGACGCGTCCAAGAACTTCGAGGATATCGAAGGATTATTCGTTTCGTTCACGATTTACGCCGTCCTGGGCAAAGAGGTGGAGGAGGAGCAGCCGCCGGTGAAGCGGAAGAGCATCTTGAAGAAGTATTTCTCGTTCAGCGATGGCGAGGAGATTATTTCGTTGCGCAAAAACAGCTTCAGAAGATCTGGAACGGTCAGGCGGAGCAGCTACAATGGATGTTTGAGTAATCGAAGGACTGTAGGTAATATTATCACTGGATAATACTGGATATAACAAGCACTCTTGATGTGCCACAAGTGGCACCCTGAGAGTGGATATTGAGCCACATTATTAATTTTCTTTAAACGTTTCACCAGGAGCTGTTACTTACAAGTTAGATAGGAAATCTTTTACTCAGAAATTACGAAATAATGTGATAAGTACCCCTGATATTTGGAGAAATGTTGCTGAGATTACCAGTGGAATTCAAACTCAACCGGTGAGTATTTTTATAAATAATTAAAAAAATTGAAAAGTTGAAAACTTATTTTTGTCCTCCTTAAATTAATTCTAAGAAAATTTAGAGAAGATAAAAATTATGTTGATAAAGTGATACAAGATGCAGGAATTTCTAGTACGTTTATGTATTGGCGAACGGCGCATTTGGAGAGCTTAATTTTGCCACAACAAATTATGCAATTTCATTTCTAATGATGCGCTTACATAAGTCTATTTAAGTGAATCTACATAATAAGAAGCTTCCTATAATTCGCGATGAAAATTTATGTATTTTTGTGACCGAAATAGCCGAGCACAATTTCAAGCAAGTAGGCTTGGCGAATTGGTAATTTTAGAAAAATAATAAGCCGTTTATCGGCAATTATTATCTAATTGAAAGTGCGTGGATTATGAAGACTGTACCGGTTAGAACTAGGCGCTGTAAATTCTTTATTTACAAAAATAAATTGATAAAAAAGTGGTTCCGCCCGGGTTCGAACCGGGGACCTTCTGCGTGTAAAGCAGACGTGATAACCGACTACACTACGGAACCGATAAAGACGTCCCATCCAAATACCTTACAAGTATTAACTGCTTGTCCAAGCATAAAATCCCCTAAATTATCCAAAATTAATTAACATTTTTCAGAGGGACGGAATCAAAGGAAGCGTAGAAGTAACCCTTCAATACGGCATCAGCGAAGACGGAACCAACGACGTCGTCGAAGTTACAGTCACCAAATTCCGATGCAGCTTGCAAACTATGCAATTACACGAAAAAGTTGGAGGTAATTCCATTTTAATCCTCTTTTAATTAGGAACATTCTCCATTTTCCAACCTTCCTCCTATTGGCCTAGTACCAGAAGGACTACCTCCTTGATCCATGACCTCCTCGATGCAATATATCAACCTTTCTCCTATTGGTATACTACCAGAAAGTCCTGAAGGATTTCCTCCTTGATCCATGACCTCCTCGATGCAATATATCAACCTTTCTCCTATTGGTATACTGACAGAAAGTCCTGGAGGATTCCTCCTTGGTCCATGACCTCCTGGATGCGATATATCAACCTTTCTCCTATTGGTGCACTAATAGAAAGTCCTGGAGGATTTCCTCCTTGATCCATGACCTCCTCGATGCAATATATCAGCCTTTCTCCTATTGGTACTCTAACAGAAAGTCCTGGAGGATTTCCTCCTTGATCCATGACCTCCTCGATGCAATATACCAAACTTTCTCCTATTGGTATACTAACAGAAAGTCCTGGAGGATTCCTCCTTGGTCCATGACCTCCTGGATGCGATATATCAACCTTTCTCCTATTGGTGCACTAATAGAAAGTCCTGGAGGATTTCCTCCTTGATCCATGACCTCCTCGATGCAATATATCAACCTTTCTCCTATTGGTACTCTAACAGAAAGTCCTGGAGGATTTCCTCCTTGATCCATGACCTCCTCGATGCAATATACCAACCTTTCTCCTATTGGTATACTAACAGAAAGTCCTGGAGGATTCCTCCTTGGTCCATGACCTCCTGGATGCGATATATCAACCTTTCTCCTATTGGTGCACTAATAGAAAGTCCTGGAGGATTTCCTCCTTGATCCATGACCTCCTCGATGCAATATATCAGCCTTTCTCCTATTGGTATACTACCAGAAAGTCCTGAAGGATTTCCTCCTTGATCCATGACCTCCTCGATGCAATATATCAACCTTTCTCCTATTGGTATACTGACAGAAAGTCCTGGAGGATTTCCTCCTTGATCCATGACCTCCTCGATGCAATATATCAGCCTTTCTCCTATTGGTATACTACCAGAAAGTCCTGAAGGATTTCCTCCTTGATCCATGACCTCCTCGATGCAATATATCAACCTTTCTCCTATTGGTATACTACCAGAAAGTCCTGAAGGATTTCCTCCTTGATCCATGACCTCCTCGATGCAATATATCAACCTTTCTCCTATTGGTATACTGACAGAAAGTCCTGGAGGATTTCCTCCTTGATCCATGACCTCCTCGATGCAATATATCAACCTTTCTCCTATTGGTATACTACCAGAAAGTCCTGAAGGATTTCCTCCTTGATCCATGACCTCCTCGATGCAATATATCAACCTTTCTCCTATTGGTATACTGACAGAAAGTCCTGGAGGATTTCCTCCTTGATCCATGACCTCCTCGATGCAATATATCAGCCTTTCTCCTATTGGTATACTACCAGAAAGTCCTGAAGGATTTCCTCCTTGATCCATGACCTCCTCGATGCAATATATCAACCTTTCTCCTATTGGTATACTACCAGAAAGTCCTGGAGGATTTCCTCCTTGATCCATGACCTCCTCGATGCAATATATCAACCTTTCTCCTATTGGTATACTGACAGAAAGTCCTGGAGGATTTCCTCCTTGATCCATGACCTCCTCGATGCAATATATCAGCCTTTCTCCTATTGGTATACTACCAGAAAGTCCTGAAGGATTTCCTCCTTGATCCATGACCTCCTCGATGCAATATATCAACCTTTCTCCTATTGGTATACTACCAGAAAGTCCTGGAGGATTTCCTCCTTGATCCATGACCTCCTCGATGCAATATATCAGCCTTTCTCCTATTGGTATACTACCAGAAAGTCCTGAAGGATTTCCTCCTTGATCCATGACCTCCTCGATGCAATATATCAACCTTTCTCCTATTGGTATACTACCAGAAAGTCCTGGAGGATTTCCTCCTTGATCCATGACCTCCTCGATGCAATATATCAACCTTTCTCCTATTGGTATACTGACAGAAAGTCCTGGAGGATTTCCTCCTTGATCCATGACCTCCTCGATGCAATATATCAACCTTTCTCCTATTGGTATACTGACAGAAAGTCCTGGAGGATTTCCTCCTTGATCCATGACCTCCTCGATGCAATATATCAGCCTTTCTCCTATTGGTATACTACCAGAAAGTCCTGAAGGATTTCCTCCTTGATCCATGACCTCCTCGATGCAATATATCAACCTTTCTCCTATTGGTATACTACCAGAAAGTCCTGGAGGATTTCCTCCTTGATCCATGACCTCCTCGATGCAATATATCAACCTTTCTCCTATTGGTATACTACCAGAAAGTCCTGGAGGATTTCCTCCTTGATCCATGACCTCCTCGATGCAATATATCAACCTTTCTCCTATTGGTATACTGACAGAAAGTCCTGGAGGATTTGCTCCTTGATCCATGACCTCCTCGATGCAATATATCAACCTTTCTCCTATTGGTATACTAGCAGAAAGTCCTGGAGGATTTCCTCCTTGATCCATGACCTCCTCGATGCAGCAAAAGTGCATAATTTGTGTAACGATGTAATATTCGATGTAACGAATGTAATATTTAGTAACGACCTTAATGGGACATTTCAGGCCAGCTCTACATAAAAATCACGGCGTTCGAGGACGAGGACCTGGTGCAGAAGATGAAGAGCGACAAGTTCGAGCCTACGATCAGCCTGAAGCTGGAGCCGAGCACTTCGACGTTGAGGGCCACGGTGAACAAGCACAATTTGAACCAAATGAAGATATTGATCAGGCTAATGGCGAGGAACCTGGTGGGCAAGAAGACCCTGCTGGGGAAGATCGAAATCGACAGGCACAGCGATTTTTGGAAGCAGATAGTGGCCTCGCCGGCGGTGAATATAACGAAAATGGTGAATTTCGAGTAGCTGCGTGGGAAATTGTTACTTAACGGATTTTATAGCTAATTCAATTATCGAGTTATTTTGATATTTTATATACATTAAGTAGATAACTAATATCTGTTCACGATAAAATGAAGGTGATCTGCGTCGATTTGTGAATGGATGTTATGTAAAAAAACGACAATATAAATGAATCCAATCAAGCAATTTCCGAAAAATTGGTTAATTGCTGTTCGATAACCTTTCCATTTATTGAATGAACATTAAAGTTTATATTACTCGCTCGGAGGCTACGATTATATATTAATTTTTACGGATCCTGTAAATTATTTATTTAAAAACTGATAAGATAATAAGACAAATATATCATAGCAAACTAAATTTTCGCTTCAATTATTTACTTGTTACTTGAATAAACGTACATATTGCATGGTCTTGCTGATGATATCATTATAATGTCACTTCCCTGTATACTATTAAATCATTTCTCTAATAAATTCGCCACAACATAAATTAAAGAATTCAAATTTTTAAGATTATTGTTTTCTACAAGTGCTAATTGTATATACAAGTGTCTACAAGTCTGTAGTTAAGCCATGTCCCAACCTTTTTGCAACGCCCTGTACAAGAGAATCTAAATAGTAAATAGGGTATTGAAAATCATCATTATGTGACTACTAAAAATTATTTAGTACCTACATAGTGAAGCTTTTCCGTGGTAATTAAAAAATATTTGTTTAAAGATAAGCTTTCCGGGAAACCAAGTTCAATAAAAACTATTTGCGGAGTGCATAAAACTAGCAGGAATTCGGTAAATCATGCCGCTTGCGATAGAATGGAGATAGTAAAATTATGTATAAAGTTACTGACCGTCGACGTGAGTATATTTTATCTTTCCTAAAATATCTATGTAGGTAGTCTTATTACGAATTGTAAGTAATAGTGAATTTCTTGTATTTTTAGTTGCAGTTTTATTTCTTATCTACATTACACTCAGTAATCTAAGGAACTGTTTAAAATATTTTTTAACTGAAACAAGTTCAACAAATACAAAATTGCTGTAGTAATACACTCATCAAAATTGTCTAGGGGACAAAGTAATTAATAATGGACAATTTGATATTACATTTAAAAAATATTGAAATCTAACAAATATGGAGGTTTTTTGAAATATGAAATTATGAAAAAATTGTTGTTTTATACAGAGGGAGTGTAACAAATTGGAAAAAATTAATAAGAAATTTTCATTTAAAATTTTCATATCCCCTAGACCATTTTGACGAGTGTATTTATAAACAATGAAATTTATGAATTAAAATTACACTGAAAAAAATTTTCCATAAGACTTTCTGATGAAAATTTTCGATGGTGTTACACCCCGTATGTTGGGTAACGATTATCAATCGCACCAGCCATCCACGGAATCAAGTTTCCACGCGGAATTTTTACTTTTATTAGGTAGTTCGTGGCGGTCCGGGCGCGTTTACAGACAAAACCGTCGAACAGTCTGGCTTTCGCATCCTTCGAATATCATCCGGTCCTGCCAGAGCGCTTGTAAATAAATCCATTCGAACGCAAACCGCGCGAGAATTTTACTATTATTTATTTTTTTAATTTTTGTGCGTCGTTTCTTCAACTATGAGCCGGATAAGAGGAAGCGAATTTCGGTGTCACTAGCGAAATTTGTTCGATTTTATCATTTTGTTGAATTTTTGATAAACCGATTATGTTTGTTTTCGAATTATAATGTGGAACGCGTGGTATTGGACTTGATTTTATCGCAGCCTTTCTTCCAGTGTTTATTCTTCATTCTTCGCTATTGTTAAATATGAGTGACGTTTTTTTAGTGTACATTTTAACTATCGTGCATTTTGGATTCGTTTTTGATCACGTAAGTTCATTTTATTACAATTTACTTATTATTTATTAACCAAATAATAAATATATTTAATTACAAATTGGAATAAAATTACACTAATAAACAGTTAATTAATTAATTGTGAATAAAAAATAAAGTAAATTGCAGACTAAACAAAATTTAAAACAAACATATTAAAACGAATTTCGTTTAATTTTAAGTACTTCTAATTACATTTTGGCTGTCTACACACATCCTCACAAAATGCTTCTTAGAAATTTCAAGTTCAACGTACTAGCTCGGTACACAATACCCAATTTTGTTCAATTATAAACACGGATTTCGACGCCGCTCGCTCATCAATACTTTTCGAATATTGTCCTCGACGAGGATTCGGATAATCGCTCACGTTCCCGGGTTATTTATTAACCGATGGTTTTGATTTATTACGACCGTTCATTAGGATATTATCGACCATTAAACGTCCATTTATCAATGAAATCGTACGTTGTAAGTGCGTTTTCTAGACGTCATTCACCTTCGTCAGCTTCGAAAATCCACTCCGGGATTTTTTAATTGGCCTCTTGCTGTTAGGTAAATGCTTGCAATGCGTTATTTTATCGTATTTATTGTTTGTACTTCATATAGTGTGGTCAATGGAGAAGACCACGATGTGAGATACGCGGATTTCGGCAAAAGATACGATTAGAAATGATTTATTAGAGCTCAAAACCGTTTTCAGTTGCTCAAAATGTGTTATAATTAAAAAGTTATAGCCCTTCGAAATTTAAAAATTTCGGGTTTTGACTCATACCTTATCAACCAATCATAAACCACTCACGTTTGGTTGTATAATAAATAGTATGAATTTTCGAACGCAGTAACAAAGAATAGACAAACGAACAAAAATCAAACTGTCATTTGTCAGATTTTTCTGAAAAATGCACAAAACAAATTACACGAATTGCAGTTCGTCACAAAACACTTTACTGATAATATTGACATTGACAAGAATGTTACCAAATAAATTTTTCAGGACCATTATTTGTGTTTTTAACACGAAAATCGGTTACAATTTATACAGATGAAGATGTTATTTCTCTATTAATATATCGAATTATCCATTAGGTAATGGAAGAAATGGATAAATCAGAAAATGTTTATTGCAATAAATATACAAAAAACGCACATTTTGCGGAGTAAAGAAGAGTAATAGGAAACGTGGCAAACTTGCTAAATGTGACTTCTCTTTGCAACTCTCGCTTTGACTGAAGCAGAGTGTATGACGATTGTGTGACGTTTTTCAAACTTTAAAAATTAATTGCGGCCTTATTTGGCCACAGAAAAAAATAAAAATTTCATTACACGCCTTCTTTAGAACACAGGGTTTTGAAAAAAAAAATAAAAAAAAAAGTCGTGGTCTTCTCCATTCAGACAGTTTACGAATGTGTAATGCAGCAGGATACTAAAGTATTGTGAACTTTAAAGAAGCCTAGCCTCGACTTCTCGACTAAAATAGCAGCTTTCATCGAGCCACTAATTGTGGTCATCAATAATATTTCCAGACGAGCGGCGCCAGGCCGGTGAGTTGCGATTTTCTCGGCGAATCCTGCCGGTTTTTTCGACGCTTTTCGTTATCCTGCAGCCCTGAATTAGGACGAATCGAAGTCGACATGTGCGTATAATTTCGCATGCAAATCCAGTTGGCCTGCGTGAAGAAAACAAAGGAATTACAGGCGATGAAACGTCGATTTCCTGTAATGAAACGGTCGATGGCTAGTTGATTTACGTCGACATTTCGCTCGTTCCCTGACCCAAATTTCCGATTTCCAATTACATATTATATTACAATTGGATGTGCCAGTACTTATCGATTGCGTAAAACTGTATTAGCTGGATTAATATCGCTGAAAATTACCCTAAAGGTTAATCAAAACGGTGATGAATCACCGATCACAAAATTTTTGTATATAGTTTGTGCAAAACAAAGTTAGATGCACGTCACCATAAATTTGTGACGTGCATCTAACTTGGTTTTGCACAAACTATATACAGTTGTAGTGTAATCAAAATTCCTGATAAACTAGATCGTTTCCTGGGCAATGGGAATAAACTTTTTGGCACGCTATGGAATAAATTCGAAGGAAATAGGCTTTTAATTTCCGAATGGTTTGTTAGCAGTTTTCATTCGGAAACACGAAACCGCGTACCCAAAAATAACTGGTACATTGAACCGAAATTCGTATGCAAATTTTTCCCTTCGTGTTCGCACTGCTAAGTCCCTATGTAGATTCATTATCGAGCCATCGATTCTAATTGAATTTCTCGAATTTTTTCAATTCTCAAACTCGATTTTTCAAAACTTAAGGTGCACCTGCGTAAACAAAAACGCAAGGTGCACAATAAGGAATTCTCCATTCATAAATAAAGCGGTATTTACAATTCGGATTCATTCACGTGAATCCCACGCGTTCTACGGGCGTTCGATATTTTAATTTCCGTTCGGTTTTTTTTTTCTCTTCTTCGATTTATACTAGTAAAATTTCTCCCGTTATTTTAATTACTACACTTCGTTCGGAACCCGCCGAAACTTCTCATAATTTTTAACGATGATCCGTGGGCTGGACGCTCGTGGGCCACGCGAGGATTTAAATTTATGCCGAATTAAATGCTCTTTCATGTTTAAATTAACAATAAATGGCATTAAATGAGCCGCGTCTGTATATAGAGAATTTTCGAATTTTATGAATGGGTTCGTTCATACAAAACCAGCCGATTTAGTCGAGGAGGTAAACAAAACCAATGGAGAAGACCACGATGTGAGATATGCGGATTTCGGCAAAAGATACGATTAAAAATGATTTATTAGAGCTCAAAACCGTTTTCAGTTGCTCAAAATGTGTTATAATTAAAAAGTTATAGCCCTTTGAAATTTAAAAATTTCGGGTTTTGACTCATACCTTATCAACCAATCATAAACCACTCACGTTTTGTTGTATAGTAAATAATATGAATTTTCGAACGCAGTAACAAAGAATACACAAACGAACAAAAATCAAACTGTCATTTGTCAGATTTTTCTGAAAAATGCACAAAACAAATTACACGAATTGCAGTTCGGCACAAAACACTTTACTGATAATATTGAAGTTGACAAGAATGTTGTCAAATAAATTTTTCAGGACCATTATTTGTGTTTTTAACACGAAAATCGGTTACAATTTATACAGATGAAGATGTTTTATTTCTATATTAATATATCGAATTATCCATTAGGTAATGGAAGAAATGGATAAATCAGAAAATATTTATTGCAATAAATATACAAATAACGCACATTTTGCGGAGCAAAGAAGAGTAATAGGAAACGTGGCAAACTTGCTAAATGTGACTTCTCTTTGCAACTCTCGCTTTGATTGGAGCAGAGTGTATGACGATTGTGTGACGTTTTTCAAACTTTAAAAATTAATTGCGGCCTTAGTTGGCCACAGAAAGAAAATAAAATTTTCATTACGCGCCTTCTTAGAACACACGGTTTTGAAAAAAAATAAAAAAAAAGTCGTGGTCTTCTCCATTCAATCACCTACACCAGACTTGTTTGTTTATTTAGACTTGCTAAATTGGTCAAAATTATACTTCTCCAATAACCATTAAAAATATTAATTAAACATGCGATAATTATGTTTGCTGCCATCAGAGAGTGTTAAAAAACACATTCAAATAAATTATCTGTGTGGTTAAAAAATAAAAATTGTCCTCCAAAGCAAAATACACCTTGTATACGCGGTCTAAATTACAATGTTTCAAAATACGGAAAGTTCAGATCGGTTCAAGGTTTTATTGGCATATACACGAAATTAAAATATACTTCTGAGATGAAGTACATACATCAGTGGTGGGTTAAATCAAAATTTGAATATTTAAAACTATTATGGTCAATTCTGTTTGAGTTGAATAAAGATTATTAAAATATCAGTAACAATCCCACCATTCTAAAAACTAAAACTCCTCGAAAAAACAATTCTCTGCAAGTTTTGAAGAACAAAAAATTCCGAAAAACCCACAAATTTCCGAGATATTCGCACTCTTTTGTCACATTTTGACAATCCCGACCTACGTCTCTGATGAGTGCAAAAAACCTAATTCGAAACGTACGAGTACAAAGTGCCCGTCTTCGCTGCCAGCGAGTCCTAATGGTAGCCGCTCGGAGTTATTGCGAGGAGTTATTTTCGAACGCACATTAGCGGAAAATATGACGATTTCATAAACGCTGGCGTACGCAAAATGTAGCGTAAATGTATCCAGACATCGGCCGAGGTTGCGAAGTCCTGGAGATTCGAGTGGGCGGCCGGTATTTTATCAAAAACGGCCGAACATCTGTCGAGAAATTCGAATTGATACCAATACAAATTATGATGTTTGTAGCACAGTCAGCGAAAATTAATAATGTAAACTTTGAGATGTATTTATCAACACAAATATACATTTTGGTGGATTTTAGAGTAGTAGATAATTGTATATAGAATCCCAGTAAAGAAGAACTCCAACAGAAAAAAAGTTATAATTCCAATTTAATAATAATAATCTTCTTTAACGACCGGCGTAGAAAATGATGGATGGGTTGGAGAACCTTTTGTTGGATTTTTTCCCCACCGGATTTAATCTGATACGGTGGTAAGGTAAACTTACAGGTGGCCTTCTTTTCAAAAATGATCACCTAAATACCTACTGGAATTCGTTTTATAATAACATTCTTTTTCTTTTGAAACATTATATACCTATACAGGTAAGTGCAAATTTGTTTGCAATAGTCAAAATGGACAACAAAGACAACTTCTATTAGTCTCATACAAAGAAAAAGAAAGTGATATTATGGGACAGTAACTTTCTCACTCTGTGACCATATTGCACAACAATTTTGCACTTACCTGTATAATGTTTGCTTAACTTCTATACAACAAAAAGTATTAAAGTCACCTTTGTATTTTCTATCAATTGATTACTTCCTGATTTTTTTCAAGCAATCCCAACAGATACAAAACCGATGTTAATTGTCAAGAATATTTGCAATTTAAATCACTAGTCTTGACCTTTATCTGCGCGTTCAAGCTAGACAAATAAAAGCAAGTAAAAACCGTAAAAACGCTCATTATCCTCGATGTTTTCGATATTATAACCAAGACTGCATTTGGGCGATAAAGACGGCGAAGAAAATAATAAAAGAACGTCGTTAGTCAAGCGTTTCTAGATCGTCGCGGAAGATAATTCCAACCCCAGACCACTCGATTTTAAAAATAGCCCTTTGTATAAGCGCTAAAGCAGAATTTAAAGAGCAATGAGACACGTGGTTACCGGCGGTCTTTTGTCAAATCGGAATTCTCCGTTGTTACGCCCCTACGTCTGCATAGTTTAGACAAAAATAAAAATACCAGGCTGTACTCCATATATTGTTTTAATGTCACACGTTCGTCTGAAATTTTCCGCTTTGGATTAGTGAAAATCCGGGATAATGGACCCATCAAGAAACTTGATAGTTTAGAGAGATTTCTCTCGCAATGTTGTGTATACAGGGTGTTTATTGCGGTACTATTTCAAGAGGTTGTTCCTTGGACTATTCTAAGAATATTTTGTCCTTAGATGATTTTTGAAAACTCTCTTCGTTTTGAAGATACAGGACGGACAAAATTTTAGACAATAACAACATTTTATTACCAAAAAATAGACCTGTGTGAACTTAGCACCCCCACCATCAATAAAATTAAAAATTCATACATCAAAATTTAGTGCTATTTTAGTGCTAATTTAGTGCCCAATTACTAATTTTAGTGCTCAACTGGTTAAGCAGAAAATTGGGATTGAAAGTGGCGGTGCTAAGTTTATAAAAAGCTAGCACCCCCACATTTAAATATTTGAACAAAATTAAAAAATATTACACCGGAATTTAGTCCTTTTTTGGTGCTTTCGAATACACTAACCATATTTTAATTTAAGGTATTTTTCTTAAAGATATTTGATAAAAACGTATTAGAGATGTTAGAAAAATTGCGAAATTGAGAGTCGGACTATGTAATATTGAAAAAACGTATGTTTTTGGGGCTAATGATTGAGCACTAAAATCAGACATAGGATATTTTAGAAGCACTAAAATCAATGAAAAATTAGAGACCAAAATCATTTCATTCTCTCTATGTTTTAATGTATTTTTTCTATATTCTTCAGTTTTTCTAAAATCTCTAATACGTTTTTATCAAATATCTTTAAGAAAAATACCTTAAATTAAAATCTGTTTAGTGCATTCGAAAGTACTAAAAAGCACTAAATTCCGGTGTAATATTTTTTAATTTTGTTCAAATATTTAAATGTGAGGGTGCTAGCTTTTTATAAACTTAGCACCGCCACTTTCAATCGCAATTTTCTGCTTAACCAATGGAGCACTAAAATTAGTAATTGGGCACTAAATTAGCACTAAAAGAGCACTAAATTATGATGTATAAATTTTTAATTTTTTTGATGGTGGGGGTGCTAAGTTCACACAGGTAAAAAATAGATGTAAATGACTGCCTCCAGCTAGGATACAAGGCTTATCCTCATGTTTAATGGACACCCTGTATATTCAAAATACTACTACTACATCTAGATAGCTTCGTTATTTTCTACCAGCATCGATCAGTTCGTCACGATAATCATTTTTTCGAGAAAACGCTCGAAACTAATTTAACAGATGGTCGTTTCAAAACATATAATTACAACCATTACGAAACGTCTAATCAAACACTTAACGCTTTAATTAATTTAAAATCCCACAGCACAAGAAAAAAAACGAAAGTTTTTTGAACCATCATTCCCGCCTACTGCAAGGCAATTAACCTAATCTTGCTTTTTTCGCAGAGATTTACGGAAGCTCGATCTAGCAATTCCACGATCGAAATCCACCATAACATCCAGTCGAAATACACGGACTGGTCGTTCTGGAGCAGGTGCTCCAACTGCATTCAAAGGAGGATGAAGGAGTGCATTGACTGGAGCTGCGCCGGGTCCAGGATATACGAGGAGAAGCCCTGCGAGAGGGCCAGGTGCAGGAGGAAATCCAGGCGGAAGGGCGAGTTCCAAATCGTCCATTTGGATAAAGTGCGTACCAACAGCGCGTATTTGAGTACTTAATTGCCGCGTAAATTCGATTTTAGAGTAGCAATTACTTGGTGAAACAAGGCCCGTCGGACAGTTGGAGCAAATGGACGGATTGGTCGGCGTGCACGAGGCACTGCAGGACGCACAGGACGAGGAAATGCAGGAAGCCCGGCAGGTGTGGAAAGAAAATCCAGAAGGAGAACGCGTATTGCTATCACAACAAAACGAAATGCGAAGTGTATGTGCTGAATCTGATGAGTAACAGCAACAAATATAACTGTGAGTTTGATTTTTATTCATCATGTACAGATATGTGATGAGTAAAGAGCGGAATATATTCAAAATGCATTGTATATGCAACATTTGCATATATTTAACGCTTTGTCAAGTTTTTGCATATTTTTCACATTTTGTATATAGTATCTAGATATTTATGTACTTACTACTTTTTGTTTATACATTCAATTTGATCAATTTTGATCATTTTACATACAATGTATTTTTTTGATATTTTTTTGAAAATTAATGCATACTTTTGATATTTTTTCGAAAATCACTGCAAAATTTTGATATTTTTTGAAAATCATTGAATATTTTTGATATTTTTCTGAAAATCACTGCAAATTTTTGATATTTTTTGAAAATCAATGAATATTTTTGATATTTTCTTGAAAATCACTGCAAAATTTTGATATTTTTTGAAAATCATTGAATATTTTTGATATTTTTCTGAAAATCACTGCAAAATTTTGATATTTTTTGAAAATCATTGAATATTTTTGATATTTTTCTGAAAATCACTGCAAATTTTTGATATTTTTCTGAAAATCACTGCAAATTTTTGATATTTTTTGAAAATCAATGAATATTTTTGATATTTTCTTGAAAATCAATACAAATTTTTGACATTTTTTGAAAATTATTGCATATTTTTGATATTTTCTTGAAAATCACTGCAAATTTTTGATATTTTCTTGAAAATCAATACAAAATTTTGATATTTTTTGAAAATTATTGCAAATTTTCGATATTTTTTTGAAAATTATTGCATTTATTTTTATTTACATGTATATTGTAAATCAATTTAGATAATTTCTGAGCAATTTATAATGATCCAGATCAAATAAAAACTGTCCAGAACATTTAAAATCGCCCTAGAATCAATTAAGATTGTTCAAAACAATTCACAATGCTTTAGAATGAATTTTGATATGTTCAGAACAATTTAAAACGCTTCTAAATGAATTAGAACTGTTCAGAACACTTTTAGAATGCTTCAGAAGGAATTAGAAATGATTCTGAACAATTTTGAACGTTTCAGAGTGAATTAAAAATGTCCAGAACAATTTAGAACTGTCCAGAACGAATTAGAGCTGTCCAGAACACTTTTAGAATGTTTCAGAACGAATTAGAAATGATTCTAAACAATTTTGGACGTTTCAGAATGAATTAAAACTGTCCAGAACAATGTAAAACTGTCCAGAACGAATCAGAACTGTTCAGAACACTTTTTGAATGATTCAGAACGAATTAGAAATAATTCTGAACAATTTTGAACGTTTCAGAATGAATTAAAACTGCCCAGAACAATTTAGAACTGTCCAGAATGAATTAGAGCTGTCCAGAACACTTTTAGAATGATTCAGAAGGAATTAGAAATGATTCTGAACAATTTTGAATGTTTCAGAGTGAATTATACACTATCCAGAACTAATTTTGATATTTTTTGAAAATCACTGCATATTTTTAAATAAATCGTTGCATATATTAGCAATTTTTTTGCATATATTCGTGGTTTTTATAGCAAAAAGATACCAATACGACCATATCAACACTCAAAACGCTACCACCAAACCGCGGAGAAGAAATTCCAGGGTGAAAAAATGCGGTGTTGCCAATAGAAAATCCAGAATGCTGAGAATAATTGGCGGAATCGAGGCCAGCAGGTACAAATGGCCTTGGCACGTTGCAGTTTTAAACCAATACCGAGTAAGTTCAAGTTGTTCAAATTATTTTAGTTACACTTTCTTAGTAAGGAGTACCACCAACTATGGTGGTACACCACACAAGGTACTAAAGAGTTGGCCAATGTACAATGGCCCACCAGTTTCTTTAAAAAAAACGTTGCCATTATATTTCTATTGCAGGAAGTATTTTGCGGCGGTACCCTCATCTCCCCGCGTTGGGTACTAACAGCGAACCATTGCATCCGGAAATCCCTGCGGGTGAGGCTCAACGCTCACGATCTGCGAGCCACGGACGGCAGCGACATCGAAATGCCCGTCTACAAGATATTTCCCCATCCGGAGTTCAACTACAAAACAGTGGACAACGACATCGCCATGCTGATGCTGCCCCGGGCTGTGGACACTCCCGTGGCTTGTCTGCCCAACCGCCGGCCGAAGACCCAGCAAATTTGCTCGGTGATGGGCTGGGGTAAGGTTGATCCAGACCACGTTTACGGAGTACCCGTTTTAAACGAGGCTAAAGTAAGTTTAATGATCGATATCACCAAGCTGTCTTTAGGTATTTCTTGCCTAAGTAATGATGAATTTCTTGTTTTTAAGCTTCCCATAGTGCACCAACGCACTTGCAGGAAATCGTACAAGCAGTTCCTGATAACCGATAACATGTTGTGCGCTGGTTGGTATTCGGGTAGGGCGGATACTTGTGCTGGAGACAGTGGCGGAGGGTTAATGTGTCCTACCAGGAAACATAAGAGGGTAGCTTACAGTATACAGGGTATTACGAGTTTCGGGGACGGGTGTGGTAGGAAGCAGAAATACGGGATTTACACCACTGTTTATAACTACAAAGGTTGGATCGATTACATTATCGATCATTACTCTTAGTTCCTTAATTGTTCTTGATACTTAAGAGATGTGGAATTGTTTATGTACACAGGGTGTCCCAAAAGTAATATTCGACCGTTTCCATAGTTTTTGGACACTCTGTATACAGGGTGATTCAGAACATATCCGAAAAAATTAAACGGGATGTAACGCGCCCTTTTTTGGGACACTGACCCGTTGCCAGGTCGTCAATTATTGCAATTTTTTGGTAGTCTTGTCAGTTAGTCAGACAATCACTACCACTACATACACTACTATACAACCACACACTACTATTTCACTATCGCATATCACTAAACTCAAAAGTTTATTAGCCGTAATTGTTAATAAAACTTTAATAATAGCGTCCAAATTCAAATTTGTCCGCTTCAAATCAAATAAGGTTTATAAACGCACCCCGGAAAATAAATAATTGTAAGTCTTTCTTTATTAACATTCAAGAACAAAATAACAAAGTGAAGTAATAAATCATCCAATTCCACCTTATAAACCTAAAAACCAGTCCGTGAATCATACATTTTCGATATAATTCTTTTGTTTTAAATAAATATCCATCCCAGTGGCGTCCCCATTTCTAACATATTAGCTAATGCTAATAATCGCGGGGCAAAATCCAAAATGCCAAAATACTAATGCACACCACTATTTTTCATAAAATAAAAACACCCTGTATATGAAAGGCGCCCTTTCTTGGGGTTTAAATTAATTAAATTTCCCTGTAAATCAGTTTTTAATTACAAAGTAAATCGCCCGAGTCTCATGTTCGCGATTTACTCCTATAACTTTTGAACTGTTCAAGATAAACATATGCAGTTTGTTTTGTTAGTTGGAAAAAACTACGCTGAGCAAATTTGTATTCTTGTTAAATTAAATTATTATTAAATAATGAATTTAATTATAATTAAATTGTTTTTGCCATGACTCCGCGAAGGAAATTTTGATTTTCCCGCGGTTTGCGTGAGGTAATCGATTAATAAAGAATATTTTAGGAAAGTTTGAGCAAAATCTATCTTTTCGTTTCCGAGAAAATCGCGAAAAAACCCCAAAAACCCCTAAAAATCCGGTTTTTTACCCGGAAGGAAACTTTTCCCGGTTTCGAAATGTCGATTTTCCGATAGATCTCGTCGAGTTACGTAGGATAGCGTTTTTTCCGCGACGATTTTTCTTCGCATTTGGCCGTAAAAAAAGCACGCCAATGAGTCAGCGAATGAATGAATGGATTATGTCTTTTTCAGTTGTATAGTTAGTAGGAAAATAATATTTTTTAATTTCTAAAAGAACAAATTAATTGTGTTCGCTCTTTGTAAAACTTTATTAATTTTTCCCGGCCTAACTAAAGGGAATTTATTACATTTTTTTTCGCGATATGGGTTTAGAATTTTATGCTCTATTCCTTTATTTTTTTTCGGATAAGTTTTGAATCACCCTTTATATCATTTTATAGTTTTTAGTACAAACTTTGTTATGGCAAACATTTTAGAATTTGTAGAAATTTACTATGGAATAACCGTAGAAATAATTATCTAGTCACAAATAGACCACCATAAATTAATTGACATTAACTATTTGTGTAACTCACGACAAACCGGTGATTGTGGAACCGGATAATGATAGATTTCTCATGGGAACTGCATTTAATTCCGCTTGTGATTGTTTAGTATTTTTTAAGGTTTTCTTTTTAGCTGTTTGACTGCCAAATATATTTAAATAACTAATTTTTAATACAATTATGTACACTGTTTCGTATAAAATCAGACAAATAAAACGATTAATATTTAACAATCTTTATGAACTTTTTACAATTTCAAATACAATACAAAAATTCAAAATTTAGGAACTAATGAAATTAACTGCATTCGATTGTTTCGTTTTGTAAGTAATTAGATGTTTTTTGATTATTACATGAAATTAAATTATAGTGCCTAAACTCTAGATTTCATAAATTTATTCAATAAAAAATAAACATAAAATAGACCTAAATAAACTCACTATATTATGTACTTACATTTAGAAATGATCACACAAATAAACGATTTTATCTAAACAACTATTTGGTATTTTGATTTACAAGTTTTTGCCAACATTCTTGGATTTAACTCAAAATTCAAAGAGAAGCCTATCTAACGAATCCGTGGATAAACTTGTCCAACTTTCTGAATCACTATCAATATCATCATCATTTTCATCATTATCATCTCCATTGTTTTCATTAGTATCATTATTATCGTTATCGGCGTCTGCGAAATAGGTAAATTAAACATTACTTATTCGAATTATTAACTATACAGTTTATGCAAAACAAAGTTAGATGCACGTCACCATAAATTTATTTTGCATAAACTATATACAATAATACTTACCATCACCATCAGAGTTATCGTCATCACTTCCGTCACCATCCATGTCATCTTCCTCGTCGTCTTCCTCTTCTTGTTCATCTTCATCATCTCTCTGCCTGCCTACATCGTATACTCTTAGAACAGACTCCTGTATCGAGTTATACATGCCTTGGTTTTCCACTATTGCTATTTGTGTGTCATAACGATTACATGATAGATCGTATATGCTCTTTTTTACGTCAAATGTACCTAGAAATATTAATGTAAATGTAGAAAAAAACCAACAAAATAAGTTCGTACAAAGCAAAGTTAGATGCGCGTCACCATAAATTTACTTCGTCGCAAATATGAGGACATTAGTGACGTGCAGCTAGCTTTGTTTTGCATAAACTATATGTATATTTACTCACTTATGCTAGAATAATCGGTAGCATCGACTGTTTTGAAACTCGTATCGAACGTCGAATCACCATCGTCCATTTCTTGTTCCAACGAAAAGGCATAAATGGCAGTATTTACAGGCGAAAAGACCACGGAACATTGATTCAACACCGGTACGGTTTTCAACAAATGAAACGTTCTTATATCCCAAACTTCGGTATTCGATATAATCTAAAATACAAAACGAAATTGCATAAATTTAATAATCGCTGGTGGTAAATTTTATGTGCTTACTTCAAGCCCGTTTGGATGGAACACGCCGCTCTGCGTCTGATTCAATTTATCCAATTTGTGCATAGCTTTGCCCGAAGCTACATCGTATATAACACCATCGGATAGTACCAACTCGTCGTTGTAGCTGAAAGTAGCTCGATTTTTGGAGTACTGATTAGTCGTTCTCGGTATTAATTCCATTATGGATTGCCCGGTGTTTATGTCGAATATCTAATAATTTAATTTGAGTAATTATCGAATAAAATGACGCTAAATTTTAACTCACCGTAGCCACTTCTCCTCTAGTACCGATGATTTTTTCTTGGGTCACCTTGCTGAATTCTACGTGCTCGTAATCAAACGGCAATCTACAATGTTATTTAATTAATATGTGAATGTACAACGTTGTTGTAAATAATTACTTCATTTCAAAGGTTTTCATGTCCCATAGAGCCGATATGGGTTTACCCCATGTACAACTCGTCAACATAAAATCCCCGGTTCTATTCAATTCCAAATGTACAATGTAATGATCGTGGGCGGTGAACATGTTGATTTCGTTTCCTTTGTTAAGATCGATGAGATGTATACCGCCATTGTAATCACCCACAGCTAGAGTTTTATCACCCGGCTAGAATCACAGTATACATTAACATATTTATTTGTCGTTAAATGAGAATACAAACCATGAATTTTGCACAAGTAAAGAAGCCTTCATCTGTAGTAGACCTAATAGTTTGTACTGGGCAAAACCTGGAATGCACAAACTTCCTATCCATAGTTCTGGAGTGGCTCCCGATTTGTTGCCGGACGCTTCTCATAGCGAAATTATTGGCAGTCAACACCCTGGGTTTCGGATCCGGACACTTATGCGGACTGTCGAGATGAACAAAACAATTTAATCGATAATTTTGAGCAATAAAGGGAATTTCACGACGAGCTTAGACACTCTATATAGCCAACATACAGTCGCTCATTAAAAGTTTCTTTAATATCGTCCCTTTATAAGCGTGTTACTTACACGAATAAATTAAATTGTGGACACATAGCCATGGGGTTTTTGCACAAAGCGTGTTGGTTCGTAAGGTACTCGGTTATAATTGAATCTAGAGTAACTCTAGGCGGTTCCGATGGTACCGAACAATCTTCTTGTACGGCGCTCCAAATGTGCGGCTCCCCGTTGATTTGCTTCTGTAGCCTCGAATTGTGGGTAGGCGTCGTCGGTAACAACGGCAATGGTTTCCTTTAATTATACAAAAATTAATAATACCGAAAATTTTTGTGTGATACAAACCAACTTACTTAATAATTTTAATAGTAGAGCTTGGTGGAGTTTGACATATTACGCTAGAAGTAGTCGGTGCAAGTTCTGCTGCACTCACAGACGGTAAGGTTCTGGGCGATGAAAACGACAATCTCACCTGTAATTTAATCAATTAATTAGATAGTTTAGTTAATTAAACGTTGCGAACTTACCCCTCTGGAAGGAGTCAACGTGGAAGAATATCTGAATTTAGTCGGGTGTTGGGTGCCCAACGAAGTAATCGCATTGGCCAAATTCGCCTCTTTCACCAGCATACCGGCCGTTTCGGCGAAACCTTTCTGCACTAAATGGTGATGGATCAACTGCAATAACTGCTTATCGTAGAACTGAATCTTCGTTTGGGCCACGACGTTCGCCTAAATTGCACACAAACAATATTAAAATAAAGATCTCTTACATTCAATGCGTTATATGGAAACTTGACCCCTCGTAAAACTAGAGAAAGATTTTTATGAGATCCCACAAGAACAAAAATTGAAGGGTTTCGGTTCTCTAGTTTTAGGGGGATCAAATTTTAGTTGAAAGATCTTATATTTACCTTGTGTATGTTGGCTAGAGATGCTTCTATATTCGTATCAGTATGCTTTCCTTTCCCTGATAATAAAACTAGCAATTCTAAAGCGTATTTTTGAAATAGTACGTGCTCCTGGCGTTTCTCTTGCAGTATCGGATCCCGCATTAAATCTAAACGCAAACAAAACTTTAATAAAACGCACACGAAAATATTCGCAACGTACTTTGCAACTGCCCGCTGGTAAAAAGAGGCAATTTAGAAATAATCTGCCGGGCAGTGTCCGATCTAGCCAAACCAGCCAGCGCTTTACAGGCCAACGTTCTAATGCAATCTGCGTCGGTGATGGGCGTCTTAATCTGCATCAGCTGCAACAGCACCATGATGCCGCTGTTCGCTCGAACGCAATCCCAAACCTTCTGAATCAAATCCTCGCTGCTTTTGTACTTCAATTTCTTATTAGGCGAATTCGTTGTGTTACACGTCGAAAATCTGCCCAACAAACCTCCAACCTAAATTGTTCAAAGCATACATTAGTTAGTAAACGGACTATTCGTGTTATATAGGGTGTCTCAAAAAAAAGGTGACCTCCTGGCTAGGAGAGGGAGAACATGATAAGGTCATATTTTATTGAAACACCCTGTAGAGAAACTTACCCTGTGAATGGGGGCGCAAACGCAATTACCGATGACGCGAAGCGCCGCCTTCTGGACGTCGGCGTCGGCGACTATTTCTCCCTCCGCCGCTCCAAGTATAATATTTATACCTTGAAAAGGACCTGGGTTAACATTAAAATAGACCTTATGTAAAAGCGAGTACTGTACGAACTGTAAGTTATGTTTTAGATTAATAATCGACATATTAACAATAGTTATGATAATGTTCTTAATACTAATGACAAATGGAATAAACGAGTAATTTTATACACTATACAGGGCGTTCAAAAAAGATTGGGATATGGTTTAACTACAGCCTTAAACGAAAATAACATGTCCCAACCTTTTTAGCGACACGCTGTATATATATACAAAGACAGTAATTGCTGATAATGACCATATTATAGATCTCTACCGGAGCAATTGGCAATCACCTTCTACCCTTACCTACGGTCAACGTTTCCTCGGGCAAATCGACCCGCTCACAGAACAACGATTGCACTTTGGGCATCACGCAGGAGATCGCCAGCACGTCTAAGGCACTTCGCACGGTCTCCGCACGACCGCTATAATTCCACTCGTAAGCGAACGCAATGATTTTCAACAGCAACGTAATGGCGCCGAGCTTGAGCAATTGATCGATGGGAGCCCAATGGCTGCGGTAGGGCATGTTCTGAAACAGCATCTCGATCTGTTGCTGGATCTCTTCGGGGGACGATTTGCACGCCTGAAATTACAATTAGATTAGAAGTTTATTCCTGAGCTAATTAGATGCGATTGTGTTTACTTTGTATGAGGGTAAAACGGGTACCGGTACTGCTGGTTTTTCGTTCGGCCTCATCTGGGACCTTCGCAAAGCTTCTACTTTCAAATACAAGTGGGCTTCTAGATAGCGACGAAATGCGACGCAAACGTGCCTGACGATTTGCCTATAAGCCCCTTCTTGTTCTTCGTTCATTTGCAATGTATCCCAATCCGGAAACAGTATCGGCAACGTAGATATCTGGAGGAAACAAAATGTGTCTATAGTTTGCACAATTAATTAGTTATTAATTACATACCACGTTGTGAAGCTTCCTCAAGCCATCCTGCGAGTCGAATTCTTCAAGAATAACTTTAAATTGGAATGTTAAGCTAAAGAACATTATAGATTGACACCTTCCTGAATCGTGGGCACATTCAAGCAACCACAAAGCGTATCTAAAATCAATAATAATCACATAATCTACAGATTTAATTATAAACCTTCTTACTTTACGAGACTGCTAACAATATATTTAGGCAACAAGCACACTCGTTCCATCGCTTCTTCGCAATAGCCGAGATAGTAGAAGCACATCGAAACGCCAGTGGCGGCTATAGAAGGTCGAGGGATTTCCAATAGCACTTCCAAACCTTTGCATTGAATGAATTCAATGGAGAATTTCTTGTGGCACAACAGGGCCGAAAGATACTTCAACGCTTCAAAGGCCAAGCGAGCTTCTTTCGTTTGCCTGACGTTCACGTAACATAAAATTAATTCTAAGGCATCGTGTTCGAATACGTGGCTGAGAAACTCCTGGTGATCGCCCATCGCCGTTAGATATCTGAGGAAAGAGAAATTATATTGTGATGATTTATATAATTAGGGCAGTAGCCTGGTGTTTGTACCTCAGTATCAAAATTTGTCTGGTTGCGATGGTGGGTGGGAAAATTTGTACAGTACCTATCATGAAATTCTCCAATTCAGCCCAAGAAGAATTGCTGTGCTCTGTGAATAGGTTGTGAGTTTTTTGTGGACTTCCTAAGTAAACCGGCTCAGACAGTACATTTTCATCTAATCGTAAACGTTTTTCTGGAGTCTGTAAATTGAACATTAAATAATAAATACAAATAATATCGAATTTATTGCACTCACTTCCACAAATTCATGCCTCGAATTCGGAGTAGTTTGAATATCTACACTCTTTTTACGTTTTCTATCATTTTCTTGCGACTAAAATACAAGCGAAATGTTAACTAATGTATCACTATTTTATCATAACAAATTACCAATGGACTAGCGGTTGATGCACTTTCATTGACTAAATTTTCCGTTGGGGTTACCACTCCATTTTCTTTAACTAAAAAGAGTAATTTCAATTAATCCAATCGATAATTTTCAAGGCATTTACATACTTTTTTTCGACAGAAGAGTTGGAGGTGGAGATTTTAACAGTCCTTCGCTCCTATAAGGAGGCGATTTCAAAACAGATAAATGTGCAAAAGGTCTGGAGTTGTTTACGTTAATATTAGTAACAAACTCTGAACTATTTTTCAACCTTCTCAACCTTTGAAGTAATAGAGGCACCAATTTGCTATTTTGCTCCCTAAATCGTGCGGCTATTTCGGGTATTTCCATTGCTGCTCCAAGCAAACCAGTAGCGTAACTTTGTAAAGGTTCTATAGAATTCGTTACCCATTTCACTAATCGTAGTATTAAATTATCAGATTCCGGCTGCAATTTTCCAAAAATAATTATACAAAACACTTCAAGTACGTGGACACACAAACCTGAAACACAACTGTAGTATCCAATCCTGGCATAATATCCAGCATTAATCGGCAAGCAGCAATATTCAACTGATCGATATCTTTACTAATATTGTTCCTCGAATAATATGTATCTCTTAAATAATCGTTAATTAACTGAAAAATACAGTGTTACCAACTTGTACCTAAACGTTGTTGTACATTTTTACCTTGCTAGTGAAATTGTCTTTCTTAAATATAGCTTTTAAAACCTGACCTAGAACACATTGAGGATCCGTCCTAGATGGATGTCGTTCATCGAAAGGATCGGGATCCATTTTAAAATAATTTTCAGTCTCTATTTCAACAATTTCAGCCAATCTAAAATAAAATAAAACGATTTATTAACGAGCATTGCCAAGGGAGAAGTGAGGTTAGGGTGGACAACTTACTTTGTCAGCGTAGGAACTGGATCGTAATTTGGTTGCAAATTTTCCTCTTCCCATTTTTTAATCAAAGATGAGGCAGTGGAGGTATTGGTGTTATTCTCAGACATTATTAGTACTTTAGTACCTTTCCAGTAGAAGCATGAGGTTATTCAACATAACCTATATCTAAAGGCGTGAATATTTATTAGCCACTGCACGGTACGGTGTTTTAAAGATGTAGTAATAGTAATCACAAAATAGTGTGTATATTCAAACTTAAATAAAATAAAATGAACACTTATTAAACTGAAGTAACATGCAAAGTCAATCAAAAATTAAACAAATTCTTCTCCATCTTGATTTAAATTGTCTGTCACTGTCACTAATGTCACCGTATTTGTCATTATCGGGTGCGTTCAGCAGTTACATCATCTGAGAAGTGAGAGAGAAACACGAATAGCGTGTGCTTGTGAGTTAGACAGTGATACTAGATAAGCACAGCTCCAATCGCAATGTCACTTGTCAAAACAGCCATTTTTTACGGATAGAAATTTGTAAGTCGAAGATTGATATTTCTGTATCGTTACGTTAGGTGGCGCTGCAAACTGGGTTATTTACCCAGTAATTTAAAAATTGCCGCGTTTACATGCGGGATTGACTCGACATATCTTTTTCTTCGTCGAGTCAATTCGATCCAGTATCTTCTTTCTTCGTCGAGTAGTCAACTCGATCCCTGTTTAGTGTTTCCTCAGGATCGATCTGGGATCCAAGCCGGATCCAAGCCGGCTTAGATCCCGCATATAAACGGGGTAAATGTGTAGTGGTGGCAATTAAACTTATATGTTTTGGGTAAGCGTATAATTAATCAATCTTGTATCAATCTAAGTTTGTATTCAGTAGAATTGCAGTAATTGATGTAACAAGGAAGTGCTCCTGATTGAACACTGGATTCGTCGCCGATCTCCATTGATTGCGGCTGGTACCATTAGAAACACGCTCAGCATAAATCAACTGGCAAGTTAATCTACTATCACCAGTCTAAGCATATTCGACAATCAGCGAATCTTCGCGAAACCAAACAATGCGAGCTCCTTCAGCGTATATTCGGAAAAACGCATTCATTGATTCTCTCACGTAAGTTCGCACCGTGACTACACTATAAAACAATTTATCTAATCAGTACTACCAGTAATACTGCGGGCCGTATCGCAGTTATAGTCCGCCCAATAACCAGCAGGTTACCTATACAAACGCCGGTACTTCCTCTACAAGTATTAATAAAATATATCTGCTATTTATTTCGTTACTTAGAAGTAAAAAACGTTGTTTAATAGTTGTAATTAATTGAGATTTTATGCTATAGGATAACAGGTAAGTCAAATGATAATAAATAATAACCTGTACTGGACCTAATTTGATAAGAAGATTCTTCACTATGATCAGTATTAGATATACAGAGAGAGTCTGTAATTTTGAATAAATTCAATAGTTCAAAAACTATTTTTTTTAAATGCTGCGACCTCGTTAGTATTTCCAATCGCAATGTAGTATACAGGGTGTCCCCATTTAGAGACGTGATGACGACATCGTATAGCACCTTATATTAGAGCCTTCTATGACCTTAATAGGTAAACAATGGAGAAGACCACGACTTTTTTTTTAATTTTTTTTTCAAAACCTTGTGTTCTAAGAAGGCGCGTAATGAAATTTTTATTTTTTTCTGTGGCCAAATAAAGCCGCAATTAATTTTGAAAGTTTGAAAAACGTCACACAATCGTCATACACTCTGCTCCAATCAAAGTGAGAGTTGAAAAGAGAAGTCACATTTAGCAAGTTTGCCACGTTTCCTATTACTCTTCTTTACTCCGCAAAATGTGCGTTTTTTGTATATTTATTGCAATAAACATTTTCTGATTTATCCATTTCTTCCATTACCTAATGGATAATTCGATATATTAATATAGAAATAACATCTTCATCTGTATAAATTGTAACCGATTTTCGTGTTAAAAACACAAATAATGGTCCTGAAAAATTTATTTGACAACATTCTTGTCAAATTCAATATTATCAGTAAAGTGTTTTGTGCCGAACTGCAATTCGTGTAAATTGTTTTGTGCAATTTTCAGAAAAATCTGACAAATGACAGTTTGATTTTTGTTCGTTTGTGTATTCTTTGTTACTGCGTTGGAAAATTGATACTATTTACTTATACAACAAGACGTGAGTGGTTTATGATTGGTTGATAAGGTATGAGTCAGAACCCGAAATTTTTAAATTTCAAAGTGTTATATCTTTTTAATTATAACACATTTTGAGCAACTGAAAACGGTTTTGAGCTCTAATAAATCATTTCTAATCGTATCTTTTGCCGAAATCCACATATCTCACATCGTGGTCTTCTCCATTTTAGCTTCTTTATGGGCGGACTATATCAATACGTCGTTATTAATGTAGCATTAACGCAGCAAACACGGGTTCGCACGGTTTTTTACCATCAACCTCCGGTGTTCTTGTTGCCCTTTTTACCTCGCTATCGCTTAATTAAAATATATTGTGACACGAAACAATCGCGCCTATTAGAGACGCAAGCGCATCGGGAATATGATTAACGCGGTCAATGAGCGCGGCAGGTTCAATTAATCCCAGCTATTACGTTTTTTTTTAATGCCCGTCTGTAGTGGGATTGCGTAATCGCTGAATCGCGGAGGAAGAGGTAAATTTATGTGAAATTTATGCGCGAAAAACTGGCAAAAACAAGCACTATCTTGTTAATATCTGTAAACGGCGCGGCGCAGTTAGTGGGTATACCGAACCCGCCTCTGAGGTGGACGTGCTGGGTAAGTACCTGCCTCACCCTACGAAATATTCCGAAATTATTATTCATGCTTTTTATGCGCTCGGGCCGGTCAAGGTAGGTTTTGAAAAGTGACAGCTCCGACTAGGAAACAAACGTCGCCATTTGTTCGGCTCCGGCCGGAATCAACGCTCTGTACAACACCGAAGATAATCGACCAATACAGGGTGGTACCTACCCGAAATATCCCTTTTTTATTCGTTCAAAACAAACACCTACCAGCTCGAGAATGGAGTGTATTGTGTATGGTACTCATGCACGAGAAGAAATCGGAATGCAGTGAGTATAGTGTGAGTACCTACCTGGGTGCGTGGGTTGCACCAAGTGAGGAATAAAAAGTTAAAGAACGTCGAGGAGCCGACAACAGTACTTCCTCGCATGTCTGCATATATTAAAAATTAGAATGCACCTCGGTTTTTTTTAGCAGAGGGCTTTTGTTAGTACGTATGTGCGCGCCTTTTTAAATATTATTACTGCTCCAGGACAGTACCTACTATACATATATACGCTATAAAAACGGCAGTAAAAACGCGAACAGTAGCCGGAGCAGCCCGATTGAAATTCGCTTTTTCAACGCAAGAATTCGGTATAAGTGGATCTTCCACTTAAATTACAACTAAATATACAGGGTGTCGCAAAAATGGTTGAGACATGGTATAGGCTTCTGAGACGAAAATAAGATGATTTATCTGTGAACAAAAGAGTTTAGTAAATAAGTTACAGGATGCTAAATTTGAGAATAGAAAAGATATTTTTTGATAGTGGACAGAGTTTGGTGACATATTTTTGGGTAAAATAAAATACTAGTTGGTTTTCATTTCATAATAATATTGCTATACAGGGTGTCCCAGCGAAAGGTAGCCCATTTAATCAAGTTGTAACTTTGTGAAACTTAACATTAGTGAAACGTATAAAACATGTTTAATTGAATAATGTGTACGATTATTAAATGTGTTTCCTAACGAAAAACCATTCAAAAATCCTGATAAAGCATCCTTAAAAATGGAAAATTTAAGATTTGTTGTAAATTTTATTTTAATTGAGGCGATTTGCATTGTGTTATTCAAAGTTAAATAACTTCTTTGTTTTGTAAAATAGCATGTAGAAATTTTACATTTTTAAAAAGTAGAAGAGTGTATCTTTCAGATGGCGTCAATATATACAGGGTGTTTCATTTGAAAAAATTGGGTCAATGTGAATTGAAAAGAGGGGATTTTGATAATACACCCTGCACAGCTGATACAAAATTTCTATGTCACTGAAACAAAACTTATAGCAAAATAAAACATATCTGAGAAAACCGCATGTTTTTAAGATTAGGCGTTTAAAAGTTACAAGCTGATTAAATGGGCTACCTTTCGCAGGGACACCCTGTATTACTGTGCGCATTTGTCATTGATGGTTGAAGTTATAGAATAACCGTTGAATTTTCACTGTATACTTCCAATACATCTCTGCTAAAGAAAAATAAACGTCCGCTACGTAGGAAGATAATGTCCGAACAGTTCCATCCTCGTGTCATTTCGGCGAAATTCCATTCATATAAAAAACGCCAAGTGTTATCTTTCCCGTCGAGACAAACAGAAATTTTTATTTCTTAATCCGTCCGAAAATTAGGGAACGTCTTATGAAAGCGTTTAGTTGAGGCAGTACCGGCAATTAGCGCGTTAAATGAGCGAATTGAAACATTCAGTTACTACTAGTTGATTGTTAATAAGCAATCAAAGTGCTATTAAAATAATAAATGAACGTAATGTAGTGTTTAATTTGTCGCAATGATACAGCTTTTTATCTAAGAATAATGATAATTAAATTTCTATTAAACGAAAGCAATACTGGTGTAATTTGATGATAAAAAAATTGCTTATTGCTTGTACCTTTTGGACTATTGTATGCCAATACGTAAGTATATAAATGTCGACACACAGCGAGTTTTGTAGCACTTTAAGTGAGATAAAGCGATTTTGGGCCGAGATAGATGGTACCTACTATCAGAGTAGCTTAAGATGACCGGCTTTATATATATTTTTTTGGGATTAAGTCGGCCGGGCATTCGATATTTTTCGATTTTCATACCAAACAAACCGATGGCGACTTCATTTCGATTTCAATTCGGGGTAATCTACGAAATTAAACAGGAAACTAATGGATGTTTGCTTGGATTTAACTTTAAATCGCTGTTTATTACCTCTAGGTATGCCGTGTCGTAAATCTTCGAAATAAGTATCTAGAAGTTAAGGTATTTTTTCCGTTTGAGATAATAATCGAAAGCCTAATGGGACTGTCCCCAATATGTATCTACCTTTTTATTCAGTTGACTACCTGTATTTTAATTTCGGAGATAATTTAAGGGCCAACTGTCCTTTGGGCGCGCTTCAACTACTCAAATTTTACTTTATAATCAAACATAACTATTGTTCAAAAATTTACATAATAATTCTAAGTTGAAGGTGAAATAAAAAAATGTACCGGTTAAAATTACCAATAGGTATTGGTAGAAAAATCAGGGAGAATTTAATGAACAATGAAGCCACAGAAACCCACCTGTTCATATCCGAGAATTTTATTAGACCTTTTAGTTTGAGCTCCCAGAGGTATAATTTAAAATTCGACTTGACCCTTTTTTTTAATTCCTTACATAACTTTTTAAGAATTGTAAATTTACACACTGAAGCAGCAAGTATTACAAATGTAAATTAGTGGAAATGAATAGTTAACCTATTGTTATATAGATACTAAGAAAAAGATTTCATAAGTTGCCGAAGAAAGTCAATTAGTTTTAGAAAAGTAGGTCGAGTAGAAAATTCAAAAAGTAAACAAAATTAGTAAAACTTTAGAAAGGAAATATTACCCGTGGGTAAGCAATCAAAATTTTAATCGCCTTTTAAGCGGCATATGTACAATTTTTCTAACGTTTTATTTAAAAACCCAATGACCCTGAACGTCCATCGAAATGTAATAATTTACACGATAAAAATCAAACGTATTATTATAATTTTCCCAATAAATATTGTTCGAACATAATTCCGAGCTAAATTATTACTTAATAAAATTAAATTTATATCGTTATAACCGATAGTGCCTCTAACACAAGAAAAAACATATGTTGTTTATTTACGATAAATTTTATTAGAAAAATTAATTAACCAGTTCATTTACAACAAGAAAGTGATGGTAAATGTGCAGGAGAAATGTTAATTACTTTTCTTATCATTCTACACTGATGAAAATTCTTGCAATAATGTACCTAAAGAAAGGAATTTATTAAAGAGTATACTAGAAAGTAGGGAAGAAAAATCTTTTGAAAGAAATTTGAAGATTCCACACAGTTGAGAAACTATAATAGCTATTCTAAAAGAGTATTGTATCTAAAAGAAGGTATTTTGAATGGGATTTTTTTTTGAAATTTCAAACCACAATAAGTTTGCTTTTTGAAAAATGAAATCTTGTACAAACCTATTGGATTTGTATTTTAAATAATGATGTTACATTATGAAGTAATGTTTCTTTAAATATTTTGAGCGGCATAGTGGAAATTTATGGAAAAATTATAAAATCCTTAATGCCTACGAAAAATGAGATTAGATTAATAACTGCCTGTATAAACTAGTCGAAAATAATCGTATAAAAAATGACGAAGCCGCCGGATTAATAGTTTGTGTAGTTGAAACATATTTTTTTCGAAACGTCCCGTAAATTCCCGTGGCGAGCCACGAAATCCAATAATTTATCTAAAAAAAATCAGTCCGAACATCAATTCACTTTCCTACGTATACGCATTAGATACCTCCCGAGAACAAGAGTATACCTACGAAAAAAAAAAATAGGCACCTACAATAGATTTACGACTAAAACCAGGCCCGACTGACACTCTCATAAATATCGTTTATGTTTTAAGTCGAACGTCCGAGGCTCAGGTGAGCCGGCAACGCCGACAGGTTACCATTGGGCCCCATTACTCCTCCCCAGGTAAGAACGCGAGACTCGAAGAAATCGCTTACCAGTTCTTCAGTCGAACCTGAACGCGGACCGTGCGCATTCCGTGCCGCAAATGTGCACACATGTGAGGTCATAAACCGCGACGTGTCGATGCATTCCTGCCATTCCTCGACCATCCAGATCGTTCCTGCGACGACTTCACACCGTTCAACCCTTACATCTTGAACGTGCGCGAGTTTTCCCACAGTTTATCCGACCCGAAACAAGTGATTAACCTCGTTTAACCTCCAGTGTTTCGAGTAACCCGAGTTTATTTACATTGCAGTCGAATCGTAGTAGGTGCTCGTAGAATGTTTGTGAACTAAACACCTTGCGGTTGTGGATTAGTGTAAAAATCTCGGTTGGTTTTTAAGAAGAGCGCACCGAAAGGATCCCGTCTGTAAACGGCCATATTGCATACCACACGGAGAGAGACGGAGCGCGGCTGGCATGCGAGTTAGAGCGAGCACCGCTGGCTCTCCAGAGGCTGAACGAGTCGGTGCGCGGGGCGCGGATCCGACAGGAATGTTAGACTTGTTCGTCTAAACGTCTAACGCACGTGCATTTGTGCGTATAATGCCGCGGTGCTGATTAACATGCGGGGAATTTTGCGCTGTTTGCTGCTCGGAGGGGCCGTCCTCCTGGCGGCCGGCTGGCCCGCGGAGCCGCCGTTTTTCGGGTACTCCACGCAGATGCAATCGCGCGCCGTCGACACCCGAGTGACTTTAGAAATCCTGGAGCAACAGCCCAAGGGTACCACCGTCGGGAAGATCCCGACGAAACGGGGATTCACCTACCGCTTCAACGAACCTCCCAAGGAATTCACCCTGAACCCCACTACAGGAGAAATCAAAACCAACGCCGTGCTCGATAGGGAAACCATGAGGAACGACAGGACCGATTTAGTTATTTTATCTAGTCAACCCACGTATCCTATTGAAGTGAGAATCGTCGTGAGGGATATCAACGACAATTCGCCGGAGTTTCCGGAGCCCAGCATAGCGGTGTCGTTTTCGGAGAGCGCCGCTGCGGGCACCAGGCTTCTGCTGGACTCGGCTACCGATCGAGATTCCGGAGTGAACGGCGTTAGCGATAATTACACGATAATAGCGGGCAATAAAGACGAGAAATTCCGTTTGGTCATAACCCCGAATCCCACCGGCAAAACCTCCTATTTACATTTAGAAACCACGGGTAAACTAGATAGGGAAACCCAAGGAAATTACCTATTGAACATATCGGCTAGGGATGGTGGTAAGGTTCCCAAATACGGGTATCTACAAGTGAATGTTTCGATTCTCGACGTCAACGACAACCCGCCGATATTCGACCACAGCGATTATATCGTTTCGCTGAACGAAAGCGTACCGCCCGGTACGCCGGTACTGCAAGTGATGGCCACCGATAACGACCTGGGCGATAATTCGAAAATCACCTACTACTTGGCGGACACCGAGCGGCAATTCACGGTCGATCCCGAAACAGGAGTGATTTCCACCACCGAAATCCTGGATTGCCCGCAGCAGAACTGCATCCACCCTTCCAAACCTGGCGGAGCGTGCCCGAAGAGCTGCGTGTTCACGGTATTCGCCAGAGACCACGGCACACCGCGCCAGGACGGAAGGACTTATGTTACAGTGAATTTAGTGGACGCCAACGATCATGATCCCGTGATAAAATTCCGGTACTTTCCCAGCACCGCTGGCTACGCAACCGTCGACGAAAACGCCGGGAACGGGTCAGTAGTAGCTGCTGTGTCCGTGGTGGATCAAGACGAAGGCCTCAACGGCGAGACGACGGTGAGAATTGTATCCGGAAACGAATTGAACCACTTCCGGTTAGATTACACTCCCAGCTTCGATATAGTGCGAGTGAACGGCGTGCTGGATAGAGAGGAAATCTCCAAATATAATTTAACAGTTGTGGCGAAGGATAAAGGCACCCCTCCGCGCACCGCCACGGCTTTCCTCATAATCCACGTGAACGATGTCAACGACCACGAACCCGTGTTCGAAAAGAGCGAATACTCCTCCATACTCAGCGAGCTAGTACCAGTTGGTACCTACGTAGCTGGGATCACAGCTACTGATGAAGATACCGGCGTCAACGCGCAGATTTACTACGCTTTCGTATCTGGGAATGAAAACCGATGGTTTTCCATAAATCCAGTCTCGGGCTTGGTGACTACTAGAGCGCCGCTCGACAGGGAAGTCCAGGGTACCGTGGAGTTGAACATATCAGCGCGAGATGGCGGCCCCAACCCCAAGTGGGCGCACACGCAGCTGAAGGTGGCGATTTTGGACGAGAACGATGAAGCCCCGGAGTTTTCCCAATCGCGTATCGATGTAAGTTTATCGGAAAACGCTCCCATCGGTACGTTGGTAGCAATGTTAACAGCTTCTGATCACGATCAAGGCACTAACGGGAGCGTGGCATATAATTTACACCAGCGCTACGAGGACACCTTCTCCTTAGACTCACTCACTGGACAACTTGTCACCAAAAAGAAGCTGGATAGAGAGAAAGTTGCTAGCTACGAAATCACGATAGTTGCCAAAGATCAGGGTATACCGTCACAATCGTCTACAGCTGTAGTTTATTTGACTATTCTAGACGTGAACGACAACAATCCGGAATTTTACCCGCAGAAATACTTCGTGTCGCTAGCAGAGGAAACCAAGCAAGGCGCCTCTTTAGTTAAAGTAACAGCAAACGATAAAGACGATGGAGAAAACGCCATAATAACGTACAAATTAAGCGGAGGCGATGGGTTATTCGCAATCGACCAATGGTCGGGAATCGTCTCCCTGCAAACCGACATGAAAAACGTCCCCAAACCGATGTACCGGCTGAGAATATCGGCCACAGATCGAGGCGACAGACGCGCCACAGAAGACGCCACCGTCGAAATAATCAAAGAAGCGTATGTAGACGAGCTGCAGTTCGACAATTACGCTGGATACGATTTCCGGATCGTGGAGGATCCCAGCGATTCGCACGCTTTCAGGAAACGCGACGTCGGCACCATCAGTGCCAAAAACAGGACCAACCAGACTAGCTATTACATCGTCTACGGAGATCCCAATCGCAATTTCGAGATCGACGAAACCACCGGCACCGTAACCACCGCCAAGAAAATCGACCGAGAACAAACCATGAGCTACAGTCTAATAGTGGCGGCGCGAGCGGGATTTTCGTACGGTAAAACCACGGTGAACGTTATAGTGGAGGATTTGAACGATAACAAACCGGTGTTTATGCGCGATAAAGAGGAAATCAAGCTGGTAGAAAACGCCGCCGTGGGGCAAGAAGTGTACTTAGCGCGAGCGCGGGACTCGGATTCGGGCGCCAACAGCCGGGTGAGTTATAGTTTGAGCAACGACATCAACGATCAGTTCCGCATCTCCGAAGCCACCGGGGTCATCTACTTGAATCGGCCCATCCGCGCCGAACCGGGCGTTGTCCTGCACGTGCAGATCACCGCTACTGATGGAGGCGACCCACCCTTATCCACCAAACACTCCCTCATGATCACCATCGAAGACGTCAACGATCACACGCCGGTTTTCGACCACACTTCTTACGAAACTTCTCTGCTGGAATCTACGCCTGTTAACGAGAGGTTTTTCGCGTTAGCAGCTAGCGATGCTGATCTGGGCGTTAATGGGAGGATCTCATACGCTATCTCAGAGGGTAACCATGAGAGTAAATTCGGGGTTTTCCCCGACGGGTATTTGTACGTGAAGAAACCTCTAGATCGCGAAGACAAAGATTACTACTCCTTAACAGTAACAGCTAGCGATGCGGGCAACCCGTCCAGATCGTCGGTAGTGCCCGTGGTGATCCACGTAATAGACGAAAACGATAACAGCCCGGAATTCGTGAACAACACGTTCGTATTCAACATATTCGAGAACGAGCCGGCTGATTCGTTCGTGGGGAAACTCACCGCCACCGATAAGGACGTCGGCAGGAACGCCGAGCTGACGTTCACTCTATCGCACGCCCAAACGGACTTCGCCATCGACCCCAAAAACGGATTCATCCGGACGCTGCGGCTCTTCGACAGGGAGGAGCTGGTCGCGCATACGGGCCAGAGTGTCGTGCTGCTCGAGGCCGAGGTGGCCGATAACGGCGCGCCGCGCCTCAAAGACAAAGTCAAAGTGCGCGTTAACGTGATAGACGTCAACGATAACCCGCCCGAATTTTTGCGGGCGCCTTACAAGGTGCAAATATCCGAAGGCTCCTCGATCGGAGCGCAGGTGCTGCGGTTGTACACTACGGACGCCGACGAGGGCCTCAACGGCGACGTTTTCTACAAGATAATCGCTGGGAACGATGATGGGAAATTCAACATCGATGAAGCTACCGGGCAAATCACTTTATCGAAATTGCTGGATAGAGAAACTAACGCGAACTACAAATTGACTGTACTAGCCCATGATGCTGGATTCGGCAACCAACTGACCTCTACCACTGTCGTTAGCGTGGATATTTTAGATGAAAACGATAACGCACCGGAGTTTGTAAAAAGCGAATCGAAAATTCGAGTTAGCGAAACCACTCCGGTTAATACAGAGCTGATACAATTCAAAGCTACAGACACGGATTTGGGAATGAACAGTGAAGTATTTTACTCAATCACAGCTGGTAACAGGAAAGATACTTTCCACATAGACGCTATAACTGGTGTACTTCGTTTACACAAACCTCTAGACTTCGAGGATCTCGCCGCTTATCAATTGAATATTACCGCATCTGATAACGGAAATCCCAGATTATCCACCACTGTTTTATTCGCTGTAGCGGTTGAAGATGCCAACGACAACGCGCCATCATTTCCAAGCACAGCCATCGTCAGACAAATCCCCGAAGGACTTCCTATACACACACCTATAGTAACAGTAACAGCTGATGATCCGGATTCTGGCGCTAACGGTAAAGTAACCTATACCATATCCTACCAAGACCCAGAAGATCAAAGAAGACATTTCGGCATCAACCCAATAACAGGAGTAATCCACACACTTCTCCCCATCGACAGGGAAAGTATAGACACCTTCAGATTAACAGTAGTGGCTACTGATCAAACAATCCCGATTACATCTCGACTATCAGCCGACAAACTAGTCACTGTTATAGTAGAAGATGTCAACGATAATGCTCCAGTTTTTGTATCCATGAACGCAGCGATTCTTCCGAAAATCGACCGGACCTTCGATCCCCACACTCCGGTGATGAGCGTGTTCGCGCGCGACCTGGACTCCTCCACGAACGGCCTGGTGACGTACGAGCTGGCCAGCGGCGGCGGCGACCTGTTCCGGCTGGACCAGAGCACCGGGGCGCTGCGCCTGCGCAAGGCGGTGCACCGGCCCGAGGCCACCTACCGCCTCAGCGTGAAGGCGACGGACGAGGCGGTGCAGAGCGAGCGCAAGTCCACCGAGGCCTACCTGACGGTGATAGCCGCCAGCGAGGCGGGCGGCGGGCCGGAGTTCGAGAGCGGCGCCTTCGGCGGGAGTGTGTACGAGAACGAGCCGACGGGCACGAGCATCCTCACGGTGGCGGCGAGGGCTGACGTCGGGGAAGTGGAGTTTTACGTGACGAATGTGACGGGGGGCGGTCGGCAAGTGGACAGGTTGTTCGACATCGATACCAAATTGGGGGTGTTGTCCACTGCGACTGAGTTGGATAGGGAATTGGGTGTGGAAGTTTACGATGTTGAAGTGTACGCTATCGTCAACGGGGCTGGGGAGATACGCACGTCCAAAACTAAGGTGAGTTTTTTAATCAAATTATTATTGACTTATTTGCGGTATTGGTCAATTGGTCCCCACAGTCATTTTTGACAGCGGGGTTCCATAATCCTACAGGTCGATTGGTCACCAGTTTCAAAATTTAATGGGCTAATTGGTCCCAGCGGTCAAAATATTCCTAATCCGATTAGATAAGATTTTACATTGCATGAATAACTTTCATTTGGCTAACATCTTCTGGTGTACTTACATAGCTGAGAGAATTTGGACAAAATGCAGCTTTTAGTGTTAAAAAATATTTAATATCTAAGCATTAGAAATTTAAAATATATACAATTGGCACAATATATATTAAAAGAAAATTTCTGTACAAAAAAGAATTATTTTAGTTTTAATATACGAACGGATTTGAAAAAATAGTTGGCAACATATGGGAAACTTTATTATTAATTTTACGAAATAGTTATTCTTCACAAAAAGTTCTGCATGATCTAAAATCCAAGATGCAACCATCAAAAATCAAATTTTGTCAATCTTATACGAGGTATGTCAAAAAATGTGAATTTTGCTCAAGAGTAAAGTACCTTCATATTTTACAATATCGAAATTTGTTATTATGAAAAGTACACCTAATTTTCTAGAAGTATACTGGAAGGGATGGGATTTTCCCTATATTGAAATAGAAAAAAAAGACAGAAGTCAAAAAATTTCCTCTAATCATAAAATCCTCATTAAATTGTTCTACGAAATGAAAATACATAATCGAAATTTGCCAGAGAATTTTGAAATTATAAATATTCCCATCGGTCCTTCCTAGAAACCCTTAAGCCGGTATTGGGGACCAATTGACTGATAGCTTTCGAGTCGAAAAAAGATTATATTTGGCTAAATTTGACCGCGGGGACCAATTGAACTCCACTCCTTATTTGTATGTAATATGTCGCATGTGACGACTTCCTTTCAATAACGACTGCAACACTGATGCAACACTAAAATTGTTGTTAAATAGACCAACAGTATCACGTTAAGGACCCATTTACTTGGCGTCATTATATCATGCTTATTAAAGTTTACAAGCTTATTCACAGTAAGTAGGACTTGTTCTTGTAAAAAACTTTGCAAAAAACATGACATTACAGTCTTCATTGAAGGTTTATAAGTATGTACTAAGATAATCGATACTTCTAGGGATGTTAAATATAACGTCTAAATATATGTAATAAGTTTGCTTACACAACTTTATTTTTAGTAGAATATTTGTCTGATATCAATATTTAATCTTCTAGGTATCACTATAAAATTGTAATTTATTTTTTAGTGATATGCCCATATAGAATTTAACAACTTAATTTCGAAACCAAATACCTATATATTTATAATTCCCTGTAAACTTGGTAAAATACTGCACACATATTGTAAAATTCTTGCACTAAAATCATCATTTACCTGTTTACTATGCACATATAAAACTCCACGAATCGGCAACATTTAACTTAACCAACTAACTACTTTACGATTATTCACCGAGCGTTTCGTTTCATCGCAATCGTATTTCTCTTCTATTATATTCCCCTTTGCGTTTTCTTAAACGTAAGTATATTAATAAATTCTCGGACTAATCGAACAACTTATTCCACATTACGAGCGTAATGTTGTACGTACGCGAATTGGCGCTGCAGCGGGGAACATTGCAGCATCTACCATATCCGACCCATGCTGATAGGAGTGCAGTTTCAATGCGAATATTACCATCGCATTTTTACCAAACGCCATATTTACGAAACAAACGGCCCAACGGGAGAAAAATATTAACAGAATTGATTGGAAAAATCAACTTGTATACAGGGTGTTACAAATCCCTAGGGTAAAGTACGGATAGATGTCCCACTTTTTGAAATCGCCTCATAATTTTGAAACTATTAATTTATCAATAATTATTCCTCCGTATATAGCTAGTTTAATCCTTTGTGCAACATTATGATTTGTTTTCATTGACCTAACAATCACTGATTTTGAAAAAATTGAGTTTTTGCAAAACCATTTTTTGGAGGATAGATGCCTATCGGTACGGATAGATGCCCCACCATGAAAATGCTAAGGGGGGATAGATGCCCTTAGTGTAAAATTTATGCCCTATGGACTAAAATATGTAAAATACATAGGTTTAATATGTTTGATTTGTAATCTTTAGATGATAATCCTAAGAATCCGTGAATAACCATAAATAAACTAAAGTATTTGTTAAAAAAATATCAAAATTTAATTTTTAATTTTTAACTAGTAAAATCATATATAGCAAAACATTAAACTAGTAATTACTAAAAAATATCCAAAATATCCAAAAAATCAACAAATATCAACCAATAACCAATAAATTTCATGTAAGACATAATAATGCATCATAGTATATGTATTTTCTTAGGGGCATCTATCCGTCCAAAAATCGGGGCAACTATCCTTTTTGGTACGGATAGATGCCCTTTCATTATTTAAATAAACTAAATAAAAAAGTGCAACTATTAACACATAGGTGTGTACTTAATAAACCAATGTATGTATATAAAAAAATTAGAGTGTAATTTTTTACTACTTCAAAAGTTATGCAGCAATATATATTTGGTTTTGAAAGTTTGAAGCATTTTTTGCATTTGTTGCGGAGATAATCAAACATACACAAGCAAGATGCGTCTTTTTTCCAAAACAGCCTACGGACCATTAAGGCATATGGACAGACACTTCTTATTTAGTTTATAAAATTTTTGTTGCGATTTTGGAAATGTTGTTTTTGGAGATCGGGGCACCTATCCCAATGGGGCATCTATCCGTACTTTACCTATATAGGTATCTAGGTGTTCTTCTCGTAGTGCCTTGTAAGGCACCCTGTATATACAGGGTGTTGTTGATTTATAAGGATTTTGATTCGCGTGCGAAATTGTGCGATCACAACGAGTTGTTATCGCCGAGGCGTGTCTTTGTGCACAAATTTATCTGTACTTATAGTACACCTATAACAAACTTAGAGATAATATACTTACATTAAAATCCACTTTCGGTTTCGTACGAAACTCGGTTTATGCAACAGGTAATAATAGTGTTGCCTTTCACAATTAAACGGCTATAATGTATATACATTTTTTTTTGACTCGTTATGTATGCTTTAGTTTTTATTATTGGCGCTTGTAAGGAAATCGTTCACTCATTATATTACCATTGTTTTTTGACAATTTTGACGTTAAGTAAAATAAATCGTGGGATAGGTGGGTATTTAACAAGAAAAAAAAACAATGAGAAACCGTTATCTTATTGGAATTTAAAGCATTATTTTATCCTGGACAAATTTATCAACATCTTTTACTCGAATCGTTTTTATTAACTTAATTAATGCACCTTGTAGCATTCTATGATACGATTTCACGGTCGAGGCAGAGGAGAAAATTAAATGAAAAAAAAACAGATAATAAAAATGGCGGCGTCCAATTTATAAAAATGCAAATTCGACTCGGCCGGCCTCAAACCTCGAGCGATAAATTTACGTCAGTGTCTCAGCGAATGCGCAGGGGGTCGCGATCTCGACCGGGAGTTTTCTTACTCACTGCCGCGTTATTTGCGCTTTTACTTCGCCGGGTATAATTGCTTTTTCTTAAAGCTGAAGTTGTTACCTTTACATATTGATCACTTCACTTATACATACGGTTTTTTTGGAATTTTTTCCACCCCAATTTTTTGTAATAGATGCGCAATAGGGGTAGTTTTTGGTAGCTTAATTAAGGGTGGAAACCGCATTAGGAGGCTGTGATTGAACCTGATTTTTCAGGATTTTTTGGGTGGGAAGAATTAATTGGAATTTAATCAGATTTTGGCATAATTTTATTTATATTTCAAACAATTTTTGTGAATTTTTTTCAATAATTAGAGCCAAAATTAACAAAGGTATTCTGTGATGTCCGTTGAAGGTTCAAGTATAGTTCTCCAATGGAGAAGACCACGACTTTTTTTTTTAATTTTTTTTTCAAAACCGTTTGTTCTAAGAAGGCTCGTAATGAAATTTTTATTTTTTTCTGTGGCCAAATAAGGCCGCAATTAATTTTTAAAGTTTGAAAAACGTCACACAATCGTCATACACTCTGCTCCAATCAAAGCGAGAGTTGCAAAGAGAAGTCACATTTAGCAAGTTTGCCACGTTTCCTATTACTCTTCTTTACTCCGCAAAATGTGCGTTTTTTGTATATTTATTGCAATAAACATTTTCTGATTTATCCATTTCTTCCATTACCTAATGGATAATTCGATATATTAATATAGAAATAACTTCTTCATCTGTATAAATTGTAACCGATTTTCGTGTTAAAAACACAAATAATGGTCCTGAAAAATTTATTTGGCAACATTCTTGTCAACTTCAATATTATCAGTAAAGTGTTTTGTGCCGAACTGCAATTCGTGTAATTTGTTTTGTGCATTTTTCAGAAAAATCTGACAAATGACAGTTTGATTTTTGTTCGTTTGTGTATTCTTTGTTACTGCGTTCGAAAATTCATACTATTTACTATACAACAAGACGTGAGTGGTTTATGATTGGTTGATAAGGTATAAGTCAAAACCCGAAATTTTTAAATTTCAAAGGGTTATATATTTTTAATTATAACACATTTTGAGCAACTGAAAACGGTTTTGCACTCTAATAAATCATTTCTAATCGTATCTTTTGCCGAAATCCGCCTATCTCACATCGTGGTCTTCTCCATTGCGTGAAGATGTAACTTAAGAATATGAACCTCAATCATGCAGTTGAAAATAATGAAGATTAAAAATTATGGAACAATTAACCTCGACAATTTTTCTCTAATTAATTCCCCCCTAAATAGCGCATAATATTCAAAAATGAAGCTATACCTAGTGAAAGTGTAGGAGTATCCACACGCTAATTTCGCTTAATAGCCGGCGCAAAAACTGTTTTAACGTATACGCAAAGCCGGGCAGGTAGCGCGTTAAAAAGCGCAAGAGCTTGTAATTCATTAAGTAATTGTTGGTTCGCTAATTGTTTCGCTATAGCGAGTAATTGTGAAAACATGGCGTTACGAGCCGGCTAAATAATTATTACCGACGCCGTATAGTACACGTAAAAATATCGGAGCGACCTTTAAATAGCGTATGATTAATCGATTCGATACGTTTACCGATGCAAACGCGAAACTGAAGTCGATTAATTCGCGCGGCGAAAAAATGCTCCTCTATTTTATTTGCTTAACTTATAACGGGCGATTTCTGCAGGAGGAATTATTATCTATTATTGCATCTAAACAGATTATAATTATAAATACAAAACCAACTTAGAAAGCGAACGAAATCCCATCAATGCTATGCACCTATATTATTTCCTACTCTCTAGATACCACTAAAATGATTTATAGTTGATTGTAATATTCTCGTTTTTGCTATTAGAATTCGAGGAGAGCAACATAATTTACCATAAGAAAAAAAACCGTAGGTGTTACAAACAATGGTAACCTATCATTAGCACAGTTACTAAATTCATTTACGACCATTCTAACTGTATAATCACCTAGGTACTATGCGAACAACGAATTTAACATCCAATAAATAAAATTACAAAGCACTACCCATTATATCTCGACGTGCTTTACAGTCTTTTAGAATCCCGATTGTGTGCCTAATAGATTATATTTTTCGATGGAATTTGTACGCGGCACATATACACCAGTTTGTATTGGGTTACTCTCCTAATTAGATATCGATATCTTTCATAAATTCGCAATTTAAATCTTCTATTCCTAACAAACATTATTTTAGAAATATATCGGTTGTCGTGCAATAGTTTCGATTTTAAAATATAATGCAATTTAATGGTATACGTGCACCCGAGAGGAGTTAATTAAAGAACTAGTAGCGAGGTTGCATCCCGCTGTTTTAAATACATATTCCTTTCGAATTAAATTATATATAAATTTAAATCGACTGCTAATTACGAAGACGGCCATTTTGTATTTCCTATTGCATTCGCACACGAATTCGAGAATAATCCGAAACGCAGGAAATATTGCAACATGGAGGACAACTCAACGCACGACACGTAGACATTTATCCGATCGAATCGTAAATTTTTACGACGCGTTTTTTTTCTTCCATTTCCATAAACACGGCCTAATTACAAGGCATCTAACGGGTCATTAAGCATTTTCCTGCCATTCCATCTCGATAACATCGAAATAGAACAACTAAGAAATTGAAATTAATTCAATAAAGCAACTCGATAAGTTCCACTTGTTGATTTGATTACGCGGTTATCAGTAAGCTACTGTTGATCGATTTAATTACAAAACTGTACACCTACAGATTATTATAATGTTGCTTGATGTACGGTGACGATTATAAACGCTTCGAGATGAGCTGGTTTTCAAACTCGATCATTTTTTACGTACATTAGTTAAATTCGCTCTCAATTTTTGTAGAAAGTACAGTAAAAGTTGGCAATCTTTTGATACAAACTTTAAATTAATTTCGCCTGACAAGCGAACTACATAATAAGACATAATATATTGGTTAATTCGTGTAATGGAATGTGCAGTACAAATTTTTTGTATTCCTACCTGCAGGATTCGTATATTGCTGCTATTAGTCGTGTAATGTTTTATTGATATCCTTCTTGCGGAATAATAAACTGGAAACTATTATTACACAGTAGGATTTTGATGAATGCATCTACTTAGCGAATGAATTATAACGATAAATTTTACTACCGAGGAAATAAAAATATTACAAACTGATATCAGAAAATCTATACAGAGGGTATTAATGAATACGTGTACAAATTGGCATCTTCCTATATGATGTAAAAATTAACTGAAAAGTTCTAATAAACAAGTGCACTTCGTTTGGGACCTATCGAGCCCAAATTAGACTCAATGTTTATTAATTGTGTCCAGTTTCAAATTCAAAATTAGACCTTCTGCATGGAGATATCCAAGAAATAATGAGTCGAAGACACCATCTTCAAAGGGCTCTAAATCTCAAACGAAATCGTCTACCTATTCTAGAAGTTTGTAACACGCTGTATTGAAATATTTCGTTTAGAACATATCGAATGGCCCTCGTAAGGTAACATTCGTGCGCCACAAATCCGGCTAATCTCCTTTCCTTTCCGTCTTCTAGCTCAATGCAATATGATACATTTTACCGAACTGTACATACCTGGTATCCGAAACACAATGGCCGCTCTCGTCTATTCATATAAATTCTCGAAATGAAATCATTAATCTTGGCATCCCGAATTCGGGACGTCAATCTCACAATTGACAGAACTAAACACTGTAAAAGGTGTACGAGGGTCTGTCAGGTAGGTAGTTGTTGTTGTGTTTTTTTTACGAAGGAGTAGAAATTCCGGAATGTTGTGTGAAGTTGATTTAAAAACGTGTTTTTATATTAGGTAAAAAAATAAAATTGGAATTATAAAAGTTGATATAGGATGTAGAATAATTTTTATACCCTATCGAATTTAAATGCATCATCAGGTAGCAAGAGTTTTCTTTAATTTATTAAAAAAATAAACTGCTATAGAAATATGGCGTAGTTAAATTTTCAAAGCGAATTAAAGCGAGGTAATTTAAGGGTAATGGAATTCTCTTTGAACGCCTCTATACGGGCATACCCCACGCAAACAGACTGCTCTTACATATTAAATAATACCATTTAATTTTTATGAAGTACCCAAGATAAGTCGACGCCCATTTGTAGACACCATGATTGATTTCGAAAATTAGTCATTGCGGATAGTTCGACGCCTATTCGATTTTTACTGCAAAATTCAAATTACCTCGAAAAGTTCAAAAGTCAAAATGTACGAGTAGGCAGGTGAGATTCAATTAATTTGAAAAAGCTTATACTTTGGGTTTCTGCTCTAATTGGGCATTGATGTCTCCTATAAGTTAAAAGTAAATTAATTAGTACTGGATTTCTATTCTGATTAGGTATTGATGTCTTCCAAAAAAAAAATCGACATGGGTTTCGGTTCTGATTAGCTATTGATATCTCCCGTAAAATCGACATTGGGTTTCTGCGCTGATTAGGTATTGATGTCTTTTTTAAGAATAAACGTTTAGATAAGCCTGTATTTCGATTATTTGTTAATTTAGTTGATAGATTTATTACCTTGTCCTGATTTTTTATCTGTTTAATTCTAATTGACCATAAATTAATAATAGCACGAGTTTGGCTGATAAATAAATTATCATATTAAGAGCAATGAACTAAACAAAAATCGCTAATTAATCTCTTTGTTAGCGCAGCACGTACGCCCTTACATAATGAAAAATACATACGTAACTCCGGCAGCCGGGCCTCGTAACTAAACGCATAATACGCGAATTTATCTCGACCGTAAATCTGGCGTAGGTCAATACGGACACACCCAATTATCCGAAATTAGCAAATAAACTACCAGTTATGCGAGAAAACGCGTACACGCCGCGCTAAACAAATTGTTTTGGTTCGAAAAACGCGAAAAATAACAAAGCTCGAGAGTTAATCGGCCGCTCGTTTTCGCGTATCATGTTAACACATGTTCGCTTTCACACTTGAACGCTCCAACAAACTTTGACCGGCTCGGTTTTTTCCAACATTACCGCCGTATCGCAGGAATCGCAGGAATCGGATCAGCAGGAATATTATTTGCAGCAGGATATTTACAGCGAATCGCCCTGTATATTAGGTATATACAGGTTGTCGCAGAAAGTTTGGGACAGATTTCTGAATGGAGAAGACCACGTCAATGTGAGATATGCGGATTTCGACAAAATATACGATTAGAAATGATTTATTAGAGCTCAAAACCGTTTTCAGTTGCTCAAAATGTGTTATAATTAAAAAGATATAGCCCTTTGAAATTTAAAAATTTCGGGTTTTGACTCATACCTTATCAACCAATCATAAACCACTCACGTTTTGTTGTATAGTAAATAGTATGAATTTTCGAACGCATTAACAAAGAATACACAAACGAACAAAAATCAAACTGTCATTTGTCAGATTTTTCTGAAAAAACGCACAAAACAAATTACACGAATTGTAGTTCGGCACAAAACACTTTACTGATAATATTGAAGTTGACAAGAATGTTGCCAAATAAATTTTTCAGGACCATTATTTGTGTTTTTTACACGAAAATCGGTTACAATTTATACAGATGAAGATGTTATTTCTATATTAATATATCGAATTATCCATTAGGTAATGGAAGAAATGGATAAATCAGAAAATGTTTATTGCAATAAATATACAAAAAACGCACATTTTGCTGAGTAAAGAAGAGTAATAGGAAACGTGGCAAACTTGCTAAATGTGACTTCTCTTTGCAATTCTCACTTTGATTGGAGCAGAGTGTATGACGATTGTGTGACGTTTTTCAAATTTTAAAAATTAATTGCGGCCTAATTTGGCCACAGAAAAAAATAAAAATTTCATTACGCTCCTTCTTAGAACACAAGGTTTTGAAAAAAAAATTTAAAAAAAGTCGTGGTCTTCTCCATTGTTCTGAGTCTCAGAAGCCTGTAGTTAAACCAATGTCCCAGCAACCTTTCTGCGACACCCTGTATATATAGATGCACAAATCATACTTATTTTTCGATCGATTCGTATATAAACGCAGAATCTTTTTCCCATAACTATGTCGCACAGTAGGTTTGTACAAAAGGTTAGGTGTACACTCCGGCCGGGTTGTCCTCGGCGTGTACGCCACAGCCATTTGTCATCGACGAATGAAAACCGCTCGTATAAATCTGTCTCATAACTTACCGTCCGCCAAAACAACACGACATACAACAAAAATCCACCTAAATTATTGCTTATTATTGCAGGAACGCGTTTTTTGCTCGCTGTAAAAAATGACGCTAAAAGCGGGAGGTAGCGACCCGAGCGCCACCTGTTTATCAACTATTGTTCAATTTTGTGCTTCTCAGGATCGCTCGAAAATTAATTGTGCTATTTATTAGATGCATTAAAATCTCCCATAAATACAGGGTGTCCCAAAATTCCGTGTTCTTTTGATGGAGCAACATACAGTAGCTGTATATGCTAGTATATGGGACACCCTGTAGGTGATATAAGAAAGTATAAAATAATTTCAAGAATTTCCGCTTAAAACGCGTCGAAATTTACGACTGCTAATGAGATAATGAGCGGAATTTAGCATCGTTTCCAGAACTCCCGACTATTCCGAGCCGGGGCCGCCGTCGCGTTCCTTTTTTATTCATAATCGCTCTCTAAGCAGTTTATGAAGATATCGCAATTTCGTAGAACTAGTTTGCGAGAGAACGAGAACGGATTTGCATACGAACTCGCCGCAACAATCCGCAGAAACACGGGCGTGTGTCCGCCGCGCCGTCGAAGAAATCGACGTGTTTTCGAACCGCGCGAGGCGTAAAAGGTACGACCGTTTTCGAAATTTACGAACTCCGATCTCCACAGCAACAATCTACGCGTCACGTAACGGTACTCGTTAGATTACAAAATGAATAGTCACCGAGAAAATTGTACGTTTATTATGAGGCCACATTTTATTTGAAACACCCTGTATATACTATCAAATTGGGTAGTACCCTAACTATAGTTATAAGTATATCTACGGTCGCTTTGGTTTTATTTGAGGAATCGGTGTCAGATAAACGAGCTTGATTTCATTCTCATCTGACCACTGATCGTCTCAAAGGCACCGCCTTTTTCGATTCGCTCTTGCATATAACGTGGAAGTGACAATCTCCCGTTTCGAAAATAATATAATAACTCGCCTTTTTTTCCTTTCGCTTTCGGCCACTCGGGTCGTACGGGCTACTTTTTCTACGACCGCAGGAAAGCAGGGGCGTGCTTTTTGCAGGAGCGTATCTTTATTTTTCGAATGCCGGACCACTCCTAAGAGAACCCTACCTCGGCATCGATATATCATATTACAAGCCTAACCCAGAATGACATTACACATGTAGACTACTTCAAGTGTAACGTCGTAAATAATAATCTTGTGACCCCCCGAGCGCAGTGGCGTTATGAATAGGACGGGAATAATTTATGATGTGGAAGATTCGGACGATTTACAAATTTTTATTTTGGGTTGCTGTTCTGATTAGGTATTGATATCTATCCTAATAAGCTACAGTCTTGATTAGGCATTGATATACGCAATTATAGTTTCTAAATAGTTCAAAATGTACGCCAATGTTTGCTTGAAATAGTGGGTAGAACAATGTATTTAGTAATAATGCACAATATTTAGAATGATTAACTGAGTTAGACATATAAGTAAGACAAGTTTGATGAAAAGTATTGTTCTTTGTATGCGATAGTACAAGTACAACGAACAACTGTTTAACTATAACGTCGAATTTATTGAAATATTTACTATTGTTTAGAACCGAGAACGGTATTATAAGGACCATTATTATCAATTAGAGCTTTTGCATAGTTATGGGAACGAAACGAAATTGTTTATTTTCCTCTTCTCCGCTCGAACGATGTAATAAAAACAGGATTTTAATGGCCAAAATAAGCGGAAAAAAACACTAATAAGAGGAGTTATCGCTAGCGATACTTCACGATGACAACTTATTTAGCCAATTCGTACAAGGACATTTCGTATTAAAACATAATGGCCAGTTTCTAATTAAAATGTTGCTGTATAACGAGGAAACTGCTAATGCAAGTGTTAATCAATTCAGCTTTTACGATTGTAATATCTAATATACAGGGTGTACATAACACACTTATTTTAATACACCTATTTGCATAATTATTAAATGAGTTTATTTACATTTATACTCATTAACTTATAGAAAATATTAACAGACCAAGAAACTCAATAGTATAAAGAAAAATTCTCCCACCCTTTAACAATATAAAAAATCTTTCGGTACTTACGGATCCCTCCCATTACTTAACATAATCCACGAAAGAAACTATGTAAATTGAAACTACCTAGGTATGATTGAATTGTAGAAATGAAAAATCTTTATGACCTATTCAAAATCGGACACACCCCGTATTACAAGAACGTACGTCTTATATTCACAATGTAATAGGTGATGTATTGTATTATCGTATTTGCAAATAAAATACCTATCGGTAGGAGTTTAATAGTAAGTATTGATTAATTTAACTACAAAGCAGAAATACCTTGTTTATTGAAGGTTGTCGTGCGAAAATCTAATTAACTCGCCATGGGGAATTCATTGACAGTTCAATATGGGGAATACAGGAAACCAATCGAATCGATTATGATTGATAGAATTTTAAATTTCGAAAAAAGCGGTCCGAGTTCACCGTAACAAAATTAAACCAACGGCCGGAGAGTTTTCTCGAAACTAATCCAAAAAAAATAGTTTCCTTCTCGGGCAATCCATCCACACCGTTCGACATCTTCTTCACTAAATTCGATCCGCGTTATGAACACAAGCTACTTACGGAGCGTTTTAAAAGCCAAATTCATGCGTTTAATAAGAAATAACAAAAAAAATGAGGAAAGGAAACGTGGAAGAAGAAGGAAGACTCGAGATAATCGACTTCAAATCACAGGGTATACGTTCTATATACATTGCCCATAAGGTATATTATGCCGCAATGACTCTGTATTTCTAACCATCAGTGGTGTACATCTCTGGATAAAATCTCTCTTGCCAATTTTCAAAACTTCTTAGATTTTGTAATCTAATGAAAGTTCGGCAACACTGTCTATTTGTGACGTAGTAAACTTATGGTGACGTACATCTAACTTTGTTTTGCACAAACTATACTTGATAATGATCCCTTTTGAGCTTGATAAAAGTGTTTGCCTACGGCAATGGGCCGCTGGGACGCGTTGGGACCGAATAATGCGAGGAAAGGAATTATGTTAAGTCATCTGAAGTATTTATTTGGACAAACACGCAATTAGGGCTGGTTCGGTATTACGTTAATCGAACACAGGTCTAATCTTCGAAATGAGGTTAGTAGACTTTTATCGGCGTAAGTGGCATTAACTGAAAAGACGCGATAGGTAAAAAGGCTTATTTAAATCGAGTTGATGCGTTCGGTGTTCGATGATAGATATTCATTATAAAGTTTATTGCTATACAGGGTGTTATTTAATAACATGCTAATACTTAAGGGGGTGATTCTTGGACCCATTTTAAGAAAAAAACTTCATATAAACCTATGTCCTAAACTTCTTAACTTTTGAGATACGAGGTATTAAAGTTTTAAGAAAATAAACAATTTTTTACTGTCATTTTCATACCACTTTTTATGAAATTTGGTGTACGGCGTTTATGCATTAAAGAGCATTTTTTGACCCAAAAATCTTTTTTTTATTTCTAACAGTGGCGTCCCTACTGGACTCAGACTAGATTTTTTGAATAAAAAAGTGATACGCCACTGCTATCTCTTAAAATCAAAATTATTTTTCGAATTCTCGTTCAATTTAGAACAAATTCGATTTCTTGACTTTTTTTCGTATAACTCACCGTTTCGCCAAAAAAAAATAAATTCATTCATTTGCATCTCCCTGGACGAATGACGACCAAAAACGATTTATCTAACTCTGAACAATAATTTATTAAGCGGATAACTTTTAAACGTTGAAATTATGAAATTAAAGTAAAATAAAGAAATAATTTAAATCAGGTGTTGGAAATGTCCGCCGAAAGTGGTATGAAAATGACAGTAAAAAATTGTTTTTTTTCTTAAAACTTTAATACCCCGTATCTCCAAAGTTAAGAAGTTTAGGACATAGGTTTATATGAAGTTTTTTTCTTAAAATGAGTCCAAGAATTACCCCCTTAAGTATTAGCATGTTATTAAATAACACCCCGTATAAAAATTTTTCAACAGAAACAGAAATTTTTATGTACTTGTTATAAGGATAATAATTAATGTAATAAGAAGATGTTATTATTAAAAGGCATCAATTTTTTATTTAGCGGTGCTAAATGCTAAATGAAATAACAAAACGGCGTTTATATAAAACCGGATCAATCCAATATTTTATCAAGATCCTTGTCTATTTTCTCCTCTTGTTAGATAATATCTAAATCGGATAAGAATGAGATACTGCCATTTCATTGACTTAGCGATCCGTAACCTCGCGGGGTAGGAGCTGTAAAAATTGACGTATAACTAGTTTTAAAGTTTTTCGTTTTTCCACCGACTCTTTTTTATTAGAATATAGGATGCATTTATAGCCATTAGCTAACGAAGGCCGAGCGCCGCGGATTGAGTTATACCCGGCCTTTAACTATGTAGGTTTTGCAGCGACTTCAAACGCGTACCGGTATCAATGAAATATCAAAATTGATTCACTTATAATAATTGTATTAAGGAGATTTTCAAAATTGGGTTCATTGCCTCATCACATGTTGAAATCTCCTGAATAATTCGCATCCCCTATACTGATGGAATATAATTCTAATAGATTATTGAGCAGAATTATAATCGTTTCGTGTTCGTCTGGTCGATTAATTATTCAGCATATAATTAAGTCACGGTCGATAAAAAATTAATTGATATTAGAATACAACGTTTATTAATCAATTTATGTAAGCCAATAAATTATTTTTGTTTATGAAAAGAAATTCATTTTGCGGCGGTGTTTTTTTCGTTGTGTAGAACGTGATTTTCAGTCACGTAATTCCACGTTTCTTGTCACTAATTGATATTGCCATTACGCTTCTAAGCTCGAATAACAACTAAGTCAATTAGTCATAATCGACAGAAAACTGTAACATATCTGTAAGTAAAGCACATTCGAATATGAATATTCATGCGTTCATATATGGCTGAGATTAATAACTTTAATATCTACGAATAGAAAGTTCAATGGAGTTTATGTTAGTGAATAGTATTAAAATTTGCTCTTTTTTAATTGGTACTTGTCAATAATATTTCTGATATTGAATAGAAGCTCTGAGATTTATTTAAATTATCTGCAAAATTGCACCATGTGATATTAGCATTGTATTAAGGACTGCTCTGTGTAAAGATTGTGATTTTTCATAAGGCTTGTACGTCCTTGAGAATGGACCAAAATGAAGACATTTATTGTAACGAATTAAGACTAATTACAACTTTCTACAACTACTTAGGTAGTCGTAACGCAATAATAGATTAATAATATTAACATTAGCGCACGTAGAAAGTTTTATTTGCCGAAGGTAGAGTGTGTGCAAAAAAAGCAAAAGTAATTCGAGATCGTTAAAAGGCCGTAAAACAAATTTTACGGTCGTTTTATTAGGTCATTTAGAACATTTTCCGATAACAATGCAAATAAGTCGTTCGTAAACTTAAAAATTTCTGTTAGGCAATCTTCGAAATTGGTTCTTTTACGTTATGAATTTCGGTATAAAATTTTATGGAATCGGAACTACCATGATGGTAATTAATTTAATGTCCGATACTAAGTAGATATTTACAGGAGATATGTTTTTTTAATTGAGCTTATTTAATTGTTATAACCGAATAAAAATTTATCTAAATTTTAAGTTTATTCTCATCGAATGAATAGTTTATTATAAAAAATATATCTGCTCGTAAAAAATAAGTGCTTATTATAATATTAGAATAGGATTTTTTTGTTTGAGAACTTTCAGCTTTGATTTTTTAGATATAGTGAGAGAAATTCCAGATTTAAATCAAACCGCAAATTCGTGACTGGACATCATTTAGTTTATCATTAACCAAATAGTCTCTCATTCGCCCTTTTTATTCGCGTTTCGGAATAAACCAAAACCCTTTTTCGGTTAGAAAAACTATTATAGTCTAGAATCGATAAAAGAACACACGAATAATGACAGGGTGTCCCATACAAACCATACGCTTTCAAACAATAATTGCTACTGCCGCCGAAACCCGCTCCACATTCGCCAGTTTTTTCCATCCTCAAACGACCCGTCATTACCCCGAGTTTGCGCCCAAAAAAAAACAACCAACCATCCCCCTATTTTTAAACATTCAAATTTTCCACCGGTTCTCGGAAGATCATTACCTACGCCAAAAAATTTGAATACCAGTAACACACTTACCTATACCTGCCAGTAGATAATAGTAAGTAGTTTATATACCTGTCATAAATAGTTACCTATTGTTGCAGATGTTGTAAATAAAGAAATAACCGGATGACTATAAATGATAATATTAGTTTTGGGTATATAAATTATTCTGTATTGGATGGATAATTTAGTGACCTTTGGGTACATAAATGGACCCTTTTTGGTTGCATAATCGATCCTATTGGATATTCCATTAACTCTTTTGGTTGTATTAGTTGACTCTATTGACTCCTGGGTAGATAATTGCCTTAATTTGGTAACATTAAATAGATTTTTCATTGATTTATATGATGCTTCCCAGCAAACTAACTAAAACGAATCTAATTACATACGATCAATAAGTAATTAATATCTTGATTTTTTTCGAATCGAAAGGTCAAAAGAGACCATTCCCATATCAGTTTACCGACTTAAATACATAATAAATCTTAAAGACTCATTGAATATAGGCAATTTTATGTTCCTACCAATAAACATTCCCCGGTTAAAATTTTCAATTACATACCTACCATCTACCATCCACCGATTTCTTCCTTGCATATTATACACACAATCTACACACCATCGTTTCCTCGATCTATCCATCCCACGAATTCTTTCCAACTCGATAAACAAATGAATAATGTTCGGTTAGATCAAGACGCCTTTGACCATGAGTACGTTGGTTGTTTTTTTTGGTTCGTTTTCTTTTTCTATCGGTATACTGGTACTCTCCTATCGGCCGCCGAGCAGGTTCGAACTCAGCAGGACTCTCGAAAGGTCCGCGTCAGTTGGATTTCCGATTTTCGGCCGTGGCTAAGGTTCCGTCGCCGGCGCGAATCGCTCCCAGATCGTCCGATAGATTTGGAGAGTTGCAGAATTAGATGGTTATCGTTTTAACTACAGGGAGAGGCCGATCTGAATGGTAATGCGTCGGAAAGGTAATTAAGATAATCACGCACAATAAAACGTTGAGAAAAACTCCCCGGAACGGAGTTATTTATCGTTTTGATATCGTCGAAACGGAGCCGCGGGTGCAGTTCGGTGGCTCCGCCATCAAAAAGACGTTTTTCGTCCCATTGTTTTTTTTAATCCGTTCAATTCGGACTGGCGGAGAGTTATTTGTTACATAATTATATGGCACTTAAAACGGTATTTTTTATTTTATTAGTACCTCCGCTGCCATAATTGCCTACCGAGTGACGTAAAAAATGGAACAAGAATGATCTATAAATCAGCTGCGGACCCCGTAAACATTCAGAGAAAATTACAATGTTAGGCGATCAAATTAGTGAGGTGGTAAAATTAATTTCTACTTAGCTCGAATCAAATCCCCTGATTTAGATGATATCTTTTCTATGTTTGTGATTTATTTCTGTCGATTATTTTTTTAACCTGTTTTTGCTCGCTTTTTACATCCTCTCGATAAATTGTTTATAGATATTGCACCAATTTGCATTCAATCCTTTTATCATGATTGTACATACAGGGTGTTATTTAATAACATGCTAATACTTAAGGGTGTGATTCTTGGACCCATTTTAAGAAAAAAAACTTCATATAAACCTATGTCCTAAACTTCTTAACTTTTGAGATACGGGGTATTAAAGTTTTAAGAAAAAAAAACAATTTTTTACTGTCATTTTCATACCACTTTCGGCGGACATTTCCAACATCTGATTTAAATTATTTCTTTATTTTACTTTAATTTCATAATTTCAACGTTTAAAAGTTATCCGCTTAAATAAATTATTGTTCAGAGTTAGATAAATCGTTTTTGGTCGTCATTCGTCCAGGTCCAGTGAGATCCAAATGAATGAATTTAATTTTTTTTTAGCGAAACGGTGAGTTGTACGAAAAAAAGTCAAGAAATCGAATTTGTTCTAAATTGAACGATAATTCGAAAAATAATTTTCATTTTAAGAGATAGCAGTGGCGTATCACTTTTTTATTAAAAAATATCTAGTCTGAGTCCAGTAGGGACGCCACTGTTAGAAATAAAAAAAAGATTTTTGGGTCAAAAAATGCTCTTTAATGCATAAACGCCGTACACCAAATTTCATAAAAATATTTAAAGTGGTATGAAAATGACAGTAAAAAATTGTTTTTTTTCTTAAAACTTTAATACCCCGTATCTCAAAAGTTAAGAAGTTTAGGACATAGGTTTATATGAAGTTTTTTTCTTAAAATGGGTCCAAGAATCACCCCCTTAAGTATTAGCATGTTATTAAATAACACCCTGTATATTATTACAGAATCAAATTACAATCAAATTGCACCAAATACTCCAATTTTTCTTCCTCAATTTGTCTTTGCCTACTAGACGTTTTGTTGGGCAATCTCGAATCCGACTTTCACCATCGAGCGACACGATTTTTTTAGAAACCCGAACCGTTTTGGAAGAGTTAATTAGGGATCTCGAGCATAAGAATTGATCATTGTTTCGACATGATTCGCCTCGAAAAACCGAAGAGACGGCCTTCTTTCGCGAGCGCATCGGCGAAAGTTTCGGATAACACATCAAACGGAGAAAATTATACATGCCACAGTCACCGAAAGAGAGAAAATTGACGTTGACATACGGCACACATATCGCCCCTATAATGACCCTTTCATTTTCAATTTCACTAAGGCCCGGGTTTACTGTTAGTTCAACTGTGGTTCTGCGTTGAACCGAGTGTAATTTTTTGCATCATTTGGGAGTTGAGGACGTTTTCCAGGAACTTTGAGCTCGGGGTACATCGTACCTTTTGTCACGGTTAATTCAGTCCTCAAGCGAACGCTTGGAAGGAGGTGAAAATTTCACGGACTCATACCGAATGGGAAATGACCGTGCACTGCGAAAATTATTCATTCTTCAGTTCGCGATAAGAAATCTCTTCACACCTTTAATGCTAATGATACAGTATGTACAAGCGATTATTTTACACCTGAAAAAGTTTGTTGAAAAAACGGAATTTCTTTCAGTGTATTTACATATGAAGAAATTTATTTTACTAATCCTTTAGAAATACCATCAAAATCATAAATAACATTCCTAACAACGAAAATATTCAGTTCCTAGTTATATAAGAATGCCACTCCTCTGGTATCACACGAAGATTTCAACCACTGATCCATTTGTCTTCTAATCTGACATCTCGAACTGAAGTATGGTATTTTGAGCCTTTATTTTATGCCCTTCTCCGAAACACTCCATCTAGCCGGGGCTTGAATTATACCTGTTTCTTCTAGTGTTTAGGTTTTTTTTACCATCGGGTAACTGAAACTACCGCCCGCATCGGGAAACTAGATACATCCACCGAAATTATGAGTTTTCTCGTTTTTTTTTTAGTAGATAATAAAATAGATTATTGATTTATAGTTCTTCTTGTATCGTCTACTAAATGTAATGGAGAGGACCACGATGTGAGATACGCGGATTTCGGCAAAAGATACGATTAGAAATGATTTATTAGAGCTCAAAACCGTTTTCAGTTGCTCAAAATGTGTTATAATTAAAAAGTTATAGCCCTTTGAAATTTAAAAATTTCGGGTTTTGACTCATACCTTATCAACCAATCATGAACCACTCACGTCTTGTTGTATAGTAAATAGTATGAATTTTCGAACGCAGTAACAAAGAATACACAAACGAACAAAAATCAAACTGTCATTTGTCAGATTTTTCTGAAAATTGCACAAAACAAATTACACGAATTGCAGATCGGCACAAAACACTTTACTGATAATATTGACGTTGACAAGAATGTTGCCAAATAAATTTTTCAGGACTATTATTTGTGTTTTTAACACGAAAATCGGTTACAATTTATACAGATGAAGATGTTATTTCTATATTAATATATCGAATTATCCATTAGGTAATGGAAGAAATAGATAAATCAGAAAATATTTATTGCAATAAATATACAAAAAACGCACATTTTGCGGAGTAAAGAAGAGTAATAGGAAACGTGGCAAACTTGCTAAATGTGACTTCTCTTTGCAACTCTCACTTTGATTGGAGCAGAGTGTATGACGATTGTGTGACGTTTTTCAAACTTTAAAAATTAATTGCGGCCTTATTTGGCCACAGAAAAAAATAAAAATTTCATTACGCGCCTTCTTAGAACACACAGTTTTGAAAAAAAAAAAAAATATTTCTACTACATATTTCTACTTTTAGATAGTAAAAATTGACATGCTTAGATGGCTACAAACGCACGTGAGGCAAGGCTGGGGTCGAATAATCGTTTAGCCGGTCGCATTAAAGTGCCGCAACGATTTAATAAGGGGCGGAACGACGGTAGCGGTCGCGAGACGGGGACGGTTACAACGGCAGGATCGAGAAGGACGATTAATAATAACCTTCCTATTTGATTAGCCGTACGAGGAAACGGTACAAACTCAAGTGTGGGTCAAGAACGCATTGTCCTATATTAAACTTGCGGAAAAAATTATTCCTTGAAGTTTTCTAAAAGACATTTTGTCCTTGATGATTTTTTAAAACACTCTTTGAATTTTTGCCGCATGTCCAATAAACATCCTGATGTATATCAGGAGTACACAGGAAGGTTTTTAGGAGTAGAAATGTTCTTAATACAACATCGGTCTTCCAGAATACCATTAGCAGATAAGCATCATTAATTATGTTAGCGACATGTCGGTAGTGCTTGCCAGGACAATCTCGGTCATTACGACGAAATTACGTGGTTTTTGAATGAAGCTACCCACTGCGCCAGGCGATCTAAAATCGAGCTGGCGATGAGAACATTCGAATGATAAATGGGAATCGGACAGGACGGCGGATAATGCGAAAATTGCGCTAATTTCCGCGATAATTCGACCTGGCAAGATTCGATGGAAAACGCAGAGGTGGTACAATTTTATTGTGCAGTATAAATACTGCATAAAAATGCGAGTGATAAATCGAAATAAAAATAATATAGTAATAAATTCAGCAATGATTCGTTTGTATAAGATGGCCGAGAGAACCTTGGTGGGTACACATGTAATATAGTAATGACCGAGCTACCGGTGTATTTTCACTCATTCATCAAAAACCTGACAGCCGTGTTTTAGATTTTTCCCGTCAAGGCGAGCATATCAAGGCGCGTTCGTCATTAGATTTTTCTAACTAAGAAATAAAGGCGGTAATTACCGGGTAGTTAAAATGGTAATTAAGAAGGAATACCGCTAATGTAGTACCAGTTAAATTAAGTGCGCAAATCCCAAATATCTGTAATAAGTATTTAGTCAGAATAGGTAGTAGTAGTTTGAAAATTTCCTGCAGATTTTAGTATACCTATAGAAACCTCAACCTAATTAATTGTTATAAATCTAACCGCTGTATACTCGTCCATTAAACATTCGCACATAAATAATCATCATCGATTTTTAAACGTTGCATCTTAGTTAGCACACAATACTTAATACCTATAAATTAATTACATATTCGCCGGTCGGCTCGCATTAACATTAATAATTCGCCAAATATGGCCGACGGTTTCATTCCTGCGAGATCCGAATCGGAGCGGTAATTTATTCGCGCAAAAAGCGCCTGTTTAATTTCGTGTCCCGGCGTCCGAATAGAGCTGGATGCACGTCCGAAATTACTAATTATCAAAGTCGAAGGACCGATTCGCCGGTAATTAATAATTGCGTTATGAAAAATTAATAAGATAAGTGAATTATACGGCGCGTTTCAAATGGGATGCTCGCAGGAATGCCGTTAATTAAAAACGATTAAAACAGGGATACAAATTTCGCCAGAGGGTTCGATAAAGTCTGAAAGGATATATTAATTTTCTTGCGTATGAGGTTTTTAGAATAAAGCAGTATCTATAATTACAAAGATATTATAATAAATAGATAAAAACTATTTTGTAATTTATTATACCAATGGAGAAGACCACGACTTTTTTTTTAATTTTTTTTTTCAAAACCCTGTGTTCTGAGAATGCGCGTAATGAAATTTTTATTTTTTTCTGTGGCCAAATAAGGCCGCAATTAATTTTTAAAGTTTGAAAAACGTCACACAATCGTCATACACTCTGCTCCAATCAAAGCGAGAGTTGCAAAGAGAAGTCACATTTAGCAAGTTTGCCACGTTTCCTATTACTCTTCTTTACTCCGCAAAATGTGCGTTTTTTGTATATTTATTGCAATAAATATTTTCTGATTTATCCATTTCTTCCATTACCTAATGGATAATTCGATATATTAATATAGAAATAACATCTTCATCTGTATAAATTGTAACCGATTTTCGTGTTAAAAACACAACTAATGGTCCTGAAAAATTTATTTGGCAACATTCTTGTCAACGTCAATATTATCAGTAAAGTGTTTTGTGCCGAACTTCAATTCGTGTAATTTGTTTTGTGCATTTTTCAGAAAAATCTTACAAATGACAGTTTGATTTTTGTTCGTTTGTCTATTCTCTGTTACTGCGTTCGAAAATTCATACTATTTACTATACAACAAAACGTGAGTGGTTTATGATTGGTTGATAAGGTATGAGTCAAAACCCGAAATTTTTAAATTTCCAAGGGCTATATCTTTTTAATTATAACACATTTTGAGCAACTGAAAACGATTTTGAGCTCTAATAAATCATTTCTAATCGTATCTTTTGCCGAAATCCGCGTATCTCACATAGTGGCCTTCTCCAATGCATTATTGGTGCATGTCTATACATATAGTTAATGCAAAACAAAGTTGGATGCACGTCACTATAATGCACGCATATCTATTATTGTACAGTAATTTTATTAATAGTTAATTAAGTTTTTTTGGGCTAAAGATGTAGGAATGTTTACGGGCGAATTAAGGCAAACAAAGAGCGGTACTTTCCACATCGTCTCTCGTATAAGTACCGCGGTACTCTCCAATTAGCGCAATTGAGCAGATGCAAAAGCATCGTGCACAATCGAAAATTGTTGAAATTGAACGGCGGTATCGCGATGGTAATTTATGGAACTAGATCGATATTAGCATATCCCACAGCTTTGAGTGAGTACTCGAGAATCGTCTCGATTTTAGGAAAAAAATGTACCAACCGAAACTCGTTTTTGGAATAATATCAAAACTAAATCAGACGAATTTACGTCCCGAGATAAATTTCGGCTAAAACAGTTTACCCCCCGAAGCGAGCGAGTTATTCAGATATGATTCACATCCCGCGCTTTCGAAATACCTACACATTTTTCCCATTGGATATTTTGATTATTGCCGTACGAACGGCGTCGTAAAAACGAATCTCGATACAGGGGAATCCGATTCTGCGCTATAAAAATTCGATATTTATTTTTATCGTTGAGTTTCTACGGCCGAAATTCGATACAAACGTGACGTTTAACTGCGCATTTTCGGTTGGTGCGGCATAAGAAGAGAAAATTATTAGATGATATCTAAATGGAATTTCACGTCAAACATCCCTATCATTAAAATTATTAACGATAATAGCTAATTATCGTACGAATTTCACACGTATCATCTGAATAATAGAGATGTTTTTACGCTAGTTGGAGTATTCCACACTTTCTTTAAGTCCCCTTTATACGGGTTTTTACAGCTTGGCGTCGAAACAAAAGCGTTTTGATTTATTAACAATTCCACTTTCTCGATTCGTAATTGCCGAAATGAAGAACTCAAAAGTCCATCATTATCAATCATCCTAGGCCATTGCATCGGAAAGATTTCCTGATTTCGTCGAGGCGATTAAACTACCATAAATCAAAGCCTTGCAGGTTACAATAGAAAGCAGGAAGTCTCACCAATTCAACAATTAAAACAATTTTTAGCCCGAGCAACTTTTTATTCGTAACTATCGACCCATTTAACTGTAATTTATTACATTATCTACGTGTCAATTTTAATTTCCAAACTGCAATTTATTGCAAGTAGCATATACCGGATAGTTAACATTTGAATTTTATTGATGATTAATTCGGGAACGAATGGGCACTGTAGGTTCTCGCTTGAACAGGTGGGTTTCTGTTTTCATCGTTAATTAAAGCCTCTCTAAACTGCGAAACAGGTGGGTTACTATCTTGATCGTTCGTTAAAGTCTCTCTGATTTTTACTTGAAAATAACTAGTACTTATGGATGTGCGTGCCTATTTGGAAGTTTGAATAAATGCACTGTTTTTATATTCAAAATTTTGCTGATCTTGTTAGATTCTTTTGCTAAATGAGTTCTTTCAAATAATGCGAAATTTTAGTTTTTATCTAAATAAGACTCGCGGAATGGTTGGAAAGGGCGCAACGCGCCTTTTTTTCCGCGACTATTTTCCTTCGCGTACAGCCGTAAAAAACACACCAATGAGTCAGTGATTGAATGTCTCTTTTAGCTGTATAGTATTCTATTTTTATCGAATTAAAGAGATAAGTCTAAAATATTGCAAAATCGAATTCTAATTAATGGGCAGCAGGAAATTGCGTTACCATAGCGCAAAAATGATTCGAAACTTTCAATTTCGTTTTATATAACAGGCGCTTACAATACCAGAGGATTATAATTCTATCCTTTTTGTCCAGACAGTAATATAATTAAATTTAAATTAATTTTTAATTGTCCCGAACGAGCTTTCGCCAGTCCGACGACCCGCACTTTTTTCCTAATTACATCTCCAGCGAAATATCAAATATTGCAACGCGCCATCGACTTCTGCAATTTATTTCATTCGGAATATAGATATACACCCGACCATCGATCGGCTTTGCCTAGAGAGCCATCTTGAAGCAATTAAAATCGCCACGACTGAAATTACGTAACGTAATGGCATTCTCGGACGATAAACCGTACAGACGTAACTTTTATTAACCTGCGATCGTTAATAAAATACAACCTGAAATAGATTCGATGTCTGGCGGATTTCGTTAGGTTACAGGGTAAATTAAGCTAGAAAGGATAGCTCCGGAATGAACTTAGAAAAAAAAATCCCCGTTACAGTTATAAATAAAGCCCGAACAACGATTGTGTAATGTTTAATCTCGCAGCAACATGTCTAGGAACGGTGTTTCGCGAATGGCGGAGTGAGTTATTTATTGGAGTGCGGCTCATATACCACGAGGGACAAGTTCAACAATAGGTTGCGAATTAGAGATCGAGCACATTTTCCAGCGAAACGTACCATTCCGAGGTTGTTGTTCGTGTACGAACATAATTGGAATATCAAATAGGCATATAAGATAGGTAAATAAAAGAGCTCGCATGTTGTGTCAATTATTCGGAAATGTCGACTTGTACACACAGGTAATAATTTTAACCGAATTACAAGCTATTTTATTTTAATTACGCCCAATCACTGTATTTATTAACCATACAGGCTAGTGCTAATTTGTACGCATAAGGAAGAAAAACAATCTAAAAGATTGAAGTTATACAGGGTGTTATTTAATAACATGCTAATACTTAAGGGGGTGATTCTTGGACCCATTTTAAGAAAAAAACTTCATATAAACCTATGTCCTAAACTTCTTAACTTTTGAGATACGAGGTATTAAAGTTTTAAGAAAAAAAACATTTTTTTACTGTCATTTTCATACCACTTTCGGCGGACATTTCCAACACCTGATTTAAATTATTTCTTTATTCTACTTTAATTTCATAATTTCAACGTTTAAAAGTTATCCGCTTAAATAAATTATTGTTCAGAGTTAGATAAATCGTTTTTGGTCGTCATTCGTCCAGGGAGATGCAAATGAATGAATTTAATTTTTTTTAGCGAAACGGTGAGTTGTACGAAGAAAAGTCAAGAAATCGAATTTGTTCTAAATTGAACGAGAATTCGAAAAATAATTTTGATTCTAAGAGATAGCAGTGGCGTATCACTTTTTTATTCAAAAATATCTAGTCTGAGTCCAGTAGGGACGCCACTGTTAGAAATAAAAAAAAGATTTTTGGGTCAAAAAATGCTCTTTAATGCATAAACGCCGTACACCAAATTTCATAAAAATATTTAAAGTGGTGTATGAAAATGACAGTAAAAAATTGTTTTTTTTCTTAAAACTTTAATACCCCGTATCTCAAAAGTTAAGAAGTTTAGGACATAGGTTTATATGAAGTTTTTTTCTTAAAATGGGTCCAAGAATCACCCCCTTAAGTATTAGCATGTTATTAAATAACACCCTGTATAGCAGTAATATGCAAGATGAATTTTATACGAGCAGTGTGGGGCAATTAGTAACGGAATACCCCCGTATATTACACATGTATTTCGGAACGTTTTTAGCTAATATAAACGTCTTAATGCTTTTTTAGCGTGCCGTGTTAAAAGTAACTTACGATCTGTTGGAATATCGATGTAAGAGATCGCTATCTCGTCCTTGTCGCTTCGATATCTTTTTTAATTCCGTTTTCTTTTCGTCGGGAATTCATATTTTTCTTCGGCATCGGCTTAAGATCTATTTATACCCAACGTTTTACGAGCCAGGAATTCGTTTACCTATTTTCTGAACTCAAAATATACACCGTGAGCTAATGAAGTACCTAATTTCTATAGGAGACTATTTATAAGATAGACTCAGAGTCGATATTGGGTAAAATTATTATTCTAGGTATAGGGTTTCTGTTCTAATCATTCATTAATATCTCCACATGCATAACATTATTCCAGTATATGGATTTCTGTTCTGATCACACATTGATATTTCCTATTTGAGTGAATGAATTTTTTACTGTTAATTTGTTCGTTTCGGAGTTAAAATTATACAAACACGTCCACTCTAATACCGATATCTACTAGACGTGGCCGCGTCGAAATAAAGAAATTTCGTAATCCTCGGAACTGGTCCCCTACGGTTTTCGACCGTCGATGAAAAAACATTCTTCTTCGTTTTTTTTTGATCGTTGGTCTCCTTCTAGTTCGGTCTCCCGTCGCGGTCCGAATGCTCACCATTAATTTGGTAGCGGCCGAGGAATTTCCTATAAGACGTTGATTTGCATTAAAGCCACATTAGAATTATTATTAAAACGCGAACTGTGTAATTTTCCTTCTAAACGCGTAATGAGATAAACGCCAACAAAAGGAGGATTATTGATTGCGGTAAATAGAATAACTAGTTAATTAATTCGCATGATTATCAATTCAACCGTTTCATTGATGCGATATCTATACAATGCAGAGGTGGAGTTTCAATTTAATTTTACAGGCATATACGAAATATTTTAGACACTCTCTATAATCCGTAAATGAGTTTCTTCTTCCTACGCCATTGGAATTATGAAGCATCACGTTCTCTTGGCCATTCCTTGTCTTGCCATTTCGAAAAATGTGATTAATAATTCTCGCTATATAGTGCTGTCGCAACCATGGCTTTGCCTTTTACTGATTCAGTTCCAAATTTATTATTTGTCCAGTCCTTTCCAGGATATTACACATATCCTTCGGCCGGCTGTACTGTACTTGCATCTATAGTTTGTGCAAAACAAAGTTGCAAGCACGTCACTAGATACGTCATAAATAGAAAGTGTTATATAGCCGAACTTTTATAAAGTTCATAAAAACTAATAATTTTCTAAAATTGTCAAGAAAGATTTCTAGAGATGAAGTACCTACATTTAAAGATATGTAAACTATGTTAATATTAAATTAAATTCTGTATAGGTATTAAACTTAATCTGTTTTATGTGTTTACAGTAATAGAAATAAAATTGTAGGTATACAATTTTCTAATATTAGAAAAATGATTTAATAAAATCTGTACTTAGATATATAAATATAAATTTCCCAATAAATAAGTATCCATTCATAGTAAGACAGATTTATGAATTTGCCGTTTCTTGTGAGCAAATCGTATGTAAATAAATGGTATGTAGCTAAACACGTATGAATTATTTATAATCAGTAGCGTACCGGAATTTGTATAATAAGTTAGGCAATATTTTTTATAAATATACGAATCGATTATAATTAAAATCAATATATGCAAATATTTACATTGTATCGATCGGCTTACGAATGTCTTTATTAATTAGTAAAGAATTAACTCGGCGACAGGAGTGTCAAATAATACACTGAAATAGATAATAAACGATCTCAATTTCGTTTGAATAATTTTCAATTTTGCATTATAAAATACCAGTCGAATGGGTTTTATTAGAATTATGAATTTTTAATTTATCCACATAGCTATCGCGTTAATTAAGAAATAAATATTATAATTGAATAATTGAAATATATAGAACAATCTTTCGTAACTATATGTGCATTTATCTTTGGCATAGAATTAACAACCTACGTGAAATACTTTAAAATAGAGGTGGTTTGGTATTTGAAAACTGGCAAAAAATCGTTTGTCGTTCCCGAGAATTTAATATTAATTATTCATTGTAACAGTGGTGTAACTGGTGATTTTTATATAAGGGAACAAAATACTATTAACTTACAGTAAGAGAAAATTTATATAAATTTGATTTCTTAATATTCCCCACTAATCGCAATTTTTTACGAATTAATGGAAGGTGCAAAAAAGGAAAGCCCAAATTTTCGCCTCCCCGGAGCCCAAAACTCCGATACCCGCAATTACACATAATTGAGGAGGCAGTTTTTTTACACCTGCCTCCAAAACAGTAAGATAAACCAGACCCGGATTAATAAAAGTAATTCAGATTATTCCCTTATACTTCAATAAATTAATAGTAATCCCTGCACAAATTAAATGAATATTATAAATGAGGGGATAATTAAGTTGTGGGAAGAATTGTGCATGCATCATTGAGTACATATTGTTTTATATATGCATATTATTAATTGGGGTAATTTTGTGTGTTATTGTGCTGGATCCGATCCTGTTTCCATCCAACGAGACCAGCTATAAAATTTCTTATGACATTTCGAATACGTCAAACCATTAAGAAATTTATCATGGTCGCCGAGCAGCTCTCCGACAAGAAACGACCCGGTAATATTTTTTTTATAAATATTCAAGATCGCTATTTGTTCCCTCAAGACAAATTTTAGAATGGTCTTAATGTACCCCCTTGTCAGTCTTAATAAATCAGCCGGGCCAACCGCCGATATCGATGCATATTTTTGATATAACGCGAACCGCAAAGGACCGATCCAACCTTGAAATATTTTCGGCGTTAAGGCCCTATATTGAATATATTATAATTTGCGGACCGATCGAATTGCGAAACTCCAACAATTACACCGGCGGCACGACCGGTATACTTGGCGATTTTTTTTCGCGAATCGCGTCTACGATTATTTCATTAAAATCCGACCACCTAGTGCATTGAAAGAAATCGACGGGATTTCAAAACGACTTTGTCCCATTGTTGGTGCGTTATGGGAGCAGTCGAGCCGCGATTAATTCCAATGCAAATGACCAATAACTGAAATACGGCTCTCTCGACGCGAGACCAATGCGTCTAGTCGATTTATGTGCAAGAAAACACCAACATGCCAGAATGACAATTGCTTTTCATATATTTATTATGCCTCTCCCGATTAATATCTCCCATAAATCAACAAAATTAAGTTTCTACTCTAAACACTCATCGATATCTCCCATATAAATATTAGATTTTCTATTCTATTGACGCATTGACATCACCAATAAAAAATTACTCCACTTCCACTCTATACTTACCTATACTAAATCTACAATTTCCTTTTACTTTCTCATCAGCTCATTTATAGGCACTCAATGGAATCTAATTAGCTAATGATTGAATGTAAACGAATTAATTTTAATTGGTTCGAATGTAGCTTCAATGTAATCGAGTCTAATGGCGCATAAACTTTATTTTACTGTGTACGTTCAATCAAATAGCGCAGCGCAATATAAAATCTGGATCAATAGTGGGCGTCTCTCGAAAAAATTCGCATACCGTCTGGCTTTGAACTATCTGATGTGTGTCATGCGTGTATTTATCGATTATGGAAGAATTTGGAATGCTTTTTGGGTTAATGTTCTTATTGCTCATTGATGTCTCTATGGGAAAAGTTTTGGGGTTTCTGTTCTGATCGTGCGTTCATGTAAAAACATTGGGTTACTGTCCTGTGCACCTGTTGACATCTTCAATGAGAAACTTGCAATGTAATTACATAATTACTTATTTTACGAAGACGACAGTTAAATAGTGTCAACTAATTGTAAATCGCTAATAAAAGAAAACCATAAAATCGTTACGTAACGGCATATTTTTTACAATTGAAGAAATTAAATAACAACTCCATTAAATCCATCAAGCAATGGTTATTTCTAACCAAAACCGTCGGCACGATTCAGCTTCTTTTCGACCGAAAAAATAATTTCCACCTAATACTAATTGGATTCCGAGCAATTTTGTAATAACAATCCGAGCGAATTTGGCCAAAGCTATTCGAGCGAACGTTCGGAAAAAACGCGTCGAGATAAGGCATCTGCGTACTATCTCTATAGGCAAGCGCTGATACATTACAGTTAATGCATTAAGGCAGTTATTATGTACTGCTAGAGGTGCGACTAACGTGTTTCGAATTCCTGACTTCGTAACAAACCTAAAATGAGAAACGCAGCTATGCGTGCTATGGGCATATCCCTCGCAATGAATTAGGCCGTTTTCTTTATGGTATTTTCACGACAGGTGTTTACTTCCTTTATTTTCCATCATTGGTACATACAAAGTGCAATTAATTAACTATACAGGGTGTTATTTAATAATTGCGACAAACTTTAGGAGGTGATTCTGCATGAAAAAATTATGATATCTTGCTATATATAAACATATGTCCGCAAATGCTTCGTTTTCAAGATACGGGGTGTTAAAGTTTTTTCTTAAAAACAAAGATAATAAAAAAAAGATATAGTTAATTTACACATTAATTTACGTTATTTTAGATTATCAAAAAAAGCTAATTTGATCATTTGTTTGATCATAATTTTGACAGCAGCCTACTACCGTCTAACGTCACTACTAGATAATAATAGAGGAAATGAAAAATACACGTCAAGATGTTTTATTTTTTTATTCGAAAACGGCGGCCCGTACGAAATAAACACAAGAGAGCTTTTTTGTCACAAATTGAACGAAGAATTCATTCATAATTGAATTTTCAATTCAAATGCCTCAGTGGCGTACCAACATAATTTTTTTCTTTAAAAAATATTTATTATTACCCGTATGCGCGCCAATGAAGAACATAAAATTATTAATTTTATATCAAAAAAAGCGTAATAGTTACCTCTCAAAACTCACCAAATTTCATTTGAATATCTTGTCTGGTTTCAGAGAAATAAATAAATCTTCGGTTTTTAAGAAGAAACTTTAACACTGCGTATCTCGAAAACAAAGCATTTGCTGACATATGTTTATATAGCAAAATATCATTATTTTTTCATACAGAATCACCCCCTGAAGTTTGTCGCACTTATTAAATAACACCCTGTATAAGTGTTTATATCAACCACCTATGAAACACAAATTTCACACATATACCTTCTTATTTCGAGTTATTAACCCCTTATTAATTAAATAATGCATTATTAGGTATTTCCTATCACCTTGGAGAATTACTTAGAGCAAATAATAGATTGGTGAAACCGGCCATAAGAGAATTAGACTAGATGCCAAGTACAATTTACATTTAATTAAAACTCTATACCAATAATTGTTGTAAGTGATTTTTGGCTCTAGGTTACAGTAACCGACTTATTTACCTATAATTGTGGCGGAATAATTTAAAATGATCGTTAGTGGAGTTATTGCAGCGTGGTGTCAGCTCAAAGGATCGCGTGACGGTGGCTCTTTAAAGTGTCATCTGACATAAAGAAAACGTGGCGCGCATAAATCTCCCGGATTTTTCGCGAAACCGAAAAAAACCCCGGACGTATATCGCTGCAGTTTCGTTGGGAAGATTACGGTCGATGCGAATCGTAAGTCGCGATATGAGAAAAGGGAGTTTGTTTGCCTTACGTGTCGCATGTTACGCAGTTGTAAATTCGTTTTCTATTCATTGCGTATTAATTCATACCGCTTCCTGAGTTTGTTCGCGATTAATTGAATACGCTTCTCCTCCCATGATAGTTTTTATTTATTGCTAAGTAGGCTGATGCATATTAATTTGCAGCCGAAGAAATCAAAAGTGCACCATTACATAAACAGGTATATAGTCTATGCAAAATAAAGTTAGATGCACGTCACTAAATGATGGCAAGCATTGTGCTGCAAGTATGTGAAAGATGACAATGAGTAATAAGAATAAAAACCCATTGTGATAGTTGTAAAATGGAGAAGACCACGACTTTTTTTTATTTTATTTTTTTTTCAAACCCGTTTGTTCTATGAAGGCGCGTAATGAAAATTTTATTTTTTTCTGTGGCCAAATAAGGCCGCAATTAATTTTTAAATTTTGAAAAACGTCACACAAGCGTCATACACTCTGCTCCAATCAAAGCGAGAGTTGCAAAGAGAAGTCACATTTAGCAAGTTTGCAACGTTTCCTATTACTCTTCTTTACTCCGTAAAATGTGCGTTTTTTGTATATTTATTGCAATAAACATTTTCTGATTTATCCATTTCTTTCATTATCTAATGGATAATTCGATATATTAATATAGAAATAACATCTTCATCTGTATAAATTGTAACCAATTTTCGTGTTAAAAACACAAATAATGGCCCTGAAAAATTTATTTGGCAACATTCTTGTCAACTTCAATATTATCATTAAAGTGTTTTGTGCCGAACTGCAATTCGTGTAATTTGTTTTGTGCATTTTTTCAGAAAAATCTGACAAATGACAGTTTGATTTTTGTTCGTTTGTGTATTCTTTGTTACTGCGTTCGAAAATTCATACTATTTACAATACAACAAGACGTGAGTGGTTTATGATTGGTTGATAAGGTATGAGTCAAAACCCGAAATTTTTAAATTTCGAAGAGATACAACTTTTTAATTATAACACATTTTGAGCAACTGAAAACGGTTTTGAGCTCTAATAAATCATTTCTAATCGCATCTTTTGCCGAAATCCGCATATCTCACATCGTGGTCTTCTCCAATTGTTTGATGAGAAATTAAATAACCAAAAATTTGTTGTGCTATTTAGTAGAATTTAGTCGCAGCACTCAAGATTCCGATGCGACGTTTTACAACTTCCGAATATCGGAATCGGCTCGAAGATTAGTCGGTGTCTTTGAGAAAAATGCGCTGCCCACCGGATTTTATGGCCGATAGTCCGGTGGGTCCTGCGATTATCTAACGGACGGTTTTATATTTATGTCGCGTTTTAGGAACTTTATCAATGGGCCAACGCCGGGCGAGTTCGCTTCGATTTAATTGCGGCGCGTCTTCCGTTATTATTCGGACGTTTCGACTTTAATATTCAATTATTATTCCGTTTTATTATATTAAGTACGTTACCGCCTTTAAGTAGGCGCCCGAGGCGTTAAAAATTTTAGAAATATGAAATGCTGCATTATTCATTCCCGATCGCTTGTTGCTCGTTGGACGAGAATTTCTTATTAAATAGAAGACTGATTTATGGCCGAGATGGCACAAGGTTTTTTCAGAGGCGTCCAATAAAATGTTTTACTGCACATATACCTAACAATTTTCAGTCGATAATGAATTTTGAAGGGCACAAGAGAGCGAACCGAAATTATTGTTATTGCAAATTGTGATTTTGCGGTAAAGTTTTTAACGTTTATTTTTCATGCAACAACGTTCACGCAACGAAAAATCGACCAAAAAATAGTATTTTCCACTTAATAACCGATCATAGACTGATATTTTCCTGTTCCCAACGCCAATGATAGGTTAGAAAGCCGCGGGCCTGCAGGAACTACAATTTCATTTAAACGATAATTTCTCGAATTTCCATAGGGAACAGAACCGTATTAGATTCAGAATGCACCGATTTAAATTTTCCATTAATAACACACTGCATATCCCATAAGCACATGCACTTATAATACGGGAGAGTTCAATAATAAGTTATTAGATCAGTAAACTATGTAAATATGCAAGGTGTTTGGTTTATCAAATTTTAGCTAAAAAAAAATCATAAATGCCTTGGTAAATAAATAATCAAAAAAAATTCTAGAAAAGAGTATTTTTGCACCTTTTCCAATATCAAATTTCAACGAAATCAAGTAAATATTTTTTAATATACAGTGTGTCCACTTAAGTTCGCACCATATGGGAAACTTTTTTATTGTTAATATTACGAAAAAAAGTTATTCTTTATAAAAAGTTCTGCATTGTCCAAAACCTAAAATGCAATCATCAGATATTAAAAATTTTCAGTCGTATACGAGGTTTGTCAAAAAATGTGATTTTTGCCCAAGAGTAAAGTACCTTTATTTTTGAAAATATCAAAAATTATTATAAAGAAAAAATGTTTAGAATTATCAAAAACTTTCAAATATTCAATATTGTTTATTTATAAAAATTTTTTTTTTTACATTTTCTCTGTGAAAACTTTTGGAAAATGAAATGTGAAATCGGGTACTACTTTTAAAAAATGCCGGTGCATCCTAAATTAATTATGCAAAAAAGTGCAAACTTAAATTTTCAACATTTTCACGAAATTTTTTCAAGAAAAAATGTCGAAAAAAATATTTTTATAAAAAACAATATTGAATATTTGAAAGTTTAGTTTAATTCTAAACATCTGATGGTTGTATTTTAGTTTTTACACAATGCAGAACTTTTTATGAAGAATAACTTTTTTTCGTAATATTAACAATAAAAAAGTTTCCCATAGGTATGGTACGAACTTAAGTGGACACACTGCATGAATAAATTTTATTTTAATGTATAACATGCATCCTGATGTATCTTGAAAACTATGCATTTCCGAAGCCATATACATGTTTAGTTTATATAGAAACTTTTTTCGTATTTTTTAACAAGAAATCACCCTCTAAAATATATCTCCTATTTGTCGAACACCCTGTATAAGTAAACATTTATGGGGTTAATTTTGTATTGATAAAAAATGGTAGGTTTGATTGGAACAACCCTGTATTAAAAACTTTCATTAATACCTCGATGATGGGATGGAAACGTAGCATATAGGCAAACAGACGTATTTCAATTAACGTGTGCGTGAACCTTGCACTTTTACTCTTTTGTTTTTGCGTTTTAGTGCCCGCCGATTAAATCGAGTAGGCGATGGGAATACATACCTTAAAGGATGTTTATAGTTAGGTTTCGATCTAACTGTTTTTAGAGTTGATTGCGCGCCGGCTTATTTAATAAATTTCCTACCTGTGGTAGCCGCGGATAAAAAGGAAATTTTCCGATGCGATATCTGTGCAATACGCAAACCAATTATAAATGACAATGCGCTCATCTGGCACTGACGTAGGTCTTGCGATTTCAGACGTAACGAGTTTTATTCCGAAAAAAATCCCAAAGCCAAATCGACAAATAAAAGGTCTCGATAAAAAATAAGTGGTTTTTACAGGGTGGACTAATTACCATTACAAAAATTAACATTAATATGAAACATTTATCTAATTCTTCCATTAACAGAACTAAAAATATTTAATTAGGTAATAATTTATTTTACAAACAAATTTATTAAATACACATTTGCATACAAATCCAATTTCTATAAAATCACAATAAATATATTACCACCCTGTATAATGATTTTGCAGTTTTCTGTGATTGACACTAAATTATAATTATTGCGAGAATCCTAACAGACGTTAAGTGGGTACTCTTGAATAAATAAAGACTGTCAAGTGTATATACGGGGCGATGAATTTTTTGTTGTTGTAGCCGTTGAATTGATATTCGATAATCACGACCCGTATGGAATCCCATATTTCAAAAGTGAATTAATTTAAATTAGCATGTGCAAGGACGCCTTTCTTCCAACCCAAACTAGTTAAATCTAATTAATTTCGCCGCATTTGTGTCATGGAAGTCCGTACGAATCCATAAATAATTGAAAATTAGCGTCGCTCCTATCTATAACAATTACGCAACGAAATATTTATGAATTATTTTCAGACGAATTTATGCGTAATTAAATTTAAATAAATTAACGAAACCGGTAAAGATGAAGTAAATTTACCGTAATGGCAATTTATTATCCGATTCCGTTTCCCAATCGAAATGCCTATACCTGCCCATAGGTTTTTGTTGGAGAATTATCAATCGGTAAATTGGAACATAAACCCAAATTTCAATATTTAGTGGTCGATAGTTAATCAATTCTGAAACGTCGGTGAGTAGAAACTTTCATGAGTCGGCGCTTTTGCTCGAAAACAGTTTTATTATTCACGTAATTACCTTCTTAAGTGCGTTTAAGATAGAGCTAGATAATTTCTTGATATTATAATAATTAATCCATAAACTACAATGTTGATATACATATATTCCTCTTAAGATCGTTAGATAGAATAGATTAAATCGCGATTTTCACACTTTCATATAAGGCGACCTTCACTTTACTGTAATTTCCCTTTATAGTGTGAAATTAATTCAACAAAGTGATTGTTGATTATTATAAATTTTACCTACAAAATGCACGGGGGAATGAACATTCTCGATTCGATTACAATTACAAATATTTTATTTGAAGAGCATAACTCTTAATTTTATCTGAAGAGAAGGTACCATCTCAAATGGTGAGTACAGTTAGATCTCTTCATGAGGCTGAATAACCTATTAGGTTGCGACCAATAATTTAACGGCACTGCTATCGAGTGAGGACCGGTTTCAGGACTTTATTCGGCGCTCGGTTAATGAACACTCCGTTACGAAAAAGTGAAAATAATTTATTTAAATGGAGAAAGGTTTTTTTTTAATAAATTTTAATTATCTACTAGTAATTTTTTTGTTATTTTCGATAAACGGAACGTGGAAGCCCAAATAAACGGGTTTGTTTTGTGTAATTATGTATTCAAAAAATGCAGGTATTTGATATTATTTTGTAACTATAACAATCCTGTTCGAGAGTTATCTACTTTAGAAATCGATTATTGTTAGACAATCGACAGTTAAGAAAAAGTAACATACTGAAGTTCGTGAATGGCCGCGGGTTAGGACGCGAAATATTTTCTAACCTTCAATTACTCGTTAGCGAAGGAAATAATGTACAGTATGTCCCGTTAAATCATACTGAAACAATTTAGTACAATTTACCACAACAATTTTAATTTTTTTAATTAATGTTCCGTTTTTTTTGTTTCAGGTGAGCAATAAAAAAGGCGTTCGAACGGCGATCTTTTCGTAAGTACAATAATGAACGGCTCCGAATTTATGCCCAATAAATTTATTCAAAGTACCTCTTTTTTCGTGCGCGAAATTTACGATGCTTATAAAGCCTTCATAATCGAAATTCGTGCGAGAGAGATTCAATTTTTCGACCTTCCCTCGTATTCCGTTAAAATATGTATAATCGTCTCCTTGTTTAGCTTGTTCCTGCTCGCTCATAAATACTTTATTTCCTAGCATTTGAGTAGCTTTAGTGGTTCATTAACCTAATAAATTCGGATAGTCAACATAAAAAAAAACTTGGAAAATCACATAAAAAATGTCCCAACATCGGCTCGAAATTTAATCTCGGATGAAATCTAATAGCACGGTCAACGATTACTCCTCGATTTTTACGTAAATATTAGGTAAATTTATTGAATTAATCCGGATAGATGTAGCTGGTTAGAACAGTAAACCAGAGATGTGGAGACGCTAATGGGTAATTTGGAGAGAAACTAAAAATATCTTAAGTGAATATATTCTATATATCACCATTAATCGTTTTAATGAATTAATAGAACATGTCAGATTTTGTACATTAACAAATCGTTCGCCAATGTTGACCTTCTTATAGCCACAGAACGAATGCACTTCTTCAAGGTTATTGCATATACAATAGCGCAGCCATCTCGATTCGTATGGACAGATCAATAAATCAAACATTTTTCGATCAAAGCACCCCTTGACTGGCATTTAGATTCTTGCCCGTATGGCAACGAATATAAAAATATGGTATACAACATTAAACGGATATTAGGTGAATATAAAGTAATCGTTTATTTTCCCAATGCACCTCTAATAAGTTTCACGTCTAGTTATGGAAAAACAAAACAAATAGTCGGTCAACGCGTTACTTTCTAAATCGTAATTTACGCTTAATAGCGGGAAATCCACTTATCTCACCGTACTATTATTCGGTAATAAATCAATAGCCGCACGAAACAATAGACTCCGGCCGTTTAATAAAAACTATGATCTAGTGAATTATTTCCTCTCACTATAACTTATTATACCAGGCGCAATTTGTACATCGCTTTCGTGAAAAAATAGTTCTAGCTTATTATAGAAGTGCATGAAAACGAGTCGAGGTGTCCCAGGGGTCCCGTTTTATTTCATTTAATTTATTAATAGGGTAGAAATGTGCTTGTCTATGCAGTAAGAAGATATGAAGGAGTAAAAAAATTAAAAATTTGGTGAAGGTATTAATTATATCATGTGGGAGAAGTATTAAATTAAATTTTTTTTAGAGCAGATGAATAATGTGAAATTGTATATACAGTTTGTCTTCTCGTTTGGGGTTCGTCTTGTCGCTTTGGGAATGTTACATTTCCTGCGGTATAAAATAACGATATTTTTTGAGTTAATTGGAAAACACTGCCATAGCAGGAATCGAGGTACAACGTCGGTCGGATCTGCGTAGAAAATCTGAGCCCAGATGCGAGTACGGTTAACGTTTTACTTCATTAGAGTAGAAACAAGCAATTATAAAGTAAAATATGATCGCTTTCTAAAAGTTATTCGTATACCCTTGATTCCGAGAAACCGCTAATAATTCAACTTAGGATGACTTATTTATGCGATTATGTCAACAAACTCATAAAATTACGTCCTCGTTGTGATTTATATTATGTATTCATTTACAAGATTTTAATTAACTTTCAGTTTTAAACATACTTACGTCTATTATTGTCTTCTTTAATGTCCGAACCGAAATTTTTTCGAGTAGGTGTACATACTTATAGTTTGTTCAAAACAAAGTTAGAAGTGTGTCACTAATTTCGTCATTTAAAAAAAAACAATTTTTAAAAATTAACACATAAAACAAATTAAATTTCATACCTACACAATTTGGTTCAATACAGGGTGTTATTTAATAACATGCTAATACTTAAGGGGGTGATTCTTGGACCCATTTTAAGAAAAAAACTTCATATAAAACTATGTCCTAAACTTCTTAACTTTTGAGATACGGGGTATTAAAGTATTAAGAAAAAAAAAACAATTTTTTACTGTCATTTTCATACCACTTTAAATATTTTTATGAAATTTGGTGTACGGCGTTTATGCATTAAAGAGCATTTTTTGACACAAAAATCTTTTTTTTATTTCTAACAGTGGCGTCCCTACTGGACTCAGACTAGATATTTTTGAATAAAAAAGTGATACGCCACTGCTATCTCTTAAAATCAAAATTATTTTTCGAATTCTCGTTCAATTTAGAACAAATTCGATTTCTTGACTTTTTTTCGTACAACTCACCGTTTCGCTAAAAAAAAATTAAATTCATTCATTTGCATCTCCCTGGACCTGGACGAATGACGACCAAAAACGATTTATCTAACTCTGAACAATAATTTATTTAAGCGGATAACTTTTAAACGTTGACATTATGAAATTAAAGAAAAATAAAGAAATAATTTAAATCAGGTGTTGGAAATGTCCGCCGAAAGTGGTATGAAAATGACAGTAAAAAATTGTTTTTTTTTTTAAAACTTTAATACCCCGTATCTCAAAAGTTAAGAAGTTTAGGACATAGGTTTATATGAAGTTTTTTTTCTTAAAATGGGTCCAAGAATCACCCCCTTAAGTATTAGCATGTTATTAAATAACACCCTGTATATTAACAAGGGATGGTAAATAGATCTTTCTTGACAACATTTCTTTCTTTATCGGCAACATGTCTATTTGTGACGTAGTAAATTTATGGTGACGTCCATCTAACTTACTTTTGCACAAACTATATAATATATTATATGTATTGTATTATAATGGTTGGTGCAAACACCACGCCTATGTACAAGATAGAACAAATTGAAATCATACTTCATATCGGTTGGATTTTTTTTTGTCATCAATTCGTATCGACTTACCCCGGAGTTGCTCAAGTGTTCCAGTTGTGTAAGTCGATACAAAGGCGGCTGCGGGCTAGATCATGATTCAGAATTAGAAACCGGACAAAACTGTTTACAAGATTACATTAATTTCTACTCCCGCATTTCTCTATTACGTTACCAGATAAGAAAATTAGCAGTTGTTTCGTATTACGTGGATTTATTTCAATTTAGATCTCAATTCAACTATGCATTGTTCGGAACCGAAGAAGACAAAAAGCCCCTCTAACCGCTTCCTTTCCCCCTTATTTGCCGAGATTAATTATCATGTCAGTGACATTTTTGTGCGTTGTAAAATCCTGGGATCAGAATGTACTAAATAGGTGCTAAATAAAAGCAAACACCACACAGTGTCGACTTAAGAATTTTGTTTGAATAATGATGTTTGTTTTAGCTTTTAACGCGTCTTTTTGAGGCGAGCTCGGCATTATCCGTCAGGACAATGACATATTAATATTTAAAAATATATATTTAAGATTGTCCATTCAATGTTTATGTAGGCGTCCATTAAAATGTTCTTAGTTTATAGACTTGTATTCTTCAGTCGTAAATACATATATGAGTATATTTGCGCATTGACATCACCTATAATTAAATTTGCTTTGCATGGATATATTCTGATTATAAGCTATTGATTTCTTCGATAAAGAAGCATATAAATTCCTGCTCTGATTACCCATAGAAACGCGAATTAAACATCGGAATATTTACCATTCAAACGAACTTATTGTCGTACTTCGTTTGTATAAATCTCAATTATGAAGACTTTTATTGTTATCGCTCTTGCGCCATCTCCTTTTGAAAAACGGGCATACTCCATTGTGTTGGGGTGCAATAAAAAATGAATCTATGCGGTAATTGAGAGGGGGCCACGCCCGGCCGGGGCCCAAAGGCCTCTTCTGACGGGGTGGACAACTGGTCCAGCTCAAGAAGAATGCCCAACGCGAAGATTAATGCGCTGCAGATGCTCCAAAATTGCGCCTAAACGGCGATTTTGTGGGTTTGTTTCCACAATGAGGGAATCGTGAGGTTAGGTATCTATTGAAAAAAATAATGGTTCTTCTTTGTTGGCTCGCAGTATTTGGTCTTATTATTATTAACTAAAATACATTTATTTATGTAGTCATTCTGATTTTCCTATTTCACTTTGTGCATTGAAATCTCTGGGTTACTGTTCTGATTGAGCATTGGTATCTCTGGGTTACTGTTCTGATTGAGCATTGGTATCTCTGGGTTACTGTTCTGATTTAGCATTGGTATCTCTGGGTTACTGTTCTGATTGAGCATTGGTATCTCTGGGTTACTGTTCTGATTGAGCATTGGTATCTCTGGGTTACTGTTCTGATTTAGCATTGTTATCTCTGGGTTACTGTTCTGATTGAGCATTGGTATCTCTGGGTTACTGTTCTTATTGAGCATTGTTATCTCTGGGTTACTGTTCTGATTTAGCATTGGTATCTCTGGGTTACTGTTCTGATTGAGCATTGGTATCTCTGGGTTACTGTTCTGATTGAGCATTGGTATCTCTGGGTTACTGTTCTGATTGAGCATTGGTATCTCTGGGTTACTGTTTTGATGCAGCTTTGATCTCTTGTATGTAGTACTGATATTTCTCATTAGGTTTGTGTATTTATTAAGCCTTGATATCTCCAATAAATTCTACGTTTCTGTCTTGATTATAAAAGCATTGAGATCTCCCATAAAGAATGTTGTGCAGCAGTTTCTTTTTTGAATAGGCGCATACGTATTCATGTTTTTAGCAAATGTACCTATAGGATAGTAGTTTCTTTGAGCAGCTGAAAGTTATAGTCCGGATCCGGCGAGAGTGGTTTTTTTACTCTAATAAATATATAAAACCATGTGTATTACACGGGTAAGTGATAACTTAACATCAAATTAAACGAAGCGCACGCAATCTAAAGGTTAAGTAGCTAAGTTCACGCTATTGTGGCATTTTAAAACGAACGCATGCGCCGTGGGAGTTCCATCGTTTTAGCGGTCTCCGCTATTTTATGGGTATCGATTATAATTGAACGAGTTTTTACGAGTAGGCAGATACTTATAAATAAAACACGAACGTATAGGCTAAAATTCGTTACTCCGGGGCCTTATTCGTTTTTTCGTTGACAGTCGATGACACCGTGTAATCTTCGTTTTTCCATCGCGTTTCTCAAGGAAGCCCCGCAAATCGACGATTATTTCGCCCGATAAACTGGGTCGAATATTCGAAACCGTTCACGTTTCTTCGTGATCGCATTGTATTAAATAATGTCGTCTAAAAAATTTCGAAAAACCGATGCGCTCGCGGCTGCGGCGATTTTCTCAGCTGCACGAGACGCCGGGAAATGTTGCAGGAGAAATCCCGCTCGGTGAATGCAACAATTAATCGAAAATTTCGCAACGTGTGTATTTTTACCCTCCCGAGCGTTAACAGCTGTCAGGAGAAAGTCGACCAACCGCGTGGGAGGCGGCCGAACGTGTACAATATACGCAGGGTAAATTATTTATCGATTACATAAAACGTTGATACATGGAGTGGATTTTTGCACAATAAAATATTTTTCGACTGATATGGCAAAACGAGTGTTGTGCGCTATTCGATTATTCGATTCAATTAAATCTTCGGAGCTTTGGGATATCTTCTATATACACGTTTTGATTGCGCATTGATATCTCTCGTGAGAATAATGTATGGATGCCTCGCCTGATTAGGTATCGGTGTGTTTATAATGAAATTTGTATAAATAATTACCAACTGCTTACCTAAAATAAATAGAAAAATTATAGTACCAATACTGTTTTTAATGAGTTGCCGTTGCAATTCCTAATTGCATTAGATGTTTAATATTCTAAGCATGATTCCAGCAGGCCGGTTTTTCTTATTATTCTGTACGTTAATTGAATTCGCTATGGCATAAATTTCCCATTTGACTCCACAAACACCTCAAAATCACGCTTTTTTGCTCCTTTTTAGACACTAAATATACTAATAACTACATCAGCAGCAACTTTATGGTATAAACAACAAAACGATAACAACCTATTTAATTGAACGTAAAATTTACCACTTACAAAATTATTTCGACATGTTTCTTTTCACTAATATAAACATATAGGCATGTACCTTCGTGCGTATTCAGGTGAGTTAATGAAAAATTCATTAGCGCAATTTAAATATGATTTGGCGAGGCACAGGAAGCACGAATATCAAATTATATTCGAATTCTGGGAACTGCTACTGATGGAGCGTTTTCCAATTAGACGAATAAAAAGTTTCGATACGGCCTCGCGATCAATGCGCCTTAGGTAATTTTTATCAGTGCATTTTAATTTTTGCGGCTACTTAAAAAATCGGTCCACATTTCGCTTTATATTGGATTATTATTAAAATGTACGCTCACAGTACGGTTTTAATCTATTTTCGGAATCATTTAATTTATGTAAATTATTTAATGATAGAGTGGCTGTGTAATTACACCTTGTTGGCCAAATATTTCTTCGCGAATTTTTATTAACAGACTACCGAATGTTTCCCTCAGTCTATAAAAATGATAATTACCCCGATATGATCGGCCATGTGGAATTTCGGCGGTGAATTAGTCTACATCATTAAATATTTACAATTTTTGCAATCGAATACATTGTCAGATGCTCGAAAATTGTACCTAAACGGCGATTTTGTTGGTTTGTTTCCACAATATGAAGGAATCGTGAGGTTAGGTATCTATTGAAAAAAATGCTGGTTCTTCTTTGTTCGCTCCCAGTATTTGGTCTTATTTTTATTAACTAAAATACTTTACTAAAATATTTGGGTTACAGTTCTGATTGAGCATTGGTATCTCTGGGTTACTGTTCTGATTGAGCATTGGTATCTCTGGGTTACTGTTCTTATTTAGCATTGTTATCTCTAGGTTACTGTTCTGATTTAGCATTGATATCTCTGGGTTACTGTTCTTATTTAGCATTGGTATCTCTGGGTTACTGTCCTGATGCAGCTTTGATCTCTTGTATCTAGTACTGATGTTTCTCATTAGGTTTGTGTATTTATTGAGCCTTGAAATCTCCAATAAATTCCCGGCCATGTGGAATTTCGGCGGTGAATTAATCTAGGTACATCATTAAATATTTACAATTTTTGCAATCGAAAACATTGTCAGAAGTGGGATTTTTGCTGGATCACTGTGCTGGATCAGAAGTGGGATAAACTTATCTTATGCTGATTTCTGTACAATTTAATGCGATATTTACGAGCGAGATTACTTTTAGAAATTAACAAAACACCGTGTTGCCTATTTGATTGCTTCATTCGATTTCGTTTCGTTCAAACGTCGAGTTAATCTTCTCGCCCCGTTCCGAGAGCCTGACAACTATCGAAGGAGGCTTTTTGATACAGTCCGACGACCTTGAAGTCTTCATTGTACTCGAGACGGCCGAATTCGACACAGAGCCCACTTCAAAATTCGAAAAAAAATCCTTTTCATTTTATTTTCGCCTCGAGTTTTTGTGACTCGAAAACGCCGCTGCCTACATTCTTTGGCTGATAGAACGCCAGATTGGCACGGCATAGTCGTAGCAATTGGCTAATTTGAATACAAATTTACCTATTTGATGAGTCCTTATTGTTGTATTAGGTAATTCTTATTTTTATCTGAATGTAGCTCGAACAAGTTACGAGTTTGAATAATAAGTGTGGTGAATTGTGGTGAATTAATTGTGGAAGGAACGCCGCTGGTGAGCCGAGCGTTTTCCACGTTAATAAACCACTATGAATTAGACATGTTATTTTCAAATTAAAAAATACCTGGCTGTTGTCCGAACGTGAAATCGCGTTGTTTTGCTTGGCTAACGTTTTTTTAAATGATAACCATCGAAAACTGTAATTAAAACTAATGAAATTATCCTGTTGAATTTGTACAGACTTCATTCTTTGGGCATATAAAGTTTCTTTTATTGCTACTTGTTCTATATTTTCCTAATTAGCTATTTACTTCTGTGGAATTTTATGATTATTAGTTGAATATTAAATTAATTAAAGCGTAGAAAAGTACACATAGTTTAATTTTTATTTATTTGATTTTAAGTAGAAGTATATAAATTCCATTAGGTATTAGAAATAGTATACTCACTAATATATCTGATTATAGTTTATGCAAAAAAAGTTAGATGCACGTCACCATATATTTACTACGTCACAAATAGACAGTGTTGCCGCGAACTTAAAAAGTTTACAAATTCTAAGATTTTTCTAAAATTGCCCAGAAAGATTTTAAAACTAATTGTAGCCCATTTTTCGATTGTAACAAATCTATTAACAATGCGAATTTAACACTTCATCGCCGCATACATACCTAATTGTATAATTTGCAATTTATAAGCGGCGTACTTGGCGAAGATCAAGGAAAAAGTCGATGCCACGGCCGACAATGGTTACTGCGAGTACCCACTTTCGTTGTGATTCAAAGCGTTTCGACAGTTTAATTGTTTGAAGATTTGTTTAAAATTAATTTATTTGAGAAAAACGGCGATGTATAAATCATCTAAACGCAGGTAATTACGGGTTTCGCGTAGAGTTTAATTTAATTTCAACCTCAATGGCGAATAATTCAACGTCTGCGTTTAAAATAGCTGTATAAACGACGTAGACGACCGTTTTCAGTTTTTTGCAGTCGTCATCGACAATTTCTGTTTCAGTGAATAATTTATTATACACGTCAATTATATTTTAATACAACAAACTGCGGGTATTTTATTGCTTTATTATAACGAGCAATGCCAAATCGATTGGCTTGTCTGGATATGTCAATGTTACTTTCTTTTCACAAATATGTACCTATGCATTTTATAGGCCGGTAGATCGACCTGACAAGGAAATTCCAATCTTATACTTATATTAATTCAACCGATATAATTTCATTATATAAAAACTCTCGACTAATTTATGCTTGTAATATCTATTTTCTGGATTTGGACCCCGAGGGCGCGGCTAATTATAGAACACATAAAAAATTCATTCACTGTACTAACTCATTCACAAATCGCAATTAACGGAAAAAAATACTACGGTTTACATAAATATTGATACGTTATTTTGACATTTTAACGATCTTGTTTTTGTAGCCTTTGTCTATATATGTTTCACTGTTTAATCGCCTAATTATTTCTCGCGAAGGCCAATCGAGAGATTACGTTCAACGAGAAAATTACCTACTCAGTAGCGGGAAGAGGCGCAGAAAGGTCGTTCCGATTTTTAGATTTTCTCTAATTAATTTAATTACAATTTCACGGAAATGCCTAACAATATATCTCCTTTCGCCAGTTCGCAGGAGGTCCTCTTTCCCATTGTACATCTGAAATTATCTCCATTGATATCATAAAAAGGCATTATATACACTTATGGTGTACGAAACAATGGAGTTGCCGATTTATATTCCTCGACTTTGTAATAAAACGACTTTTAAGATATCTAAGTTTCTATTTCACTCGAAATTAGTACTTACTTGAATGCGTGAAAAGACCCTACAGGATAGGACTCTATAAAAATTTTAATTCACATTAATTTTATTTAAAAAAAATCTATCTGTATCAATACTTACGCAAATCTCTAGATTACTGTTCCAATTATTTATTGAACTCTCTAATATGTTACTGTTTTATTCACGCATTGAAATCTCTATGATTACTTGAAGTCTAGAAATTAGCATGAATTGTAATCTCCCAGTAGTGGACAAATTTTTGCGGTGATTAAGCATACATTATTGTCCAAATTTGCTGTCCGAGTCCGTTCCTGTGGCAGTTACGCATTCTCGAAAGATGTAAATTACATTTGAATACAATTACTAGCGCGTCCAGGCTCGTACATAAAATTAATTGTTAAATATATAGAAAGTTTAAACACTTCAATGGCAAATCAGAGATTTGGATCTCAGATATCCTACATAAATCTGAGTCCGAACACCTTGTTTATGTGAAACAATAAAAAAAGGACATGTGACACTGGTTAGTGGGACAACGAGGAGGTCTGTTTCGGTTTTTTTGGTTTTATTATTATTTTTTTTTATTTTTTCGAGTGCTGTAGCTTTCGGTTTTATTTGCTTCCTCAGAGGTTTTACACGAGAGGCGATTAAGTTTGTAACAAGGTGTTTTTCCTTTTTTTCTCATCGCTTTTTAACAGTATTTTGAGTTGTAAAGTTGTTAATAATGCTGGAGCTGTCTTGATTTTTAGAATGATCTATTAAATGCGATTAGAATAAATTAGAATAAAAAAGAACAATGAGTAATTTTATTCTACATGTAGGTATGTTATTGAAGCATTCACCATAACACCATATTACAGTGTTTAATAGATTAATTGTTAGTTATTATTTCTTAAAGCTGTTAATTTTGTCTTTATTCAAAGTCTCAATCGCTCAATCCAGATTTTCTCTTAAGAAAAAAAAAAGGAACTGATTAATATTTATTGACATCATCAATTTTTATTGACTATAATTATTGATACACGCATTTTTATAGCATTCAAATCCGTTTTATCCGATATACAGTTATTAATATGCCAGAAACTCTGATAAAACTTGGAGGAAAACAATTTTTTTAATCAAATTATTATGACGATTTATTAATTAAATATTTATACGTTTGTAGTTTTTCCCACTTCAGATTTATCGACGCGATTAGTAAATGTCGTACGTTTGAAGAAAAATTTGAATAGGAATTTTACGTTCTTATCTCAGAATTAGTATAGATGGTTAACGATCGTCATATATCAGAAGCAATAGGATTTAATATTAACGATTTATTTTACAGCCGTTTTACCATTGGCACAGTTACAAAACTATCGCGGCAGTTATTTGAATAATAATGAAATTATACAAAATTCATTAACAGCTGAATTTAAATTTCAAATTTAATCCACTTTATTCCCATACAACCGGATAAGTTGATAAGAAAAATCGACTCGAAAGAAAATCCGGCGCATCCTCCGCTACACCACTGGCGCAATAATTGATCACACAACGGGATATAATTAAAGCTGCTTTGCTTACGCGTTAAATCTCTGATTAATGCTACATTTTGGTATAAATTAATCCGCGTTTAATTTTGAGTTATTCGATTTGGATAAAACATATCTCATCATCCACCGGCCACTAGATTCTTTATATAAATTTAGATGCTTCAATTAAAATTACACACCTTCTATCTTATCTTATTCTCTGATATATCTCTATTAATAATGCACCTAGAAGTTTGAAATTTGGTACAAATAATGTCCAGATATTGTACTAAATGGTACTAAACTGTGTTTTCTTGGTCCATTCACAGGGAGTTTAAAATTCTCTTCCTAATAACTTGGACAACTTAAAGTGGCCATAACTTAGTTATTTTATATAGATCACCCTGTATTTTAGGGCATTGAACAGTGTGGGTATTTTTAAGCCATATACCCAGATCTAGTTTTTGAAAAAGTAACTGGGAGTTATAGTAAATATCGGTATAAATGCAGAATAAGGAAAGCAATTTATTTTGGAAACGCAATTATGGTCGGTCGTAGAAATGACCTCAGTTTGTATAAAGTCGAAGAGAAAAGGTAGCAATAACTGCTAACAAAAAATGCAGTTTTGGACTTTAATGCGCCTTGTTAGTCGATGGGATAAATAATAAATTCGCGAAAATTGCAAGTGTATCTTCAAATCAAGGTAATAAATATGTAAAATAATATCTGGTCGAGATGGGGACCATCCTTTTTGTCTGCCCAAACGTTTAATTTCGCGATTCGGCTTCATTATTTTTCTAAAATAAAAAGGCGTACGCGTTTTTCCCGTAACGAAATTAAATTTTTATTTCAACGTCCTTCCAATTACAATATTTTACGTTTACGGGTGTAACAACAACGGTAATAATGTTGGTTCGTTCGTTAACCAAACCTTTTAAATTAAATTCATTGTTTATTGTTGTTAATTTACAATCGGTATTTAATTTAAGCTGTTCGGTCGGAAATATTAACATTTTCTGTTATAGGTATAGAGGTAACTGTTTCTAATATTACCTCAACCACTTTTAGCGTTATTACTACGAATAAATTAAGTTTATGAAACTGCAAAGCAATTATTCTCTATAGATGTCTAGCTAGATGTATTAATTTAGCCGAGATATCGATCTTCGATGGTTATTAAGCAATCGCAAAAATGCACGGATTGCTTTTAACAAAAAAAAAAAAGAACTTATAATCCCGGTGAAAGCGAATGAAAAAAAGAAACACAATAAGCGAAGAGACAATGGATTTTGTAACTCGAAAAATCGCCAGTGTAATAAACAAAACCCGGAATCCCGTCGAAAAGTTATCGACATAAAGTAAAAGTCGGCGATTTTTCTGATCGATAATGTCACACAAACTTTCGCCTCGTGCAGCCTTGTCCCTTCAGTATTTGTTTCAGTTTCACTTTCTTCGCCCACAATGGTCTTGTTAGCGAATATTTTTCAATGTCGGCTACGTCGGGATTTCTTGTTTTACAACGGTACCTATTAGATTCGAAATGTGGGCTGATTAAGCAACCGTACTAATGCAGTTTTACTGTCGCCTTAATTTACGGCATTAAATAATGGAAGTTTTTATCTCTATTTTTGACGCTTTATAATATCACCTTACGCTCGAACAGGAACCACCATGTCAACTACGGTTTTATTGTTCTGTATATTGAAACCAAATACCTTAAAATTTTGAATTCTTGTTAGCTACACCCATACATATTCATTTCATTGTACTAACACTTTTATATAGACAAAGAATAACTCAGGGAATTTCATCTTTTGTTATGTTAAAAAAAATTATGTTTGTCTGTGTGAATATACAGGGTGTAACAAAAAGGTGGGTCATAAATTAAACCACATATTCTGGGGTCCAAATTATGTCGATTGGTTCATATTTACCTATATCCAAAGTGCCATACAAAACAAGTTAGAGCCTGTTTAAAGTGCAAATTGAAAATCGATTTTTTTCGATAACTCCAAAAGTATTCAATGAATCTTCATGAAATTTGGCACGTATTATTTTTATAGCAAGAGCATTTTATCAACGTAAAATTAATAAAATCGGACCACCCATTAAATATTTAAGGGGTTCATGCACTTTTAATCCCCCTCTATTTTTTTTGTACTTTAGATTTAAGTTATTTTTTTATGTCCACTAGCTTAATGAATTCATTTTGAACATTTTTTTACTCTTAATTTTTTTTCGAAAAATTAATATTTTTCGAGTTATTGCGAATTTCTGTAAGAACAATTTTAAAGCAAACAAATACAGGTAATAAATTTTAAGCAATAAAATGCTTAGGTGGCTTTGGAACTTACAAAATTTGATAATTTTAATTACAAAACAACGGACTAAATTGTATTGTTTAGATAAAAAAATTAAAAATAAGTTTCTATTTAAGTTATTTCTGTTTTATACACTTCGTCTTTCAAAAATCCCCACACGCTGAAATCGATGGAATTAAGATATTGAAAACTACAGTACAAGAATTAAAAGACAGAATTACGGAAGCGGCTCAAATTTTTTGCACAAACAAACCATTAATATTCCAAAAAATTCGTTTTTCAATGTTAAAACGTTGCAGAATGTGTGTGAAAGAAAACGGTGGTCATATCGAACATCTAATGTGAATATTATTACCTTGTGTTGTAGTTATTTGTGGTTTATAAGCTTCCTCATTCTTTTAATAGAAACTTATTTTTAATTTTTTTATCGAAACAATACAATTTAGTCCGTTGTTTTGTAATTAAAATTATCAAATTTTGTAAGTTCCAAAGCCACATAAGCATTTTATTGCTTAAAATTTATTACCTGTATTTGTTTGCATTAAAATTGTTCTTACAGAAATTCGCAATAACTCGAAAAATATTAATTTTTCGAAAAAAAATTAAGAGTAAAAAAATGTTCAAAATGAATTCATTAAGCTAGTGGACATAAAAAAATAACTTAAATCTAAAGTACAAAAAAAATAGAGGGGGATTAAAAGTGTATGAACCCCTTAAATATTTAATGGGTGGTCCGATTTTATTAATTTTACGTTGATAAAATGCTCTTGCTATAAAAATAATACGTGCCAAATTTCATGAAGATTCATTGAATACTTTTGGAGTTATCGAAAAAAATCGATTTTCAATTTGCACTTTAAACAGGCTCTAACTTGTTTTGTATGGCACTTTGGATATAGGTAAATATGAACCAATCGACATAATTTGGACCCCAGAATATGTGGTTTAATTTATGACCCACGTTTTTGTTACACCCTGTATAGAGGGTGTTCCTTAACGACAATATTTAATATTTTTGCCTTATTAAGGGACACCCTGTATAATTAAACATTGTGATCGTCGAACAAACTATATACATCGAGCTTCCCACTGTTCCGAATTTCCCGGAATACATCAAAAAGTCGTCCCGTAATAACGCAAGAATCCGAGCCCAAAGCGAATCTAGTTCTCGCTAAACTGGTCATCTCCATCCCGAGCTACAAATCATACAGAGTGTTGTACATTTATGTCGGCGAACGAGCGCTTTATTATCACGTCACAGCTATAAAACAATCCAAAATGGTTTTCGAAATACCACTTCGAACGAACGACTGCAATATCTGAAAACAACTATTGACGCTTAGGTGGAGTGTGGCGATAAAATCGATGTTAGCCGCGATTTTATCAACAGAGTTATTTTCGTGCTCTAACTATAGGTGTAGTTAAATATTGGTACAATAAAGGTTTGTGTCATTTAGGTACCTAAATTTTATAGTTTCTTTATTGTTAACGTCTTTAACACAAACCTAAAAAAGTTTGAAGTAACTGGAAATAATAGATAATTGAAGCACGGTTATAGAAATAGAACGTTATTCAACCAAAACTAATGAACTGAAATAAGACATCAAAGCTGGAATGAAATCTTCCCACATTTCGACCGGAATCGAAAAGAAAGACGGCGAAAATTCGATTATTTCTATTTCTTTAACAATAGTTCTTTGTCGCGTATCGAACGATAATCTTCCATTCATCACGAATAATTACAATTTCCATTCGAATTGGTACTGCCGTTTGTTAGATTTGCACAACAAAGATTGCTTTTTTGCTCCACGTCTATGAGATTCTATAATGAAGCGGCGAAAATACAGAAATAGAACTTATTGTTGAAACCAGCAGCGCCGCACTTTTCATCAAACACACGAAATTACATATTAGGAATAATCCGTACAGATATATTATACACAACACACATTCAGAACAGTAACCCAGAGATACCAATGCTCAATCAGAACAGTAACCCAGAGATACCAATGCTCAATCAGAACAGTAACCCTGAGAGACCAATGTTCAATCAGAACAGTAACCCAGAGATACCAATGCTCAATCAGAACAGTAAACCAGAGATACCAACGCTCAATCAGAACAGTAACCCAGAGATACCAATGCTCAATCAGAACAGTAACCCAGAGATACCAATGCTCAATCAGAACAGTAACCCTGAGATACCAACGCTCAATCAGAACAGTAACCCAGAGATACCAATGCTCAATCAGAACAGTAACCCAGAGATACCAATGCTCAATCAGAACAGTAACCCAGAGATACCAATGCACAAATAGAACAGTAACCTAGGAAAACTAGTATATAACCCTTAATAAATATATTTTAGTGAATAAAAATAAGATGAAATACTAGGAGCCAACAAAGAAGAAGCAGGATGAGGAAAAATATCGCCTTAGGGCTTTAAGCAACGCCCGTAGGCGTTTCGGTCATGCTTTGCAGTCATCAGACCCCACCTTTCGCACTCCTTGCACAATAAAAAGCAAACAATGAATTGTTATCGAGATTACTCATTTGGAAACCTTGACTTGACTTATTGCGCTCTCCGTCGGCGGGTTTTTCTTCGAATTATGCAGCATCGCGATTAAATACATATTATTTCGTTTCTGTTGCCCGATTATTTTATTTCGTTGCGAGCAGGTGTATCCGCAGATAGTGAGCAAAACTGGCAGAAATTCCGCGAGTATACTACAATGATCTTTTATATTGGGAACTTGTAATTTGCAAAAAAAGATAGATTGGTTTTTCTGATTGATTAAGTACAAGTTTCGCTAAGTGTAATTTATGTTGCTACTCAATTTTAAGTATATAGGCCGTTTAGGATTGCATAAACAATGCAATTTATCATCGTCCATGCTGGGGGAATTTTAGTTTCTTTAACTCCTTATTTAATAACTTAAGATTGTTGTATAATATTTTCTCCCTACTTTTATAAATTAATATATAACGATTTTAGGTGAAAGAATTATTATTATTATTATAGACATTTATTATAAACACCTATAGAGATTTAATTACGATTTAAGCGCAATCTATAAACACGCAACTAATAAACTAATAAATTAAGTTTTTTTTGTCTCGAATGGGAAAAACGTTTTCTCGTTCTGTTCCAGCGAGATGATCGGCAATCTCGAGCGCGAAAACGGGTATTTCAACGCAACATTTAAGCGAAATACCTAACTGTATCGAACTATCTGCAGTAATGTCGTTATGACAATTGTGCTGGTACTAATTATGTAAAAGAGATATCGGTCGTATTCTTATCGAGCATCGTTCCAAGTGCAAGAATTTAAATTCGCGATTCGCTCACCGGCTACACGACCGTCCGCGATGGTTTCTCCTACCCAACGAAGGGATACCGAGTCGAACAAATTCCTCATCTAGCCGATAAAATGCCGATTGTTAACGATTCGGATAAAAAATGATACCAATCGGCCTGCCGATCAAACGCAAGTCATTCTTGTTATAATAGATAGAAGTTGATTTGGTGTGCTACGTTCGGTGAGTCATTGGTGGAGATGCTCATTTTCGAGGTTGAATAAACTCTTGCAGGATTTTAAGTTGCAAAGTGGAGATGTCCCTACAATACAGGGTGGTCCAAAAACTGTCCAAAACCAATTGTTAAAGTTAGGTAATACTTAAACCGGATTTAGGAAGTTCTGAGTACAATTTGCGTTTCACCATTCTCTCAAGTAAAATAATTAAAAATGGTAAGAAATACCTAAAGATAGAATAGCTTACTGGGCTTGTCTAAAGCATTTAGTAAATGCTTAATCATACTTTAGCAGGCTTTAGATGAAAATTTCACTTGGGATTAGTAAATTTTATATTATCTATTACTCGTACCTATTTGTTGATAATTTTGTTGATAGTTGATCTGTTGTTAATTAAAAAATATGTGAGCTGTACTTAGATGAAGTTGAAAATATAGATATTTATTATATAGATATTTATTATAATTGAGGAGGGTCAAATTGATATCTAATTATTCATATTAAAATAATGATTATATTTTTCAGTTCGAGAATTAATTCTAAATATTTTTTTAATATTTGAATATAAGTGCAAGTTGATAAAATGGTGTGATTAATGTTTTTGATAACTTTCACTACATTTAAAATTACTGCAATTGTAATGATAACTACGTTCTTTTTTTCTTTTTTAATTGCAAAATTTTCTCCGAATTCAAAGTTTTTTTTCCCGGCATTTAACTTTCATTTCGGCTGTGAGCCCACCTAATAATTCAAAATAATTAAAATTATTGTCGACCGGAATGTTTTAATCAGCTTTTAAATTACCTACACTTTTTATTTCTACTTTCAATTTCGAAAAAAAAATTAATAACAAATTATTATTCTACCTACCTACTGTGAATAGTACCAGGCTGGTAATAAGAAATATTTAAAATCTCCTGAAGTTCTCTCATCAGGAATTTAATAATATTTATAAATCACCCTGTATATGTCAGTTATGTAGGATTTTCCATGGCTTACTATATACCTAATGCCTTTTATCACTGCTAAGTACGTTTTATAATAGCAACATCTTCATATAGACATACTTATCTCATATTATATACGCCGCGATACAGAAATGCAGAATCGACTCCGACTTATCTACGGATAGGCTTAATTGACCATCTCTTAACAAGAATGTGCATATTACTCACTCGAATCGGCCTTTTATTTAAAATAATATGCATACATTACGCGATAAATCGAACGCATTAAACAGACGTGTCGCTTTTTAATCAACTAATTTCTCTTTGTTGCAAATTGTCTTTAAACATTTCCTTATAATGTGAATAAGAATTTTTGGTTTGTTGATGTCTTTATTGAGTTAGTGTTCTAATTGATAATTGAATAATTATTTATGGAATGTTTAGTTTGCGCGTACGTTGAAAACATTTAGTTAAAACGGTTTTTGTTATGCGGATGCCATTAAATTTGTATTGTATCTAACACTTTTGCGGCTTGAACGTGTCCATTGAGGAACCTGTTTGTGGAATTAAATTCGAAAATAACCGTTAATTATTATTACCGGCGCGGTTGTTTAACGTTTGATTTTACGACAGCGTTATTTAACTTTGTTTTTACGGCTTTAATCATCTGTTATTTCCTGAAAACGTCTTAGTTTCGGGTAGGAAACGTTCCTGCTAAATTCCTGCTGTCTCGAGCGTCTCGAGTTTAACGATTCATCGTGAAGTGTTAATTGTTGGTTGTTATTAGGTATACAGCGAGGAAGAATATATTTTTATTATATTCAGATAAAATCAGTTATTAAAAAAGTTAGTTGTCATTTCTCATAAAACTATGCTACATAACGCGATATAATGATTAGATCTCCCGATAAAGCCGTATTAAAGATGTGAACTCTCAAATAACGCGAGTACAGTTAGGTATTTGTGTCCAGTTTCGAGCGGCGATGGGATTCGTAAATTTGCTCGAGCGTTTATTAAACAGAAATTATCATCTCGAATTTTTAATTCGTTTTAATAATTCGAAGATGCCCGACCGGAAAAAAAGCAAAGGGGAAAAGAGAAAATTACTCCACATCTTCGTCGGCGGCCATTTTGAATTAGTTTCGTCGACAATGGACTTTTTTCGGCGTGTTTCCAATGGTTACCTGCCGGAATTCGTTTTTCTGACGATTTTGGCGCGGACTCGTTCCGAGCCTTTTAATTTATTCGACAGTAAGCGTACATTGTGTTTATGTTAAATATTTTGTCTGATGGTTTCTTATCCAATCGACATTTTTTCATTTACCGCTTCGTTATTAATTTGCTTTTTTTAACCGATAATTACACTCGAAAATTACCGAACACTAACCCAAAATCACTATTTATAAGAGCAACATATTGCAATATTGGCCATAGCCAATTTTATGAGTTGAACAAAGATGATATTAAAATAACATTGGTTAGAGTGAGAAAGTTGCAATCCCATCACAATATCACTCCTTCTTTTTCCTTTATATGAGACCAATAGAAGTTGTCTTTGTTGCACCTATAGACCATATTGCATACAAATTTGCACTTGCAATATGGTCAATTTTATGAGTTGAACAAAGATGATATTAACATAATATTGCTTAGAGTGAGAAAGTTGCAATCCCATCACAATATCACTCCTTCTTTTTCCTTTATATGAGACCAATAGAAGTTGTCTTTGTTGCACCTATAGACCATATTGCATACAAATTTGCACTTGCAATATGGTCAAATCTGGTCTGAGTTGAACAAAGATTATAATAAAATTAAAATAACAGTGGTTAGGGTGGGAAATTTGCAATCCTGCAATACCACTCTCTCTTTTCCCTTTATATGAGACCAATAGAAGTTGTCTTTGTTGCACCAAATTGCATACAAATTTGCACTTGCAATATGGCCAATTTTATGAGTTGAACAAAGATGATATTAAAATAACATTGGTTAGAGTGAGAAAGTTGCAATCCTATAACAATATCACTCCTTCTTTTTCTTTTATTTGAGACCAATAGAAGTTGTCTTTGTTGCATCTGTAGACCATATTGCATACAAAATTGCACTTGCAATATAGTCAATTTTATGAGTTGAACAAAGATGATATTAAAATAACATTGGTTAGAGTGAGAAAGTTGCAATCCCATCACAATATCTCCTTCTTTTTCCTTTATATGAGACCAATAGAAGTTGTCTTTGTTGCACCATATTGCATACAAATTTGCCCTTGCCTGTATACAGTAACCATAAAAATTCCAATATTTATAGTCTCTTCTCTCACCTACCTCTCAAAAAATTTATGAACAATCTATTCTTCCAATTCTCTCATATTATTCCGATTTTTAAGAAATTACTTGCTCTCCATAAGCATTTTCATACGTATTTCTCCAGCTAGGACGCGCTGGAGATACCCTAGCTATACCATTCTTGCGGTGATAAAATAATAAACCGATCAAATACTATCCGCCGGTACCATTGTTGCGGTACCGCGGTCGCTCGGGTACTTCGGTCGGGTTCCTCGGATGCCCAGACGGGTTGCGAAGGTCAAGGGTATTATTTGTGTTTGGTAACAATGCGACCAGAAAATGCGCGGATAGTAAACACTGATTATTTACGGTCCTGCATACGCAGCTCCATCTATGATAGACCCAGTGGCGTTCTATTCACCTATTTCCTTTCTATATTATAACAAGTTAATTTTATTCGCGTTTAAGTACTTTAGGGTTATGCTAAGTATTAAATGGAATGGAGCAGATGTGTGGTAGAAATGTGATTGAAATTCTTAGGGTGTGTTTCGGATTAGAATTTACACTAGTTACACCTCTGGATGGTTTATTGTTAGTTTTAAAAGGCCTTAAATCAAAGTCTACGAGATTGTTTCTCGACTAGGTGCTCGTTTAATGAATAGAAAATGAAATTTTAGGACGTGAGTGATTTGTTGCTTATTACTTTTTTGTAACTCGCTTTGCTGGTACATTTAAGAATATAGTTGCCTTTTTAGTGCCTATTTATAGTCATATCGTTTTACTATAAAAATTGTCGAGTTATTTATATCCCGTAATGGTATATTGTGCTGCGCAAATTTACAGGGTGAACGGCAATAAAACACAGTATGAAAATTTGATTGGACATAACCGGAATAATTAGGTATTTATAGTCTTCTGTTCGTTAACAATGCGATTTATTTATCGGCGCAACGACGATGCTACATCGACAGTTACTAATACTCGTCCCTCGAGATGTCGGTGGCTATCATCCGCCCAACCGTAAGACAATAACTAACCAACCAACAGTTAGAATCTGATAACAGACGCATTTCAAGCATTCTTATGATTCACTTGCTCCGGTCCGACCAGTTCCGTCTTTTTCCATCTAAAACAGAGTCGTGCAACTCTCTTAATAACTAATTGAAAGTCTCATCAACCCAAACGATTTATTATTTATTAATATATAGGGTTGATAAATATTCACTCTGATTGCCAACATTGCAGCCAGATTTTCGGGTGGAGTTCAATTGGTCCCCGCGGTGAAATTTACCCAAATATAATCCTTTTTCGACTCGAAAGCTATCAGTCAATTGGTCCCCAATACCGGATTAAGGGTTTCTAGGAAGGACCAATTGGAATATTTATAATTTCAAAATTCTCTGGCAAATTTCGATTATGTATTTTTATTTCGTAGTACAATTTAATGAGGATTTTATGATTAGGGGAAATTTTTTGACTTCTGTCTTTTTTTCTATTTCAATATAGGGAAAATCCCATCCCTTCCAGTATACTTCTAGAAAATTAGGTGTACTTTTCATAATAACAAATTTCGATATTGTAAAATATGAAGGTACTTTACTCTTGAGCAAAATTCACATTTTTTGACATACCTCGTATAAGATTGATAAAATTACTTTTTTGATGGTTGCATCTTGGATTTTAGTTCATGCAGAACTTTTTGTGAAGAATAACTATTTCGTAAAATTAATAATAAAGTTTCCCATATGTTGCCAACTATTTTTTCAAATCCGTTCGTATATTAAAACTAAAATAATTATTTTTTTGTACAGAATTTTTCTTTTAATATATATTGTACCAATTGTATATATTTTAAATTACTAATGCTTAGATATTAAATATTTTTTAACACTAAAAGCTGCATTTTGTCCAAATTCTCTCAGCTATGTAAGTACACCAGAAGATGTTAGCCAAATGATAGTTATTCATGCAATGTAAAATCTTATCTAATCGGATTAGGAATATTTTGACCGCGGGGACCAATTAGCCCATTAAATTTTGAAACTGGGGACCAATCGACCTGTAGGATTATGGAAACCCGCTGACAAAAATGACCGTGGAGACCAATTGACCAACACCGAGATTTTCGAAACTTTCCCACCTCAATAATCAAACGTCTCATTAGCACAAGACAAAAAGATTTCCATCTGTTCGATCCGAATTATTGCAGTCCGAAAAAAAATCGTTCCATCGAACGGCCCGGCGTCCGGATAAAAATTTTTAATTAACCGTCAAAGTACGCAATAAAAAACAGATGATTGCCAATTATATTCGGACGTTGTACCACTTTATCGGACACCATAATCGCAAATGTACGATCGTTAACAATGAGAAAAAAATAATAACAAAACGGCGCGTTGTTGTTTCAACGGTTTTAAATGCGATTTTGTACTTGTACTTTTCGAGCTGAATAATTTTCTCCAACCCCCTCAAATTAATTTTATACTCGGAGATTTTAACGCGCAATCTGAAGAGTAACCCGAAATTCTATTACCTCTGTACATATTAAGAAATGCATTGCTATTAAGTTAATTAGCATCAAACGAGCAACAAATGGCCGCGTAACGTTTTAAACGACATCGAATCGACAGAATGTCTTTTTCCTGTGGACCCAATTTATCAATTTAATGGGTGTTTCAAACGGCCTGACAAGTAATAATGTAATTAGAGATGCGAATTGCAATACATTATGCAGATGTCATCGGGAATTGCGCCAATGACATTCTATGAATTATCAGAATCTGGGCGGGGTAACGAATGATGGTAATAATCTTTGTGTTGTTTTTATTGCAATTGAAAAAAAACTATTTCTATGAGAGTCGTATCGAATTACCCGGGCAGAGGCGGGTTCGAACGGTCGCTATATACAGGGTGTTCGAAAAATACTTAGAGAATACTTAGAGAAAAATACTTAGAGATACTTAGAGAAAATCCATAATCCAATGCACCGGTGTTGGTCAATTGGTCCCCACGGTCATTTTTGTCAGCGGGGTTCTATAATCCTACAGGTCGATTGGTCCCCAGTTTCAAAATTTAATGGGCTAATTGGTCCCCGCGGTCAAAATATTCCTAATACGATTAGATAAGATTGCATGAATAACTATCATTTGGCTAACATCTTCTGGTGTACTTACATAGCTGAAAGAATTTGGACAAAATGCAGCTTTTAGTGTTAAAAAATATTTAATATCTAAGCATTAGTAATTTAAAATATATACAATTGGTACAATATATATTAAATGAAAAATTCTGTACAAAAAAAGAATTATTTTAGTTTTAATATACGAACGGATTTCAAAAAATAGTTGGCAACATATGGGAAACTTTATAATTAATTTTACGAAATAGTTATTCTTCACAAAAAGTTCTGCATGATCTAAAATCCAAGATGCAACCATCAAAAATCAAATTTTATTAATCTTATACGAGGTATGTCAAAAAATGTGAATTTTGCTCAAGAGTAAAGTACCTTCATATTTTACTATATCGAATTTTGTTATTATGAAAAGTACACCTAATTTTCTAGAAATATACTGGAAGGGATGGGATTTTCCCTATATTGAAATAGAAAAAAAAGATAGAAGTCAAAAAATTTCCCCTAATCATAAAATCCTCATTAAATTGTACTACGAAATGAAAATACATAATCGAAATTTGCCAGAGAATTTTGAAATTATAAATATTCCCATCGGTCCTTCCTAGAAACCCTTTATCCGGTATTGGGGACCAATTGACTGATAGTTTTCGAGTCGAAAAAGGATTATATTTGGGTAAATTTGACTGCGGGGACCAATTAAACTCCACCCCAATGCACTAATTAGGAGTGTATTTAATAATGAATCATTTCTCTCGTCGTTCTAATTTCACCTACTAGACATTACTGCCTACAAAATGCCTACACTTTACAATAAAAAAAATGACTTATTACTTTCTCGGCTCAACGTTAATGACATTACAACACGATATCATCTCTAAACATTCGATTCTAAACCACATACATAAACTACGCGTACAAAACAGTCGTCAACTCAACCCGAATTTCACTTCGAGGGAGATTAAATTTTATACGAGCATTAAGTCTTTCGAGAGGCGACAACCCGACAACCGAGTCCATTAGGACAAAACTTATATTAAAGATAACGACAACAATTTCCATAAACGTAAAAGTGTATAAACTGCACTACAAAACTTGCGCCTCGTCGCGTAGAGCGCTGAAACTTTCTTCTGACGCCGCTCCTCATTACAATAATTGCGGAATACCTACTGTACGGTAGGTATTTCGAAATCGGGAGTAGGTAAGTACAATCGGAAAGTGATTGATGGTTGTAACGAAAAAACAAGATACTCATTATCGGCGATCTTGTCTCCTCGCGGAACATGGAATTAAACAATCATTAGGCGAATTATTTACAGGGAGGTGTAGTGTAGGTATATACAGTTTTCGGTAACTCAATTAGTACGCCAGAAATTATACTGGGTGTACCGTATTTCAATTATATTGTAGGCGTTTGCACAAAATTAAAGGATTCATAAAATTAATATGGAAAAGCCCAATTTATATGTTACTGTATTATGTAAGAAATATAATGAATTTAACACAGCTAGTGTTTTTTTTTAATTATTCATATTGCTGAGAATGGTTCTTGTGTTCGTGGAACGGGGAATTTTTTCGTGAAAGTGAGAGCACGCAGGGCCTTAAACGCTCTTGAAGAACCGGTTAAAAACAGGATTTTTTTTATTGTTACATTTCTTTATTGTTTCCGTAGGAACTAGGGCAATATTGTAGAGTTACGAGTTGCATATAACCTCGGTACTCGCTCGAATTTCAACAATGGCTTTTTTGTCGCTCCGATTATTTGTAAATTTTATAGGCATTTTTACAAGCCCTTCGATAGTCAAACAATACGGCCGTCGTATTTAAACCGATAATCAGAATTAAATACTTTCGCTAATGGATTGTAAACGGCCGTATGCATAAATTAGAACAATTTTTTTAGCATCGGCCAGTGGCCAATTTAAGTGATCCATTATTAATTCCTGAGCGACTGCCTGAATTGTTTATCAAATGAATTTCCATTACATTCTTCCGACCGAATCGAAACCCAGAGTCGTCCCTAAAGTCCATTATTATATTTAGAAGAACTTCTTTAATAAGATAATAAGAATTTACGTTGGGAATTTTTGTTTGTTTAAGATTAATTTAGTAGGTGTAATAAATCTGTAGATTAATGTGAATAAATTAGAGGAATAATTAATTAGTTTAGTTGGTATAGGAATGTATTTGCTGCGCCACTGTGTTTATAGGTAGATATAGGTTCTGTAAATCCGTCTTCAATAATCTACCGGAGCAATTTTAAGTAGCATTTCATGTATCAAGCGCTTATCAAATATTTATTGGAATCTGTTTATCAAATACATTATTTTAATCTGAGATTTTGAAGGTTTTATGATTATACAAGAAAGACTACTTCTGATTTATTGTATACCAGTTTGTTCGTTAATTTCGTCGAAAAATATACATGCGGGCGAATTCGATTAAATCGCCGGTTGTGCGTTTGTTCGTCTAAAATCTAAAACTGCGCCGGGCCGTACGAAAAACTCTTATTAGTTTTACGTATACTTTATCTATCGATAATGTTTATGGGCCGCTTCGGCCGAGTTAATTAACGCCGTACAGAAACCGAATTTTTCCGACGTTTTGTCCAAATCGGAGATAAACAACGAAGAATGCCACGGTTAAGTGGCCATTATGGGTGACCGATGAAATAATTGCCGAAAAAGATAAAACTCACCAGCCACTGCAGGCTCGGATTCGCCAAAATTACTCCCATTGCACAACTAAAAACAGCCTCCCAAAAGAGAAGACCACGACTTTTTTTTAATTTTTTTTTCAAAACCGTGTGTTCTAAGAAGACGCGTAATGAAATTTTTATTTTTTTCTGTGGCCAAATAAGGCAGCTATTAATTTTTAAAGTTTCAAAAACGTCACACAATCGTCATACACTCTGCTCCAATCAAAGCGAGAGTTGCAAAGAGAAGTCACATTTAGCAAGTTTGCCACATTTCCTATTACTCTTCTTTACTCCGCAAAATGTGCGTTTTTTGTATATTTATTGCAATAAACATTTTCTGATTTATCCATTTCTTCCATTACCTAATGGATAATTCAATATATTAATATAGAAATAACATCTTCATATGTAAAAATTGTAACCGATTATCGTGTTAAAAACACAAATAATGGTCTTGAAAAATTTATTTGGCAACATTCTTGTCAACTTCAATATTATTAGTAAAGTGTTTTGTGCCGAACTGCAATTCGTGTAATTTGTTTTGTGCAATTTTCAGAAAAATCTGACAAGTGACAGTTTGATTTTTGTTCGTTTGTGTATTCTTTGTTACTGCGTTCGAAAATTCATACTATTTACTTATACAACAAGACGTGAGTGGTTTATGATTGGTTGATAAGGTATGAGTCAAAACCCGAAATTTTTAAATTTCATAGGGCTATATCTTTTTAATTATAACACATTATGAGCAACTGAAAACTGTTTTGAGCTCTAATAAATCATTTCTATCCCACATCGTGGTCTTCTCCCCCAATCCCAAATTCACTATAAAAGGGAAATATTTGCTTTAGATTATAATATTTTGATACAATAATAAAGTTGGATGGATCGGTGGGAACCCGGTGGGATTTCGGGTTTCCATCGCTCCCGCGAAATAACAATTTTATAGATATTAAAAATGTAAATCGGCGTCAATTTTTCGGTGCGATCGGTACACGCGAATGTTCGGGATGCTCGTCGCGAGATTGGGCTCGAAAGAGCGAGTCGTGTAAGTACCCGCAAACCGATCAATTAGGACTGTCAATAGTATGATTATAGGGGTCGATGCGAGGCGGGTCGTCAACAATATCTGTAACAAAGAATGTTCACTTGCGTGCCGAGTCGAAGCTATCATAATTAGAGCATGCACCAGATATGTTTTTGGGACGTTTTATTCCGCAGGACGGTAATCTACACAACCTGTTCTTCGTTAATGTATCATCGATTTCACCTCAATGTCCCCTATTCATTTTTCAATTTCATAAAACTGCTGGGTGGCTCAAATATTAGAGAATTTGATCATAAAATTGACCTGGATTGTGCAGTATGAATGGAGAAGACCACGATTTGAGATAAGCGGATTTCGGCAAAAGATACGATTAGAAATGATTTATTAGAGCTCAAAACCGTTTTCAGTTGCTCAAAATGTGTTATAATTAAAAAGTTATAGCCCTTTGAAATTTAAAAATTTCGGGTTTTGACACATACCTTATCAACCAATCATAAACCACTCACGTTTTGTTGTATAAGTAAATAGTATGAATTTTCGAACGCAGTAACAAAGAATACACAAACGAACAAAAATCAAACTGTCATTTGTCAGATTTTTCTGAAAAATGCACAAAACAAATTACACGAATTGCAGTTCGGCACAAAACACTTTACTGATAATATTTTGAAGTTGACAAGAATGTTGCCAAATAAATTTTTCAGGACCATTATTTGTGTTTTTAACACGAAAATAGGTTACAATTTATACAGATGAAGATGTTATTTCTATATTAATATATCGAATTATCCATTAGGTAATGGAAGAAATGGATAAATCAGAAAATGTTTATTGCAATAAATATACAAAAAACGCACATTTTGCGGTGTAAAGAAGAGTAATAGGAAACGTGGCAAACTTGCTAAATGTGACTTCTCTTTGCAACTCTCGCTTTGATTGGAGCAGAGTGTATGACGATTGTGTGACGTTTTTCAAACTTTAAAAATTAATTGCGGCCTTATTTGGCCACAGAAAAAAATAAAAATTTCATTACGCGCCTTCTTAGAACACACGGTTTTGAAAAAACAAAAATTAAAAAAAAGTCGTGGTCTTCTCCATATTAAAGTTATAGGTATAGTTATAGTTAAAGTTAATAGTTAATAAAGTTAAAGAAATAATTGACACTTTTGGGTAGGTATATGAACTATTCTCTCTAGATATTTGACTGAATTTATAACCAAAAAACTTTTTTACACCCCAATAAGAGTCCTTTAAACTGCATGATTTCTAATGAAAAGTGTATAATGCATAGAGAATCCGGTCCTGCGTGCGGGCCTAAAAGTAATCTCGACTCCTATAAGTAATAATGCGGCTGAATAAATGCGTAAACCTCCACGGTTTTGTTCGTTTTGGAGAAAAGTTGAAAAATCTTTGAAAAGCCCGGGGCCCAAACGGCCTACATGACATAGCATGGATAATTTGACGGCTCGGCCGGCATAAAGAGCGCTCGTCGTCCTTTATGTATACGCATATACAGCTTATGTGTACATAGAGAGGTGTATGTACGAAAGGCAGGGGCCGGTCGGAGGTTCTCTTCGACCAACAACCTCCGTTATTACCGTTTCACGGTTGGCAATGCATCTCCGAACCACCGGCACCCCGGGGGTACGTTTCAGCTATAATCTTTCTATCAAAAAGCGCAGGTATGCGTCCGGGGGAATCGAGCGTGATCTATCGATTGCGGCGTTACACACCGCATCGTATTTTTTCGTTGCCGTTTTGCATAATGTCCTAAATTGTGGATATTTAACGTACAATAATTTCGCGACTACGATTTCGCCCGCGTGATATATGGGCGGCGGTAGGTGGTATTGGCGCAGCTTTTCCGTTCCAGCTTTAATTTCACGTGGTGATTGGGGCTTGAAATACGGGCCGATCGGCGATTCCGGGAGACGGGCACCGCTGCGAAATCGTCGCTACGCGATTATGGAACGATCGCACCGCTAACGGGGTTTCTGGCATTAATCTTTTTTATGACCCCTGATTTTTTTTCGGGCCGCGCAGATTGGATTGCTGCGCTTTCGCAGAAACGGCGTCGCACAAGGGCATGCTAATTTCCACCGTTTTACTTATATTTTATACGCGCACCGGCAAATTTATCTACCTAAACTCAAATTTTACCAGCCTATACTTGCCGAATTATTATCGGAAATTTCGAAGCTACGATTATGATTTATACCCGTCAGAGGAAAACGTTAATAAAAAAAAACTCCATTTTATACAAATTACTTTCATTCACGGGAAATAGTACTTCATTTATACCGTTTTAATAAAAGTGCGAGAAAGAGAGTCATTAATATCACTCGAGAGAAACAGAGATGTGAGATTGTTCATGTTTTCAAATTGCTCAGAAATTGATCATTTAGAATTGTTCAGAACGGTTATAGAATCATTTAGAATTGATCAGAACGGTGATAAAATCATTTAAAATTGTTCAGGATAGTTTTAGAATCATTTAGAACTATTCAGAACGATTATAGAATCATTTAAAATTGTTCAGAACAGTTTTATAATCATTTAGAATTCATCAAAACAGTTATAGAATCATTTAGAACTATTCAGAACGGTGATAAAATCATTTAAAATTGTTCAGAACAGTTTTATAATCATTTAGAATTCATCAAAACGGTTATAGAATCATTTAGAACTATTCAGAACGGTGATAAAATCATTTAAAATTGTTCAGAACAGTTTTAGAATCATTTAGAACTATTCAAAACGGTGATAAAATCATTTAAAATTGTTCAGAACAGTTTTAGAATCATTTAGAATTCATCAGAACGGTTATAGAATCATTTAGAACTATTCAGAACGGTGATAAAATCATTTAAAATTGTTCAGAACAGTTTTAGAATCATTTAGAACTATTCAGAACGATTATAGAATTATTTAGAATTGTTCAGAACAGTTTTAGAATCATTTAGAACTATTCATAACGGTTATAGAATCATTTAGAATTGATCAAAACGTTTATAGAATCGTTTAGAACAGTTCATAGCGGTTTTGGAACATATTAGGCCAATTTGAATCAATTTGGAACGATCTTAGAATCGTTTAGAACTGTCCAAAATCATTTAGAGCAGATTGAGGAGTATTTGAAACAGTCCATGATTCACGGGAAATAGTACCTCATTTATAACGTTTTAATAAAAGTGCGAGAAAGAGAGTCATTGTAATATCACTCGAGAGAAACAGAGATGTGAGATTGTTCATGTTTTCAAATTGCTCAGAACCGTTTTAGAATCATTTAGAACTATTCAGAACGATTATAGAATCATTTAAAATTATTCGGAACAGTTTTAGAATCATTTAGAATTGATCAGAACGGTTATAGAACCGTTTAGAACAGTTCATAGCGGTTTTGGAACATATTAGAACAATTTGAATCAGTTTGGAACGATCTTAGAACCGTTTGGAACTGTCCAAAATCATTTAGAGCAGATTGAGGAGTATTTGAAACAGTCCATGATTCACGGGAAATAATACCTCATTTATACCGTTTTAATAAAAGTGCGTGAAAGAGAGTCATTAATATCACTCGAGAGAAACAGAGATGTGAGATTGTTCATGTTTTCAAATTGCTCAGAACCGTTTTAGAATCATTTAGAACTATTCAGAACGATTATAGAATCATTTAAAATTATTCGGAACAGTTTTAGAATCATTTAGAATTGATCAGAACGGTTATAGAACCGTTTAGAACAGTTCATAGCGGTTTTGGAACATATTAGAACAATTTGAATCAGTTTGGAACGATCTTAGAACCGTTTGGAACTGTCCAAAATCATTTAGAGCAGATTGAGGAGTATTTGAAACAGTCCATGATTCACGGGAAATAATACCTCATTTATACCGTTTTAATAAAAGTGCGTGAAAGAGAGTCATTAATATCACTCGAGAGAAACAGAGATGAGTTCGTGTTTTCAAATTGCTCAGAACCGTTTTAGAATCATTTAGAATTGTTCAGAACAGTTTTAGAATCATTTAGTATTGATCAGAACGGTTATAGAATCGTTTAGAACAATTCATAGCGGTTTTGGAACATATTAGGCCAATTTGAATCAGTTTGGAACGATCTTAGAACCGTTTAGAACTGTCCAAAATCATTTAGAGCAGATTAAGGAGTATTTGTAACAGTCCATGATAAACTAGAACTGTCCAGAATCATTTAGAATCATTTTAGAACTGACTAAGAACTTTTGAAACAGTTCGGGACAAACTCAGAACTATTTAGAACTGTCCAAGATTTTTTATAACAGATTCTGGACTTTCTAAAACGTTAAATAAACTAAAAAAATCAAGAACTACCTAGAAAGCTTAAAAGCTTTCGTAAGTAGTCCTAAAGGACTATTTACAACTTTTAGAAACTATTTATAAAAATCCACTAACTAAGTGAAATATTGTAATAAAATCTTGTAATATAAATGTGTTTTTCCTACGACCACATCGCCACAAAGGCCGAGAAAGGTATGTAGAAGTACCCATACAGAATGGGAGCAAACAGGGGAATTTAATTCAAATTAGCACCGACTCGAACCAGCGAGATTACCATCAAATTTAGTCCATGCGCCCGCTCTTGCGACGAATTTATCAAATCTTCTATTCGCTTTATTAACTTAAAAACCCAATCATATCATCTAATTAAAGGAGAATGTTGGACAGGAAACTTTTAGATTTGTTACCGGGCTCATGTACTATATCATCCTTTTTACTCACTAAACTGCACCACGACTGAGCGCACATTATTCTACAGTGTCGCTGCCGGTAATTGACAATTACCGGTGACATTCCGAACTAGCCTTCATATCTCATAGCTGACAACACTTGGAAATACGGGCGAGACGGCGTTGAAATATGCGCGCGTAGCCGCAGAAAAAACGAGAAGAAATCGAGAAAATTTCCAGGTGAACGGATTTTTGTAAAAGTGCATCCAACTGCTTAGAAATAACGCGTTATGCAACCCGAATTGCGAGTAGGTAGGTGAGGTCATTTGTGCAAAATGGGTTGCCTATAAAACGGGTGAGTTCAATTGGTCCCCGCGGTCAAATTTACCCAGATATAATCCTTTTTAGACTCGAAAGCTATCAGTCAATTGGTCCCCAATACCGGATTAAGGGTTTCTAGGAAGGGCCGATGGGAATATTTATAATTTCAAAATTCTCTGGCAAAATTCGATTATGTATTTTCATTTCGTTAGTACAATTTAATGAGGATTTTATGATTAGGGGAAATTTTTTGACTTCTGTCTTTTTTTTTTCTATTTCAATATAGGGAAAATCCCATCCCTTCCAGTATACTTCTAGAAAATTAGGTGTACTTTTCATAATAAAAAATTTCGATATTGTAAAATATCAAGGTACTTTACTCTTGAGCAAAATTCACATTTTTTGACATACCTCGTATAAGATTGATAAAATTAGATTTTTGATGGTTGCATCTTGGATTTTAGACCATGCAGAACTTTTTGTGAAGAATTACTATTTCGTAAAATTAATAATAATGTTTCCCATATGTTGCCAACTATTTTTTGAAATCCGTTCGTATATTAAAACTAAAATAATTCTTTTTTGTACAGAATTTTTCTTTTAATATATATTGTACCAATTGTATATATTTTAAATTACTAATGCTTAGATATTAAATATTTTTTAACACTAAAAGCTGCATTTTGTCCAAATTCTCTCAGCTATGTAAGTACACCAGAAGATGTTAGCCAAATGATAGTTATTCATGCAATGTAAAATCTTATCTAATCGGATTAGGAATATTTTGACCGCGGGGACCAATTAGCCCATTAAATTTTGAAACTGGGGACCAATCGACCTGTAGGATTATGGAACCCCGCTGACAAAAATGACCGTGGGGACCAATTGACCAATACACTATAAAACACTTTATATCGTACCCTGTATATTCGTTGACTTTGGAAAAACGATTTTAATTCTTTCAGTTAGCCAGTTTTATTGGTTTTAATTTTTAATGCAGCCGACGAGGGCGTGCAGTTTTTATTATCCGGACTTTTTACAACAACCACTAAACTTTTATGATAATCGTCCCGTAAGGACGTATTTGCATAGAAACAATGTGGCTATGAGTTATATCACCCACTACTTGATTGCCTTTGTGGGTGCCTATCCGTAGACCAACAGATTGATTGTAAATCAGATTGTCTTGTCTTTATTACATACTTAAAATGCTTGGAATTCATACATTGCCATAATCATTAGAATATAACCAATCTCCAGGTATACAAAGGTGGACGAAAATCTCGTTTGATGCCTCGCTATCGGTTGTAGATGCATAGTTCAACTGTGGTTCTGCGTTGAACCGAGTTTAATTGCAAAACTGTATTGAAAAGTAAATAAGAAATATTTTTAATTTGCAAAAACTGGTGAATTATTGATTATGATAATTTTGGGTAATAAAATTCTATGGATGTTCGAAAAATCCACGACTAATTTTATACCCTTCATATGGCCTTTTGTGCGTAAAAAACTACACTAAAATACATTTTTTATTGCTCGGCGTCTACACTAAAAAAAGTAATTAATTATTCAGTAGTGATTTTTAATGTCTAATAGCCTAGGATTTCGGCGTTTTTTAAAAGAATCCCGCGAATTAATTTCGAAGAGGACGTCTTTCGCGCTATTTAATAGATACGAGAAAAAAAATCGGTAAAAGATGTGACAGTTTTACGGCCCGCCGCGTTGATAGAAGAAGCGTTTTATAATAGGTTTTTATAGATTTTTAAAAGGATTTCGCCATTTCTATGCTAAAATTCGTCGACGGGAAGTCTAAATTGCCCGAATTAACATGGAGATTTTCGGTGAATTATCCCATTCGAATTAATTATTACAATTTGCTCTCTCGCAAATTAAATTAAATATTCAAATTATCCATTATAATACACATTAAAAACCGAATGAAAAACTCATTATAAGCGGCCCAATTTTTTCTCCGAGCAGTGTACATTATTCCATAATAAATTTCAAAATAATAAGTAGGCAGTAATGATGCTAAAATTATCAATATCGCTTGAAATCTAATGATGAATTCTCTCCGTCGAAACGACGGACAGTCGAATATTTCATATCTGCTTAACAATTGAACACGAGGAATGACATGGCACCATCGATGTTTAATGAAAGCCTCCTTGTCGTGGTGCTGGCACGAAAAAAAAGGCCGGGTAGATACTCTTCTCGTATATTCTATATACCGGCAGTTTGTTGAACTTGAATCGTACTCGTTAGTTATTAAAACAAATAAAATACACCGACTTTCGGAATGTTATGTTTGCCCATAATAGATGTAAGAGTTATGTTGATTCATTTATAATTCAAATGTTTGTGTAATGGTATAAGGATGCGAACGAAATTTTATTAATAAAAAAAAACGTTGTAATTGATTTGATGTTGATATTTCATATTCAACATTGTTGGGCTCTTCCAAAATCTATTTGAATGGTGATGTGATGGATACCTAATCTATTTTTTTGAAATATTGCAAATCTTTAGGTCGGTTGTGTAAATTTCCATTGGCGGTTTTTCAATTACACACGAGTCCTTTGGCTTAGTAAAACCAACTCGAATTAAAATTATAGCTTTTTAATATTTTTAGTCGCCTTTCATGTCGGCCGCCATTGTCTGGGCGACTACGCGGTGGACCAAAAAATACCATTTTGCAAAAAATCCTCGCAATAATTAATCACTACGAATTAAATTGTAATAATTAGGCGGTGGGGTAATTATGTATTTAAATCGGTTTTCGGTGAACCTTGCAGCTTGTATAGCAGGAGCGTTATCGAAAATACATCAGGAATATAAAAGAGTTTGGGTCACCCTATGCGCATCGGAGGCAGCAGGAGTAATTTCTTTGCAAAACAAAAAAAGCTACTCAAGGTTATTATATGCAAGATATCGAGTATTAAAATCTGAAATAATTGATGATAAAATTACGTTTAGGCCTATCGCCTACATAAATATTGCCCTAGAGCCTAAGGTTCGTATGTAATTATGTACTTGTATGCAATAATTTTGCAGCATTTATGTCGTAAATATAGAACCCAGCATTCGACGTTCGATTTTAATTTTGCTGGAATTTTCCCCTACCGATATATCTTTGTTTGATATATTTCGATAAAAAAAAGTCGCCTACCTACTACCGAGATATCCATAACTTTGTATCACAATGTAGTTATAATTTTAGATAAATATCGCCTGGTTATTTTATGCTTCAATTTTCAAAAATTGTACGGAATAAAATAAAATGATTTTCCATATAAAATGAATACCCTACCCCCCTTAATTTTAATTGACGTTTTTCTGTACTTTAGTTAGAATTGTCGAGTTGTGGTATTTTAATGAATTGGATGGAGAAGACCACGATGTGAGATTAGTGGATTTCGGCAAAAGATACGATTAGAAATGATTTATTAGAGCTCAAAACCGTTTTCAGTTGCTCAAAATGTGTTATAATTAAAAAGTTATAGCCTTTCGAAATTTAAAAATTTCGGGTTTTGACTCATACCTTATCAACCAATCATAAACCACTCATGTCTTGTTGTATAGTAAACTTAGTATGAATTTTCGAACGCAGTAACAAAGAATACACAAACGAACAAAAATCAAACTGTCATTTGTCACATTTTTCTGAAAATTGCACAAAACAAATTACACGAATTGCAGTTAGGCACAAAACACTTTACTGATAATATTGACGTTGACAAGAATGTTGCCAAATGAATTTTTCAGGACCATTGTGTTTTTAACACGAAAATCGGTTACAATTTATACAGATGAAGATGTTATTTCTATATTAATATATCGAATTATCCATTAGGTAATGGTAGAAATGGATAAATCAGAAAATGTTTATTGCAATAAATATACAAAAAACGCACATTTTTCGGAGTAAAGAAGAGTAATAGGAAACGTGGCAAACTTGCTAAATGTGACTTCTCTTTGCAACTCTCGCTTTGATTGGAGCAGAGTGTATGACGATTGTGTGACGTTTTTCAAACTTTAAAAATTAATTGCGGCCTTATTTGGCCACAGAAAAAAATAAAAATTTCATTACGCGCTTTCTTAGAACAAACGGTTTTGAAAAAAAAATTTAAAAAAAAGTCGTGGTCTTCTCTATTGTAAAGGGTGGAAAAATTTCAGAACGATCAGTTCCGACGCTGCCGTGGCTCTTTCGCAAGGCATCCGTCCCCCCAATCGGGATGTTTATGAGTCTCGTCCGTTCGGGTGAGCACTTTTTCCGACGATTTTGAAATATTTGCAGCGGCCGGTGACGTCGTTTAGCGGCCCGAAATGAGTCCGCCGGACGGAATGCCCGGGCCCCGACCGAATGAATGTCGTCGTCGGCCCCTTTTGCCGTCCTCTTTTTGGATTAATTCGCAAAGAATACTAATGAGAGCCGCCAGTATTAACTAAGAGTATTCTTGTTTTCGTCACTTTCGGAACGAGTTCCGACTGTACACCCGAACTCCAGCGTTGCCAATACTCACAACTACACCATTATTCCTCTTTTACCAAGGCATTAGAACCCCTAAGGTTCCCAAATGTTGCTGAACTCTGGCTGAAACAATGATCTTATATCAAAGCAAATTCTTGAAGAAAATAACATGAACGGTGAAGAAAATAACAACATTATCTTCCCTTTTTGTTCCAAACTATGTGCGCCTAATTGTGCATTATTTCCATCCAAACTTTCACATATTGTTGTAAAACAGCGAACCAAACCGTTTTACGAAACGACTGGTTATACCATTATAAATCTCCTTTCTAAACAAGCGGCGTTATACGTGTTAATTCCGCCGATCGGCTCAAATTACCCGCTACACGGCGTTTAGAGCATATGAGTATTAACAATCTACCTGATTACATCCATAGATAAATCTTCGATGTTCTTGCCGTGCTCATTTTCATTCGATTGCGATCTGTCCCGTGTCACTAATCACTAATGCGATTAATTATTTCGATATTGCAATCATTTTATTGCATCGATTAGTATTAAATTTTGGAGTACATCTCTCTATTCCCATTGCTCAATCCTGAGTAATATGAAATTAATATACAGAGTGTTAATGAATACGTGCTACAAACTTCTGGGATAGGTAGTATGTGTACAAATAGACCAAAAAGTTCTAATAAACTTGTGTCCTTAATTAGGGTTTTGTTTGGTACCTAGAGCCCTTTGAAGATGGTCTTGGCCCAAATGAGACGCTTATGGTTACTTAACAAAAACCATTTCTAAAGCTAAAAAATCATTATTCGAAATTCCATGTTCAAAACTGATGAAGTTCTGGAGATAATCCAAAAATAATGAATCGAAGACACCATCTTCAAAAGGCTCTAGGTCCCAAACAAAACCTTCAAATTACATGTTTATTGGAACTTTTCGGTCCATTTTTACATATCCCAGAAGTTTGTCATCAACACCCTGTATTTATAGTAAATGGAATAGTTCTTTAGATTTACCCCTAACCGCAGGAATGGCCAGAGTGGGTTCATAAAAGAGCAGTAAACGTCGCAAATAATTACATTGGGTCGCGTTGGTTGGGTGTCAGCATAATTTATGTAAAAAGTTAAATAATTGGCTAAAAATCGCGACAATTAATAACGGTATTATAATTGTATTAATCGGCTTTGTTGCAAGGTCGATGTACAAATTAATGAAGGATTACTCTACATATACAGTTGTAAAATTGGTATAATTTATTTCGCCTTTCTCTTTTAATACCATTTGATAAATAACTTAATAAACGAAATTAATAGTGTTATTTCATATAATACATACACAAAAATCGATCTGCTATTATATACTTGGTTTAAATGTTTAATTTTTTATTACAGGAAAATACACTTATAGTAATTGACGGTTGTACTAATTAAAAGCAGAACGCCACTAATTACTTTTACTCATGAATAACGACATATTTCAATGTAATGAACGCTTATAAGTGTCCTTTTTTCCAACGATATGCCGACGTGAAGATTTTCAGATCGTAATTTCATAATATATAAATTTATCTAAATCGAATTAGCAGGAGGAAAACAGTTATTAAATTAGCGTTTTAATTGATGCACTACTTTGTATAAGCATTAAATGCGTTTCAAACGCTTTTACAAAACACCGACTAAAATACTCGATATTACGGGTGTTCTTAATTTAATAATTTAACTTAAAATGCAATTAATTATATTTTCGATTTGGTGTTGATTAAAAAATCGTGAATGTGTTGAACAATTAGTTCGGGATTGTTGTTGTGAACATCATGCTTTCCAATTACATACAGGATTTTTACATTGTTCAACGACTGGAAAGCATTCACTACTTTGCGGTATTTTACTACTGGGAGATAATTATTTTTAGCGTATATTATCAATATAGGGCAATTCACCGGATGGCTTTTAATCACGCCCAATTTGTACAGATCATCGCTGAGCGGCTCGATAAAACATGTCATACGAGGGTCGGTCGTTATGTAATACTTTCCATCAACTAAAAATCAACAAAACCATCACATTTGATAAAAATATTAACATATTATTACCTGTGGTTTCCAAACATCTCTCCAGCAAAGGTTTAGCTGCAGCTTCAGTCAAAATTTCACCATTGTATCGATTACTTCGGAATTGTTCCAATATCTCAACGTAAGAATCGGCAGTGGAGGGTTTATTATCCAATAACTCGAAATTTTTATCCAACTTTCGCTTAAGATATTTAATAGCTACGGAACTATCGACCGAATGAAAAGGCGGCGTGGCATCCAGCGAAATCATCTTTTCGATATACCTCGGGTACAATTGGGCGATCAAATAGCCCAATTGCCCGCCCAAACTGTGGCCGATGTAAATGTATTTTTCGCGTTTAAAATAGTCCAGAACTAATTTGATCGGTAGGACAAAGTCCGTGAACTGTATGGGCAGAAACGGCGGCAATCTCGATGATTTTCCGTGGCTCGGTAAATCCATGCAAATGTAATAAAAATCGTCGGTTAGTAACTGTAATAAATTATCGAACGTTCCTGCGTTATCGCATGTACCGTGCACCATGAGCACGTGGGGATTGCCATTGTTGCCCCAACATTTTACTGCAAAAATAGAAATAATAATCTAAAAAATCCCGCTTCTGAATTTCAAAATGTCCTGTACAATATTCACTGTAACTTGTATAATTAGGTTAATTGAATTTTCCTACCTGCTATATGTCCCCAAGGAACAGGTATATTAAATTCATCGATTGCTTTATTCATCTTAAGAGTTTAACACACTACTGTTGATTTAAATGTTTGTCAATGTAAATATACTTAATTAGTTTCAAATATCAAAATGTAACAATCTTATCTCTATACAGTATATAAACAACTCCGATAAATTATTAAAGAAACGGCTATTCGACCAACGGGTAGTCAAAATAAAAATAGATACATTATGCTCGTGTTTTATTACAAAAATATTTTTGATATGACCTTTCCCATTAAAATCTTCGTTCACGCCTTCTAATTTGGAGATATAAATGTGTTATTCAATAGGTGATAATGCTAATTTTTATTATTATTTTACTCCACTCAATAATAAACCGAAGCCGGTCCTGTATTTTTAATAATTCGAAAAACTCGCAGATATCCTAAACGTTTTTATACCATCGTAAAATATTTGCATTAAGCCTCGAAACAATCAACGTTATTCCCTAACGCAGAGGAAATAAAATTTTACATTACCAATTTCCTTTTCGAATGTAACGCGACTTAAGTTTTCCGAATTAGAAAAACCGTTTTTAAAAAAGTTAATTTTCGATTATAAACAATTTTATTCAGTTCACAAATTTTATTTTTTACAAAGTATTCTATTCGAATTGGACCGAAACGAACAAAGGCTAAAATCAGACTGACTCAATTAAATTGAAATTTAGCGATTTCCTGAAATGTAATTATTACTTTATTATTATTGCTGGAGTTGCGTCTGGGCGAAGGTGCATCGGGTTGCTTGCTCAGCGCTCGTGTATCCGGTTCGATATATTATAGGTGCGAATGGGTTCATTGTCTATAACTCCTCCATCCCTAGATTCTGGCATTTTTCTTGGGGTTGAAAAATGGCAGGTGGCTCTGGTTTCCAAGGGGGTTCTCTTCTACTTCTTCTTCTTTCTTCTTGAGAGCTATTTCTTCAGGTTGCTGCTGCTGCTGCTGCTTTCTTGTTGAATTTTTCTTTTTGATGGTTTTGATTACGTAATACAAAATGGGAATTACTAGGATAAGGAATATTGGTATATTCCAATAATATTGCCAGGGATTGTGAGAAATTTCTAAAGGTTGCAAGGTTAATGTTTCCATTTCGTTTTGTTTCTTCTGTATTTCATGAACTTTATCAAGGCGGATGTTTTGCAGATCGATCTTCGGTATTTTGGATCGTTTATGTGGGAGTGGAATCTTGACATCGGGTAGTAGTAAGGGCTGGCTGCTGGTGGTTGGTTTTTCATTTACGAACGTTTCATTTTCGGTGCTGAATCGGCACTTGTGGGGTACCTTGATAAGATAGTTTCCTTGGAGAACTCTGAAATCGGTATTGCCACAAGTGGTTTGGATTTTGGTCTTTTTCACGAAGATAGCTATGTAGTGTTCTTCGCTGATCTGTTGGATAATGTTTTTGGAAACTTGAATTGGCGTCTGTGTACACTGCTTGACTTCGGTTTGTAATTGCAGTATTTGGAATATACAGTCATCGTCTCTGTAGTGGAGGGCCTCTTCGGTGCAGTAGTAGTAGGGTTTGAGGTCCATGCAGGGCAGTGATGAGTATTGATATAAATCTTCGCTCATGATCAGAAATGTATCCTTGGGTATGATAGTGGTGAAGTTATTTGTGGGGATGGAATATAAGTGAAAGTAGGAAAAATTTTCAGGGTAAACTATCGGAAAATGTACAGCAAACACAATCTTGGAATTTGAGTAGAAAGCATCGGTTGTGATGATATTATAATATTTGTGAATATCTAAATATATATCAGGAAAAATCAATTCGTCTCTAGAGTGATAATTTAATATGATTTCAAAGATATTTTTCATTTCTTTAATTTTTACTATGCTTGTATGTAGAATACCTAGCCTTGCAAATAAAATGGAATTTTCAATTTCCGTCAAAAGTTGCAAAATTATATTAACACTGATAGAAATTTGATCTAATACATTTTTTGTTTCGAGGAAGTCGTCAAATTCAAATATGAATTTATTTAATTTTGAACGAATGGTGTTTAAAGCAGAACATATTACGTCTTGATTACTTTTTAATAAGGATAGGGAATGATTAAAATTGTTTACAATTTCTTTAGATAAAGATATTTGATCATTTAACTTATTAACTATTTCTTTTTGATTACTACTAAGTTCTGTCAAAGCGTTGTCGTAGTATTTAGCGTCGTCGGCGTCAAGGTTTCCTGAAATGCTTTTAATAATGGTTCCGAGACCATCTATAAGGCCTCTCTTAACTCGGGAATTTGGTAATAGTGATTCAAGTTTTTGGTCGGCTAAATTTAATTGAAAGGTTAGGGCTCGATTAAAATTTTGTAATTCCAAAAAGTAAGGGTTGCTCAATCCGGAGTAAATTGCTTCCGTGGTATTTTGATAGGAGATTTGTAAAATTTTTAGTTCATTTTTTATTGGTTCTAAGTCAATGAAGTGTAGGAATGTATGTGTGCTGGATTTAATTTTTGCAGTGCCTAATTTGTAAGGAAGGATACCGGGATTATTTTGTAAGTTTGTTAGTGAAATGTCTTCAAGTCTTGCTGGTTGAAGGGCCAGGGTCAGCATCATCACTATTTGCCTGTAAAGGTTGTCTCTTGTTAGTTATAGGTCGTTTTAAATTTTGTTTGTGTAAATGTCTTTTTTCTGTAACAACTGTAATGTCTTTATTTTCCACGACTTTCTCTTTAAAGAATTTAGGATTGAGTTTATTCCTCACGAGAGTAGTGTTTTTTCGATAGATATTAGAGTTTTCGTCATAGTGTAATGGTTCGTGTCTATTTCTGTTATGATATTCTATGGTGTTTTCTTTTTGTTGGATTAATTTTTCGTTTAAATGTTTGTAGATTTCTTTTGTTACGTCTCTATGATCGCGGATGTAGTTATTAATTAAATGTTGGTTTATGTCAATGTCGAATGGATCTTTAGTGTCGAGATGCCCGTTTACAATGTCTATTGGTTTTTGTTTAGTGACAGAATGTATTGAATTATTGTACCCTAATATTGCATAAGGCATTTGATTTAATATGTCGATCTTACCGTCGTTTTTGTCTCTTATTATTCGTAGGTGTTCAATAAGTGTAGAATGGAATCTTTCTATCGGTCCTTTAGACTGTGTACTGTTGACAGACACATAATGTGTTTTTATTTTGTGGGTATCAAAAAATTGTTGTACAAGGGAATTTTTCATTTCTTTACCGTTATCCATTGAGATTATTGTAGGTAAACCGTGGTGTGTCATAAATATCAAAAATCCTCTTATAATTTCTGTTCCTGTACAAGCCGAAAGGGGGTATGCTTGGCCATATTTCGAGAAGGTGTCTATTATTGTTAAAAATTTTTGACCTTGTGAACTAAAAGTGTCCGCGAAAATCATTTCGAAAGGTTTCGAGGGGGTAGGAGATATCATTAATTTTTGATTCGGAGGGTTTCTATCGTATTTGTTTAGTTGACATGTGTCGCAAAGATTGATGTAGTCAGCTATATCTTTTCTCATGCCTGGCCAATAATATAAGCGTTTAATTTTATTTTCTGTTTCCTGAATTCCACGATGGTTAGTTTTTCCTTCATGGTAGTTCCGTATTTTCATATGCTGAAGGTCTTTTTCCGTAACGTCCTCTAATATTTGATTACATTTTATAAGTTTATATGCGGAATGCTTAAACGTATTTCTTAATATTTCTAGGAATTGGGGCAATACACTTTCGTCCTTAAAGTAAATCGCGTGAGTGTATTTTGGATTAATATAATTTTTGAAGAGGTTTATTGTTTCGTTCTCTAGGTCTGTTTTTGAGATTTGAAGGTTTATTCTCTTTTTATTTGGAAATGGTTGCTCTAATTTTGGTTTCGCCGAAGAATGTAAAACAAAGTTAATGATAATTTGGTGATCGAATGAATTTAGTGGTTTTTCGGTAATTTTTAGTCCCAGTATGGGGTCTTCGCTACTACTGTGTATGGTCGCATTGTCGTCGTCCTCATCATCATCATTGTCATCATCGTTTTTGCTTTCGACGTCTTCTACGTTGTCTTCGTCATCTAGATTGTCCTCTCTGTCATTTTTGTCGTCATCGTGATTGTCACCTACATTAACGATCACAGATTCGTTGTCGTTGTCAAGATTAGTTTGTTGTGTAGAGAAACTTTCGTTAAATTTTTGCATGTGTTCAAAAAATTCCTTTGTATGTATTTCTATTCGTGACAAGGCATCGGCGTTGGTATTATTTTTTCCTTTTTTATATTCAATGTTATAGTCAAATTCTTCAAGTTTCAGTCGCCATCTCACTAGTCGTGAATTTGGCTCTTTGAGTGACATAAGCCATTGTAATGGTTTATGATCTGTCCTAATTTTGAATTTCCTACCGAAAAGATATGGTCTAAAGTATTTTGTAGCCCAAACGATGGCTAAAAGTTCCTTTTCAATTGTGCTGTAATTTTGTTCGGAATCATTAAGCGTCCGGGATGCGTATGCCACGGGTTTGTCTATATTTGAATTTGTCTGTGATAATACAGCCCCTATTGCTATATTGCTTGCGTCAGTAGTCAGTATAAAGTCCTTTGTAAAGTCGGGATATTGAAGAATAGGTTCATTGACAAGAAGGTTTTTACAATCTTCGAAACATTTTATAAATTGGGGATTATGTTCTATTTTAGCGTCCTTTTTTAAGCATCGGGTTAATGGTTTGGTTATGTGTGCAAAGTCTTTTATGAATCGTCGATAGTACCCGAGGAGTCCTAAAAATCCTTTAATTTCGCGGGTTGTTTTAGGTATCGGATATTTCAGTATTGCAGAAATTTTGTCTGGGTTGGGTTTAACGCCCTCGCTGGTTACAACATGTCCTAGGTAGGCGACCTCTTTTTTTAAAAACTCGCATTTATCCAATTGAATTTTAAAGTTACTGTCTTGAAGTCTTTTAAACACTTTTTCTAGGTTAACAATATGTTCCTGAAGGGATGTTGAAAAAATTATAATGTCGTCTAAATATACTAAGCAAATATCATTTTGTAAACCACGCAAAATATTATCCATAACCCTTTGAAAAGTCGCGGGCGCGTTTTTGAGCCCGAAAGGCATTCGAACATATTCATAATGCCCGTTTTCTACATTAAACGCTGTTTTCGGAATGTCTTCCGGATACATTTCAATTTGATGAAATCCGCTCGCTAAATCTAGGGTGCTGAAATAGTTGCATTTTCCTAGCTTATCTAAAATATCGGTTATGTTGGGAAGCGGATAGCGATCATCGATGGTTTTTTCGTTTAACTTTCGATAATCCACTACTATTCTCCACTTCTTCTTCCCAGATGCGTCTGCCTTTTTGGGCACTACCCATATAGGGGAAGACCATGGTGAATTACTTGGCCTGATGATTCCCTGTTTTAACATGGACTGAATTTGTCTTTCGACTTCCGGTTTGTGTACAAAAGGGTATCTATATGATTGTGTGTATATTGGTAATTCGTCTTTAGTCTTAATAGCGTGTTTGATTTGGTTTGTAAATGATAGCGTTTGTTCTTCTCTGTGAAATATTTTAGAGTATTTTTTACAAATTTTTAAGATTTGCGATTTTTCTTCTGAATTCATATGAGAAGTTCGTATCAGTTCGTTTATATCCGTATTTTTTTTTGAATCTGAATATGGTAAAATGTCCGCGTGGAATAATTCAAAATCTTTTTCGTCAAATGGTATACAATTAATTGGGTAATTTAAATTTAAGGTAATTTCGTTATCCGTTTTGTTAAAAATTTCCACCAAAGCAAAACCGTCACTAGATTTGGAAATCGAGGAAGGTATTTCACAATTTTGTATTAATTGATTTTGGATGAATATAGTACCGTCTTTTTGAGAGACAGGAATTTCCGCTACAACGCAAGATAATGGATCTAATTTTAATTTAAATATTGTTTTCAATGCTGACTTATGATAATGAATTGGTATTTCTACGTATGGTGTAATTAATTTTGAGTTTACAAAATCTAAATGTGCATTCAAAAGTTTTAAATTATCCAAACCTATTAGCCCATCGAAATGTTTATGAAAGTCAAATAAATGAAATTTTATAGTTTGATTTTCATTAAATTCAGTGAAGAGTGGAATTTCTGCACAAAAGTCTTGTTTTGAACTTTGAAATACTCCTGAAACTATAAATGGTTCGAAATAAACGAAATTTTTAAAATAATTTTCTGCTTTTTGTGGGTTAAGAAATGATTTAGTGGATCCGGTATCGATTAACAATTTCAAAGGCGGGTCAATTATTTGAATATAGGGTAATTCTTTTTTATCTGTGGATATATGTAATTCTATTACGTCTTTTTGTTTCTTTTCTGGTCCTTGGAAAAATTTTGAGCCTGACTTTCGTCTGTTATTTCGCGATTCCCATCATTGTCAATAGTTTGTTCGTCGAAATAGTCGAAATTCTGGGCGTTATCAAAATTCTCGTCGAAAACGTTTTCAAATTCTGTATTAAACAATTCTTCGGACACAAAGTTTGGTTTTTGATCGTGGTTTTGGAAATAATTTTGTCTATATTGAGGAGTGGTATTTGTTGTCGAAATAGACATTGGAGTGGGTTTCGGTTGTACTGAATTCGGGTTAGGTTTCCAAACATTACTTCTTGGTTTACCGAATTGAGTTCTATTGGGGTTAAATCCTTGATTTTGTTGAGGGTTCATCGGTCTTTTAAAGAATTGGTTAGGTTGCGAATTGGAATATTGAGCATTTTGGGGTCTGCCGAAGTTCCTGAAGTTATTTTGAAATTGATTTCCGAAATTATTTTGAGGTTGAGAATTGAAATTTGGTTTTTTATTTTGTGGGAAGTTGAAATTCGGTGGTTTCTGGTAATAACGGACGTTGCTTTCTTCTTTAATGAATTGAAGAGCTTGTTCGATCGTTTGCGGTCTCATAGCCCTAATTGTCGGACCTAAGGGTTCCCTAAGACCTGCTAAAAATGTTTTCAAAGCTTGTTTTGTAAAAAAGTCGCGTTTGTAATGTCGCTCTTCGTCAGTATAATGTAAGTCAATGTAATTGCAAATTGTGTTAAGTAAGTCAATCACGTTATTATGAAATTGATAAGGGGATTCATTTGGTTTTTGTCTTAAATTAACTAGATCCTGGTTCAAGCAATTTTCGTCCCTCTGATCCCCAAAGTTCGAAATTAAAGCATTTTTGATCATTTCCCAACTATTAGCTCCCGTAATCGCGACGACCTGTTCGGCTTTACCCTCCAGTTTATTTAATATTCCATTTAATAGCAAAACGTTTTGAAAACTATTTGGGTTAGTTCTGTCAAAATAATGATTTAGAAGGGCTTCGCTCGAATCAATAAATCTATGCAGTTTATTAATGTTTCCATCAAACCGAGGGATTATTTTTAAATTATTCATTTCAAGATTAGGTACTCCATTGTTACCTACTGGATTATTCTGATTATTCATAGTTTCTAAATTTGATTTTCCTTTATTTATACCTTTAGATTTTATTCTTTTATCGTTGATTAAACTTAATCTATAAAAATTATTTACTAATTCGAACTCTTCACAACTATTGCTGTCACTTAAGGATTCAATAGATGGTAAAGAGGAGTCTGACATGAACAAAAATATTATACGCTTACCACATCAAGCCTGCTTTGAGATTGGTCCCTCTGGTTGGATTTCCTCGATGGAGTCCTCAGCAACTGTAGGTTACGTCGATGTTCGAATTTTCCGTCTAAGAGTTGGAACTCACAGAATTTCCACGATGGATTTCCACGGAAAATCCTACTGACTGCGCCACTTAAGTTTTCCGAATTAGAAAAACCGTTTTTAAAAAAGTTAATTTTCGATTATAAACAATTTTATTCAGTTCACAAATTTTATTTTTTACAAAGTATTCTATTCGAATTGGACCGAAACGAACAAAGGCTAAAATCAGACTGACTCAATTAAATTGAAATTTAGCGATTTCCTGAAATGTAATTATTACTTTATTATTATTGCTGGAGTTGCGTCTGGGCGAAGGTGCATCGGGTTGCTTGCTCAGCGCTCGTGTATCCGGTTCGATATATTATAGGTGCGAATGGGTTCATTGTCTATAACTCGCGTTATTATTTACAACATTTTAATCTGCGAGCTAAAACGCAATTTCACCCGACAGGAACGGGAATCAGCTCCATTCCCTTTCTTAAGAGGAGCCTATCTCAACGCACGTTTCTCGCCACGGGTGCATCATCAGTATATACAGACTGGGATCGATTCCCATGGCGCAAATCGCCGGCCGAATTTGCAAAAAAATTAAACGTACTCGAAGAGGAAGGATTCCGCGAAAGCGTCGAACATTCCATAATGTCTTTCGAGCCGTTTCAAATTATTCTCGGAAACGATTCCTCGCCTATTCGGCGCGGGAAAAAAATTCGCCCAGAAATGTTGTAGACATAATTGAACTTGAGTTATGTCCGTCGTTTTTTGTTTGTATTAATTTCGTAAACGGATTTTTGACATTCGCAAAAACCGGAGCCTGATGATGGTCCAGTGCCGTATCCAGTTTTTTTTGCTCGTTATGTTTTAATAAAATTTTGTATCATTTCCAGGTGGAGATAACTGTATTGGACAAAAACGACAGCCCACCGTCCTTCAAGGATGCTCCTCTGCATTACTCCGTGTCCGAGGATCTGGGTCCAGGACAATCCATAGCCACTATCAAAGCCGAGGATCCTGACACCATAGGCGCTTTAGAATACACGCTATTGAAAGGAGACGAGAAGAAATTTTCGCTGGAAAAATCCAGTGGATTGTTAAGATTGGTCGATTCATTGGACAGGGAAACTACCGATACCTACAAATTGTTGGTCAGATGCAGCGATGGGAATCAATACACTGATACAATCGTGCACATTGAGGTAAGTTTCAAATAAGTTGACTGTGGTCTAGTAATCTAGTAACCTTGGTATAGGACATGGCGTCAAGTAGGCGCGGCGTGCGTTGACAGACGACAAGTGACGTACGACAGATTTATAAATGCATCGCTGACATATCAAAAGGACGAGTATTTATGAGTTATTCATTAATAAACAGAAGTGAAGTCGGTTAGGTACACGTCGAAAACGATTTTCGAAACGTCAATAGATATTCCTAAAAGTAAAAAAGGTAAACTCGCATACGGTGCCCATTAATCACTCGCCGGTGGGTATTACGGATTTTTAAGGAATTCGAAAAAAATCGTTTGATTTATTTGAGATCCTGCCGCATTTCAAAACGAATAAATTATTCAATTAGAGGAATTATACATTCGCATATATGTTTGTGTAGATGTAGACACGTTGCTCGTGGGGAAATTGTTTGGTTTAAACACGAAAATTTGAAGCGAAGGAATAGTACAGGAGAATACCGAAGATCAGTACACTGAATTTCTGAGCGTAACGCTCGTCCTAATACGGTTAAAAGGCAACGGTTGGCGGTGTACACAGAGAGCCTCTAGTCGCGTCTAGCACTTTATCATAGTTGCCACTACAGATGCAGATCTGGCAGATTTCAGACTAACAGCCGAGGTGCATTGAACCGTAATTGTCGATGGTACTGCTCGATTATGCCTCGCACCACAATTATTAATGGCCCTCGGCTCGCAGCGGAAAAATCCCCGGCCATTTTCCAACATCTGTCGATCGATTTTCGAATTCCGTCGAAATTGCGTCTATCAGTCACACGGCCAATCGACCGATTAATACTTAGAGGACGTCCAAATGTTTCTTCTATATTCTACATTAACAATCTATAGCTCGCTTTGCTTAGGCTGCATGTAGAGAGACTCGCGGAGAGGTTGGAAAGGGGTCGCCGAGCCTTTCGCTCGAAGCTTTTCATTAAAGTTTTTCCTGGTTAAAGATTTTCCCATGAAGAAAGTTAAGCGTATGGTAATGATAGCATGAGCCTTTCATCTACCCCTTTATCCACGATAAACGAGAGTAGATATGGGTAAACGGTATTTTAAATACCTCTCGTTTGTTGGACGTTGTATAATTTTTCGCATCGAATATAAACGCATAATTACACTGTTTAAAGGTTTCGTGCACTTTATTTAACAGTTAATGTAGCTCTCTTATTTATTACCTACGACTTAATCAAACCGTGTGTGCGTATGTATATCATAATTTTGATTTAGTGCAAACAGTTATATTGGAAGGTACGATGTGCAATTATCGAATGCGGTTATTTAGCCCAAAAAGCCACAATGTTGCTTTTAACGAGCGAGCGAGCGCCCCGAATTTGCGGATATTAAATAGCGATAAAAATATACGAGGTGCTTAAAGAAATTTATTCGACGAGTCGCGCAGTTTTCCTCGCGTACGCGTTATTTACTATTCCTACGGATATACCAACAAAACCGACCTAAATTCTACAAGTATAATAAAGCGTTCGTTGTTTTATTTTAATTTTTTTTTATTTTCGAGTTTGAGGTCGGCTCCGGATCTCCCTCGGGCGCGCCGTCGACAATGCGATAAATAAAATCCGCCAACGCGCATCCTTCGGACGACAAAAATACGATTTATAATTGTTTGACTCGGTTCTCTTAATCGAAAAATCTAATCGATGACGACATCGAAATCCGATAGATCGTTAATTAAAAGCGCACGAAGAACAAAGGAAGATTGATAAGATATTTTGAGAAGAAACGCGGAACTCGTTTCGGACGTCTCTCGCTTAAGAACGAGGAGGCGTACAGTGAAGTTTATACTATTAGGAGTTACTGCACTTGCTTATACAGGGTTATTTCACCATATACTTAGACCTAGTAGCTCCCCGATGATATATGGACATTGGAATAATAAGAGAGTGTTATATCCCAAGAGAGGAAGAGAGAAGGAATTTTACTCAGAAATGTACTTGCTCTTACTTCAGGGCTGTCTTAGAATCATTTAGAATTGTACAAAATCATTTAGAACTTGTCCGGAATCATTTAGGACTTGTAGTACCATTTGATACAGTTCAGGACAATCTAAGAAACATTTAGAATTATCCAAAATCATTAAGAACAGATTGATGAGTATTTGGAACGGTCCAGATAAAAACTAGAACTGTCCAGAAGTTAGGATCCATTTAAAACCATTTTAGAACTTGTAGTACCATTTGATACAGTTCAGGACAATTTAAGAAACATTTAGAATTATCCAAAATCATTAAGAACAGATTGATGAGTATTTGGAACGGTCCAGATAAAAACTAGAACTGTCCAGAAGTTAGGATCCATTTAAAACCATTTTAGAACTTGTAGTACCATTTGATACAGTTCAGGACAATTTAAGAAGCATTTAGAATTATCCAAAATTATTAAGAACAGATTGATGAGTATTTGGAACGGTCCAGATAAAAACTAGAACTGTCCAGAAGTTAGGATCCATTTAAAACCATTTTAGAACTTGTAGTACCATTTGATACAGTTCAGGACAATTTAAGAAGCATTTAGAATTATCCAAAATTATTAAGAACAGATTGATGAGTATTTGGAACGGTCCAGATAAAAACTAGAACTGTCCAGAAGTTAGGATCCATTTAAAACCATTTTAGAACTTGTAGTACCATTTGATACAGTTCAGGACAATTTAAGAAGCATTTAGAATTATCCAAAATTATTAAGAACAGATAGAGGAGTATTTGGAACGGTCCAGAAAAAAACTAGAACTGTCCAGAAGTTAGGATCCATTTAAAACCATTTTAGAACTTGTAGTACCATTTGATACAGTTCAGGACAATTTAAGAAGCATTTAGAATTATCCAAAATTATTAAGAACAGATTGATGAGTATTTGGAACGGTCCAGATAAAAACTAGAACTGTCCAGAAGTTAGGATCCATTTAAAACCATTTTAGAACTTGTAGTACCATTTGATACAGTTCAGGACAATTTAAGAAGCATTTAGAATTATCCAAAATTATTAAGAACAGATTGAGGAGTATTTGGAACGGTCCAGAAAAAAACTAGAACTGTCCAGAAGTTAGGATCCATTTAAAACCATTTTAGAACTTGTAGTACCATTTGATACAGTTCAGGACAATTTAAGAAGCATTTAGAATTATCCAAAATTATTAATAACAGATTGATGAGTATTTGGAACGGTCCAGATAAAAACTAGAACTGTCCAGAAGTTAGGATCCATTTAAAACCATTTTAGAACTTGTAGTACCATTTGATACAGTTCAGGACAATTTAAGAAGCATTTAGAATTATCCAAAATTATTAAGAACAGATTGAGGAGTATTTGGAACGGTCCAGAAAAAAACTAGAACTGTCCTGAATCTGGGATCCATTTAAAACCATTTTAGAACTTGTAGTACCATTTGATACAGTTCAGGACAATTTAAGAAGCATTTAGAATTATCCAAAATTATTAAGAACAGATTGAGGAGTATTTGGAACGGTCCAGAAAAAAACTAGAACTGTCCGGAATCTAGGATCCATTTAAAATCATTTTAGAACTTGTAGTACCATTTGATACAGTTCAGGACAATCTTAGAAGCATTAAGAATTATCCAAAATTATTAAGAATAGATTGATGAGTATTTGGAACGGTCCAAAAAAAAACTAGAACTGTCCGGAAGATAGGATACATTTTAAACCATTTTAGAACTGACTAGGACCATTTCAGAAAGATCAGGATAAACTCAGAACTATTTAGAACTGTCCAATATCATTTTAGTTCATAATTAGAACTTGGAAACAGTTCAGGACGAGCCATTTAGAACTCTTCAAAATCATTCAGGAATTTGAAACAGATTCAGAACCATTATTAAGAAACAGTCTAGGATAAACCAGGAAAGACCAGAATCATTTAGAACGCTTTTAGAATTACCTGTAAAACTATCTGAATAATCGACTAATTTAGTGAAATATTCTAATAAAATCTAATTTACTTGTAAAATTTTGCAATATAATCCTGTATAGGTACAATAAAATTAATTGTATTATGAGAATTGTACAACGCTCTAACTTCTATGTAAGTTATAACAAGCCTTTTCGTCCTAAATTAACTAGTTATATACTTACTTTTTATTTACATTGATACATTTATATACAATAATTCACAACTTTTTAGTCTATACTTGATGCATTATTTTTGTTACAGGTCACAGACACAAACGACAATCCTCCGGCGTTCCTGGAGCCGGCCTATTCCTTCGACATACCGGAAAACGCGGCCCGGGGATCGCGCGTGGGCCAGATCAAGGCGGCCGACCCGGATTTGGGCGCCAACGCCCAACTGACCTACTCGGTGATCAGCGATTGGGCCAACGACGTCTTCTCCCTGAACCCGCAGACCGGGGTGTTCACCTTAACGTCCAAATTGGACTACGAAGAAGTAAGTATACGTTTTTGCGCCTCGCGGCCGATAAGGAACGATCCCAAGGGAACAGTTCAGAGGTTTATGGAATGGCCGGCCACACACGAGGCGCGCGTAAATCGCGCGAAAAAATATATCATTTCGAAATCCCGTCAGAGCGGCTCGGCCCCCTGACTATAATAGATACAAAAAAAATCGTTCTGTGCATTTGAATGGTTCAATGAAGCGGCAAGCGTTTAATGGATATATACAGGGTATTTATTAGAAACACTCTGTATCTGTGGGAATAATTTCGAGTAGGGAAATTCTAGTGAAAACGTACAAAAACAAAACCGCTCTATTGATAGTTAAACGACCTTTCGGGTTCTCCTTAAACCGTCTCGAGAAAAGCGCATTGAATTCGAATTTGAATGAAACGTTTGTTGAAAACAAAGACGTAAGTTCCTCGAACTGTTTTAGGCGAGAAAATATGCGTTCGAAGTGTTAAGTTTCACATAGGCGTATAAATTAAAGTTAAACGAACCAACCTCAATAAACTTTTATCTATGTTATTAACCCGCAAACTTGCATTAATTAACGAGATTATCGATAGCAATTCAATTAATATCTCTATAATTAACTCAATGGTAATTACATAGAGATGTATATGTGTTGGTTTTTATTGTAGAATATTCGAGTGCACGACAATGGACCGTTCTCAAATTTTACGAGTATTCAAACATACAAATTCCTCGCTCGTATGGCGAGTGAATGGCATAATATCTGCATAATGAAAATACGTGAGCTGAACGATTTCGCCTCGATTTACTGAGACCAATATACCGATAGAATTTCTTTTTCGAATTCGTCACCGTGACAAATTTCGCATTTTTTATGTTCGCATTGTTCCAAGCGGCTCGCGGATACCTACAAGGAGTAAAACTATATCGGGAATGAAGGGTCCACCCCAAATCCTCATAAAATTATTATATAGGGTGAGCCACATTCAAAGGGACAGAGTGTTCCAAAATTATAGGCCATAAATTAAACCACATATTCTGGGGCTAAAAATAGCTCGATTGAACCTAACTTACCTTACTACAAATGTGCACCAAAAAAAGTTACAGCCCTTGGAAGTTACAAAATAAAAATAGATTTTTTCCAATTTTTCGAGAACATTTTAGTATTTTTTTATAAAAATGGGCAGGTGGTTCTACTATTGCAAGAGCAACTTTCTACAAAAAAATTACGAAATCTGTGCACCCCATAAAATTTTTATGGGGTTTATGATCACTTTAACCTCCTCAAATTTTTGTGTACGTTACAATTAAATTATTTTTGTCACGCCATTAGTTTAACACATTACTTTGGAAACTTTTTTGTCTCTTAGTACTTTTTCGATCAGCCAGTTTTTATTGAGATATAGGCACTTTTCGATTATGTTTCAAAAATTCTGAGAATAGAAAAAGCAGATTATAAGCGAATTTTCAAGTCAATCGGATGTTAAAAAAATATTTATTGAATCTAATTAAATATTTTATGTTTTGTAAAAATGGCCTCCATTTTCTTGAACACTTATGGCAACGGTTTTTCAAGGAAAATCGAATATGTTGGAAAATCATTGGCTTCTGAGAAAACATTTTTACAAAGCACAAAATATATAATTAGATTCAATAAATATTTTTTGAACATCCGATTGACTTGAAAATTCGCTTATAATCTACTTTTTCTATTCTCAGAATTTTTGAAACATAATCGAAAAGAGCCCATATCTCGATAAAAACTGGCTAATCAAAAAAGTACTAAGAGACAAAAAAGTTTCCAAAATAATGTGTTAAACTAATGGCGTAACAAAAATAATTTAATTGTAACGTACACAAAAATTTGGGGAGGTTGAAGGGATCACAACCCCCATAAAATTTTTATGGGGTGCACAGATTTCATAATTTTTTTGTAGAAAGTTGCTCTAGCATTTTAGCATAAAAAACTACTAAAATGTTCTCGAGAAATAGGAAAAAATCGATTTTTATTTTGTAACTTCCAACGGCTGTAACTTTTTTTTGGTGCACATTTATACTAAGGTAAGTTAGGTTCAATCGAGCTATTTTTGGCCCCATAATATGTGGTTTAATTTATGGCCTACAATTTTGATACACCCTGTATACAGGGTGAGTCGAGAGGATATCCTTCTGTAGCATCTATTGTATCGCGTTTTCTGGAAAAAAGCAGCCAAGAGCGGCTGGCGGACCGGCTTTGTTTTCGGGACGGCATTCAGGCCGAAGTTTCTAGTTTTTGTCATTCGGACGTCTCGCAACTAGCGGTGATTCCGAACGTCTCGAGACATATTCGATCATTATACGACGATATTCTTTCACGTTCCGTCGAAATACAGTCGCCAAGCGAGACAAATGGTCGCTTTTCGACGCGAAAATCCATCATATATCCAGCATATATTGCTGAATTCCTCAAAAACGCCACCGGCCCAGCAGCCTCGAGTGCATAAACTACACAACAACCACTTCGCAGAGGCTTTCTGGGCTCGAGATCCACTACATAAAAAAAACATTATTCACGCAGCGCTTCTGTAAATAAGTTTGTCGTATGTAGTACAACGCAAACACCGTCTCACCTTTCCGAGACGTCTCAAGTAAAATTTCTGAATAATGTTAGCATCTATTACAACCGTGGTGGAAACACTTTTTTATAAATTTATTCAATTTATTGTCATCTAATCTAACATTGCAAAATCCGGCCCTACAATGTGATGCGTTTGTGGAGATTCCAAGTGTGTTTTTGAGCCACCCTGTAGTTGCTATCTCGGTGAGTGACGGGCGCACTCAATCATAGGTGGTCTCGTTTTATACCAGAAAATCGTCCGGTGATCGTAAGTCAGCGATTTTTCCAGCGAGTCGACTTCGATATAGGCACGAGTCCGAGTTGACAATAGCTCCCCCGTTTTTTTTTCTTCATCTCCGCTCGATTTATTTTCGTTATTGTCGGTATACAGCGCAGTTACTCGTGAAATATTCAGCGTACACCGAGCGCCTTCGAATTCCTCCCTGTACAGGGTGGGAAAAACGAGCGAGTACGCCCCTGGTGTGTGTCCAGAATCGGCACAAGGACGCCACCGTGTACGTACGCACACGTACTCAAATACGAGTACTTATGTTACTGAATAAATTTGCCGGCCGGCGTATTTTTTCGCCGGTAACAGAGTTATAAAAGAACCCGGGTGAATTTCATTTTCTAACGTCGGGAAACCGAGCCGGCGGAAAAAGCGGCAATTAATGGTAAAGACGCGATAGTAAGAAGTCGTTTGAGCCGACATCGATACAGCGACATTGAATATCAATTGGATTCTCTACCTCACACGGGGATAGAGCGGCCGGGTGTTCGAAAAAATGTCGCTAATAGACACCCGAGAAAATCGCTTGCAAGCTTCTAATTGCGAACGTTAATAATAATTATTCGTTGCGAAAATGAACTGTAGCGAAAAAAGTGTAAAGGAAAACCTGCCATCGATAGGTGACAATATTGTAGACGAAAAAAACCGGTCAATGAATCTATCTGTATTCTATTAATATTATATAGAAAGCGAGCGATTGAGTTAAATGTTCTTATTGAATTTATGGTTTATTTTCTCGTCATTACCTTTTTCAGTATTTGCTGCGTTGTTCGCCGGACGGATGTCAGGCGGGTATGAAATATGCGAATTGTTTAGATAGATGAATGAAACGGGAATCCGAAGAGAGAACTGGACGTTTTTTTAACCCAGCGCATGTGCTAGTAGGAAGTCGAGCCATTTGAATAACTTTAACGGTATCTAATGTGTAATATTTTAAACAAAAATGCCTTGGTAGATAATGAGGATGTATCTCGGAATATTTGCGACTCGAAATCGTAATAAAAATGAAGCTTTTAACGAGCTTTTATAATTTAAATATAGGGTGTATCAAAATTATAGGCCATGAATTAAACCACATATTCTGGGGACAAAAATAGCTCGATTGAACCTAACTTACCTCAGTAGAAATGTGCACCAAAAAAAAGTTGCAGCCCTTGGAAGTTACAAATTAAAAATCGATTTTTCCCAATTTATCGAGAACATTTTAGTATTTTTTTATAAAAATGGACAGGTGGTTCTCCTATTTCAAGAGCAACATTCTACAAAAAAATTACGAAATCTGTGCACCCCATATAATTTTTATGCGGATTGTGATCCCTTCAACCTCCCCAAATTTTTGTGTACGTTACAATTAAATTATTTTTGTCATGCCATTAGTTTAACACATTATTTTGGAAACTTTTTTGCCTCTTAGTACTTTTTCAATTAGCCAGTTTTTATCGAGATATCGGCTTTTTTCGATTATGTTTCAAAAATTCTGAATAGAAAAAGTAGATTATAAGTGAATTTTCAAATCATTCGGATGTTTAAAAAATATTTATTAAATCTAATTAAATATTTTGTGCTTTGTAAAAATGTTTTCTCGGAAGCCAATGATTTTCCAACATTTTCGATTTTCCTTGAAAAACCGTTGCCATAAGTGTTCAAGAAAATGGAGGCCATTTTTACAAAATATAAAATATTTAATTAGATTCAATAAATATTTTTTTTAATATCCGAATGACTTGAAAATTCACTTATAATCTACTTTTTCTATTCTCAGAATTTTTGAAACATAATCGAAAAGAGCCCATATCTCGATAAAAACTGTCTAATCGAAAAAGTACTAAGAGACAAAAAAGTTTCCAAAATAATGTGTTAAACTAATGGCGTGACAAAAATAATATAATTGTAACGTACACAAAAATTTGGGGAGGTTGAAGGGATCACAATCCCCATAAAAATTTTATGGGGTGCACAGATTTCGTAATTTTTTTGTAGAAAGTTGCTCTAGCAATAGTAGAACCACCTGTCCATTTTCATAAAAAAATGCTAAAATGTTCTCGAGAAATTGGAAAAAATCGATTTTTAATTTGTAACTTCCAAGGACTGTAACTTTTTTTTGGTGCACATTTGTACTAAGTTAAATTAGATTCAATCGAGCTATTTTTAGACCCAGAATATGTGGTTTAATTTATGGCCAATAATTTTGATACACCCTGTAGAAAAATTACAATGCGACAAAGTATAATGGAAAGTGAACGTTTCATTCCAGTAGAAACGTGTAAATTAACGGCTGCAATAATTATACTCTCGTAGATTAATTAAGAAGTTCCGGCGGGCTGGAAACCCACGCGAACGCTGTCCATTCACTACGTACAAAAAAACTCGACTAGTTCATAAATTCTCAACAAAACAAATTTTCTCCCTACTATACACAAAAATTCTTGGAGTATCCAGCACATTCTGATGTATTTTTTAATCATTCCAGGTGCAGCATTACATCCTGGTGGTCCAAGCCCAAGACGCCGGCCATCCGGCCTTATCCAGCACATTGACAGTGTACTGCAACGTCCTGGACCTCAACGACAACGCTCCCCTCTTCGACCCCATGTCCTACAGCAACGAGATATTCGAGAACGCCACCGTCGGGACGCCCGTCGTGACGGTCAGCGCCACCGACGCCGACAGCGGTGAGTAACTGGATTTTAAGTTGGCAGCGGCGCGAATGCTAAGTTGGTAACAATGCGCGCGTAATAAAAATACGAGGAAGTGAGGTTGGGAATTTATATAAGGGAGTCGCGCGGACAAGTTGAATTGATTTCGCAATTTTCTAGTTTTAACGAGAATGCCGCGGATTGTAAGACTTGTTATGCCAAAAACAGGGAGTCGTTATCCTAACTGTGTACGAGGATTGGCATCTTATAAGTTCGTTGTAAATAAAATTCTGATGATAAATTTCGTTGCCTCGTAGCAAATGGCGTTATTACGAATGCGTCGGTTTCTAATTTTTATCGGCAATATCGCGAGATTATAAAGTCTGTGGGTCATTTTTGCGTCTGTTATCCGCCGAGTAAACTAACAGTTCTTTTAATTATAGAGTGTCATCTCGTTCGTGCCTGACCTCGGGGTTCAAAGGAGAGAAACGCGTCCGGTGACAAACGCATTAGCGTGAATTTAATAGTAATCTTAAAAGTGTAAAAATTATTTTTTTCCCTTTCGGTTAATTCGCTATTCGAACCCGCGCGAATTCTGCAGAGGTCTTCTTTAATATTTTCTCTTATCGTAAAACTGTAATCGATTCGAAACACTAGCCGAAGTTATTAACGCGGAATCGTAAAATTTAATAAGCATGAAAAATAATATGTACATTTTTTTACGTTTATTCCAATAGAGTTCGTTTGGGTTTTATATTTTTTTTTATTCAAATTCGACCGTTTTTACGGCGTTGTTAATTTTAGTTTTAGTGCAAAAGAGAAAATCAAAATGACATTAAATGAATTTTTGAAAAAGTCCTTAATAAAGTACATAATTCCACCCTTAGCGTCAAAATAAGTTACGCTAAAATAACCGGTGTTGGTCAATTGGTCCCCACGGTCATTTTTGTCAACGGGGTTCTATAATCCTACAGGTCGATTGGTCCCCAGTTTCATAATTTAATGGGCTAATTGGTCCCCGCGGTCAAAATATTCCTAATCCGATTAGATAAGATTTTACATTGCATGAATAACTATCATTTGGCTAACATCTTCTGGTGTGCTTACATAGCTGAGAGAATTTGGACAAAATGCAGCATTTAGTGTTAAAAAATATTTAATATCTAAGCATTAGTAATTTAAAATATATACAATTGGTACAATATATATTAAAAGAAAAATTCTGTACAAAAAAAGAATTATTTTAGTTTTAATATACGAACGGATTTCAAAAAATAGTTGGCGAAACTTTATTATTAATTTTACGAAATAGTTATTCTTCACAAAAAGTTCTGCATGATTTAAAATCCAAGACGCAAACATCAAAAAACAAATTTTATCAATCTTTTACGAGGTATGTGAAAAAATGTGAATTTTGCTCAAGAGTCAAGTACCTTCATATTTTACAATATCGAAATTTGTTATTATGAAAAGTACATCTAATTTTCTAGAAGTATACTGGAAGGGATGGGATTTTCCCTATATTGAAATAGAAAAAAAAGACAGAAGTCAAAAAATTTCCCCTAATCATAAAATCCTCATTAAATTGTACTACGAAATGAAAATACATAATCAAAATTTACCAGAGAATTTTGAAATTATAAATATTCCCATCGGTCCTTCCTATAAACCCTTAATCCGGTATTGGGGACCAATTGACTGATAGCTTTAGAGTCGAAAAAGGATTATATTTGGGTAAATTTGACCGCGGGGACCAATTGAACTCCACCCAAAATAACGTATCCTATTAAACTATTATGATAACAAAATAGGTTACGTTATTTTGACGTACGTTATTTAATTTGAACGTTATATGAGGTCGAATAAGGAACAAAAGTATTCATCAAAATTTATCGTTTTCTTTAGCAGGTTATCCGGTCGAATCTGGCGGAATCGGACTGGTTAAAACCCGTTTCGGGGACGGCGCGATTTCGAAACCCCGAGCCCGCGTCATTTTCTTCTTTTAATATCTTCATTTGACAACCGAGTTTCGTCGCGCCCTTCAAGCTCGAAAATTGCTATTTAATGGAGAGCCATGTCGAATTCGGGGCCGTTCGAGGCAATTTCGAATCCGAGCTCTTTGTGAGCCCGTAATTAAATTTTCCAATTTCTTTTTCTTTGTTATATGCGCGACCGGCGATCGGCCGCTACGATTTTTCGATTTTTATTGCGCCATCTTGGTTATTTGCTGATTGAAATTTGAATCTTTCTCATTATAGAAATCTACATCAGTAAATTGTGTTAATGTTATTATTTAGCCCATATTTACTCGTAAACAAATACTTAATGACGCGTTAATTAATCATATTAGCTTGTTATTAAGGAACATCCTGTATACAAAGGACTGTAATACGACAACAATCTTTTCTGTGACAATTTGGTGTGTTTTATCAATTGAATGTTTTTATTTCAGGAAATAATCGTAAAATTGTGTATGCCATAACATCTGGAAACGATGCTGGAAGTTTCGAAATTTTACAAAATGGCACCATCTTCACCAAACAAGAACTGGATAGAGAAAAACAAGCCATCTACAATCTTGTAGTTACAGCTACAGATCAAGCTACAAGCCCGGAAAGCAGGCTATCATCAACAGTACAAGTAATTACAATAATTTTTATTACAACTTACCTAACCACAGCAGTATAAATTATTAGTACTAATTAGGGGATGAAAAATCGAAGTCAATTTTCTCTAAAACCGAAAACGTAACCACCACACCATTATACAGGGTGATTCAGAACTTATGTAAAAAAATTAAACGGGATGTAATATAGCATCATAGAAAACCAGTTGCGCGATTTTTGAGGAAAAATGCGAAGTGAAAAACTAATTTAAAAATACCCCTAGCACGCCTCTGAAAACTGGACGACTGATGTAGAAAACTTACGAGGATATGCTGAATGTATACGAATGTAATATGTCGTAATTTATGATGAGGTGACTTGTTAAAAAAAATGAAAAAATTAAACCATAAAATAGGGCTCATCTGGGCTCTCCTAATCCAGTTTTCTTCCTAGCCCATTTTGTCCCTCCTCACCTTACACTAACACCATATCCATTAATTCAACGTTTGTAAACATTGTTTCCACAAATTCACTAATCACACCCAATTGATAGCTGCTCTAATAACATACTAAAGTTTATTTCATAGACATGCGAACCAAAACATAACAAGTTGCAGAGGCGTGCGACTTTAATCTACATAAATGGACGAGAAAACAAAAATTTCTCTAGGCAACTAATATCTATGAATATGTTTTAACCATTTCCCATACAGGGAACGTTACTGATGTGTTTTTCCAAAAAATTCGGTTTTGTTTTCTCTGAAAATATAATATATTATGCAAATATATAAATATTAAATATTTTATTCACTCCGCCAATGGAAATTAATCATTTACTATAGCTTATCAGTTATCGAGTACGACTCGCAAAAATACCGCAGTCGACCAGAAAAATACTAGTCCCTTATGATTTCATCATATTGCTGGTATATTCTTAATATACATGGTCCACATTTATACTAATTTATAGGGTTAGTTGATAATTTATTTTACTTTTTTAGCTCATAGAACTAGAGAGACTTTTATTTAATCCTTATATTTTATTTCAACTACATTTCCTTTGTTAAAAGATCGCAACATTTTTTTCGAAGTTCGCATGTCTGTGAAATAAACTATACTTGTTTAAAACTTTATTAATTTTTTCCAGCGTAACTAAAGGGAATTTATTATAATTTTTTTCGCGATATGGGTTTAGAATTTTATGCTCTATATTCCCTTAAATTTTTTCGGATAAGTTCTGAATCACCCTGTATACCGAGCGTTCGTAAATCGTAATCCATTCAATTTATGTAAATCGATCGTCTACAATGCTCAGCCATATTAGCCGAAGCTCGTTTAAAAGAAAGAAGCGAAAAAAAATCGTCATCAACCTCCACTTTGGAATAATTTGTATATTATTAAGACCAATAAATAATCGGAATAAAAGAGACGACTTGAAAACTTAATTAGGGAATCGGAATTTTCTGGGTCGTACGTCAAAATCGTCGATTATTTGTTTTAACAGGCCGTGTTAACATCCACTGACACGTATGTAAACGGTCAAAGAGATTTTTAAAGATGATGGTAACGTTGTTTCGACGTATTTGCATATATAGGCCAGTCATTTAGGGTGTTAGATTTGTATACAACAACATTTAAAATAGTACTATACATTTTTTATTTTATATATTATTAAAGTGTTTGTGGTAATTAAGGGATTAATTGATAATTTGTTAGTTGTTGATAGAAGAAAGCAGGAAATATTGCAGAGCTTAATATGACTGGGCTATAAAGCTTTTACTCGAGTATTGACATAGACAAGTTCTTGTGATTATCAGTTTTTTGGATGGGCTTCTTTTTAGCTGTCGAAGGGAGAGCAAAATAAACGAAATCTTGTTTCTTTAATTGTTTTCTTTTTGTATTTATTCAATCGAGTTTTTACAGTTAGGTACGTAGGAGCAGATAACGCAGTAAAAAATGCCATTTTTTATTACCAATAATAACAGGATAAGAATACTTCCATTATCCTACCTTTCCATCTTACAGGTAACAGTACTACTAAAAGACATCAACGACATGTCCCCGGAATTCATCACCCCCAACGAAACCACCGTATCCGAAAACATCCCCATCAACACCGTGGTGATGGCCATCAAAGCGATGGACAAGGACGAAGGCAGGAACGGCTACATCGAGTACTCCCTCTCCAACGATCCCCTCACCAACAGCGTCTTCACCCTGGGCCCCGTCGACGGTTTGCTGCGAGTCGCAGGAAAGATAGACAGGGAATCCACCAGCAACTACACCCTAACCATCACGGCCAGAGATAGAGGCGACCCTCCCAGGCTCACCACCATGAAGCTCTTGGTGAAGATATCCGACGAGAACGACAACAGCCCCGTCTTCGATCCCAAGCAGTACAGCGCTAGCATATCGGAGAATGCTTCCATTGGAGCCAGCGTGCTGCAAGTGAGTACCAATTTATCTTCTCTAGACTATCCAATAGGTTCAGAAGGTCCATCCCAGAGGTCTTCCAGATCCAGAGATCCAAAGATGTTTTAAATCCTGAGGCCTTTCCTAGGTCCTGAGGTTCTCTACCTCCAAAAATCTTCTGGTGCAGAGGTTCTCTAGGTCCTATAAACCTCTTGATCCACATGGTGGAACACCAACCATAGGGGTTCTCTAGAAAAACTAATTCTAATCTCTTGTTAACTAATTCTCCTGTAAACCTCTTGATCCACCATTGAACACAGAGGTTCTCTAGGTCCACAGATCCTCTAGGTTCAGAGGACCTGTGAACTTCTTGATCCACCAACCAATATTGCCCAAATTTTCCAGGTTTCCGCAACGGACATAGATGACAATCTGAACGGCAGGGTGCGCTATTCGATCGACTCTGGCGACGCCAATCGGGACTTCACCATCGCAGAAGACACGGGCGTGGTGCGAGTGGCCAAGAACCTCAACTACGAGCGCAAGTCGCGCTACGAGCTGATAGTGAGAGCTGAGGATTGTGCAGGTGATGTGGTGCGTTCGGATACGTCCAAAATTTCCATATCAGTATCGGACATCAACGACAATCCGCCTACATTTCTGGACTCGCCCTATCTGGCCTATGTCATGGAGAACGTGGTGCCCCCCAATGGCGGTTATGTGATCACTGTGAGAGCTTTTGATGCTGATACGCCGCCGTTTAACAACTTGGTGAAGTACTTCATCAAAGAAGGGGATACTGATATATTCAAAATCAACGCTTCCACTGGGGATATATCGCTGCTCAGAGCTCTGGATAGGGAAATACAGGATGAATACGTGCTCAATTTGGTGGCTATGGATACTGGTAAGATTTTTGACAATATTGCAAAATTTATAATAGGTTCACCAAAGTTTCAAAAATTTGTTCAAAGTCTCAAATAACTGTAGTGTATAGTTTAACGTTGTCTAATCTTGAAGTGGTTTATGTAGTAATGTGTACGTGGCTATTATAGTAGGTGCAAGAATTGTTCGTATCCCCTCTCATCTAATTATAAATAAATTATTTGAAGGTATTAAATACGTCTCTGTCCGTTAGAGTCGAACATGAAATGTCACGAAGCGGGGTTCTCACGATATTCCGATTAGCATCTACATTACCGATTGTAACGAACTGGAGACAAAGCGGTCTCTTCTTCATCTTCCTCTCGTTCGTCGGCTTGCGCCTCTTCTGCTTCTTCTGCGTCTTGGGCTCTTCGATCCGGGCCGTTTCTGGTCCATCGGATGCTTTATGTCGAAGGGGTGATGGTGCATTTTGTCCAAGCGGGTCGTGATTCGATCTCTACAGGGTGTCTCCGTAATTCCCAGTCTTTTTTGTTGTGTGTTTTTTTTTTTATTCCGCGCATCGATTTCAATCTAATCTCGGATTTATTATTGGATGGATCTTTTATCGTGTTTGCCGCGTCATTAATTGGGTACTTTTTTATGCATAATTTAAAGGTATAGTTTATGCAAAATAAAGTTAAATACACGTCACCGTAAATTTGCAATTATAATCGGTTCAACACAGAACCACAGTTGAACTACGCATCTACCACCGGGCCTAAGAAAAAAATTATTATTTTATATACAAACGTTAAATTTTTATACAGTGTGTCCACTTAAGTTCGCACCATATGGGAAACTTTTTTATTGTTAATATTACGAAAAAAAGTTATTCTTCATAAAAAGTTCTGCATTGACCAAAACCTAAAATGCAATCATCAGATATTAAAAATTTTCAGTCGTATACGAGGTTTGTCAAAAAATGTGATTTTTGACCAAGAGTATAAAGTACCTTTATTTTTGAAAATATCAAAAATTATTATAAAGAAAAAATGTTTAGAATTATCAAAAACTTTCAAATATTCAATATTGTTTATTTATAAAAATATTTTTTTCGGCATTTTTTCTTGAAAATATTTCGTGAAAATGTTGGAAATTTAAGTTTGGACTTTTTTGCATAATTAATTTAGGATGCACCGGCATTTTTTATTTTTAAAAGTAGTGCCGGATTTCACATTTCACTTTCCAAAGTTTTCACAGAGAAAATGTAAAAAAAAATATTTTTATAAATAAACAATATTGAATATTTGAAAGTTATTTTTAATTCTAAACATTTTTTCTTTGTAATAATTTTTGATATTTTCAAAAATAAAGGTACTTTACTCTTGGGCAAAAATCACATTTTTTGACAAACCTCGTATACGACTGAAAATTTTTAATATCTGATGATTGCATTTTAGGTTTTGGACAATGCAGAACTTTTTATGAAGAATAACTTTTTTTCGTAATATTAGCAATAAAAAAGTTTCCCATATGGTGCGGACTTAAGTGGACACACTGTAATATAGATTTTTCTAGGATGATTTAATTTTTCTTTTTAACATTTTCTATGGACACAATGGCCCGTATTCAGCGCCCCATTTTAACTTTAAAAACGGTTTTAAAGTAACTTTAAGTCCTAACAAAGTCCATTATTGTTACTCCATAACAACAATGTATTGTATTGTAATGTATTGCTTTTGCAAATATGACGACATTAGTGACGTGCATCTAACTTTGTTTTGGTTAAAAGTATACATTGCATGTTTGATTTTGCGCTATAAAATGTATACAAAATGTATAAGCGGATAAATTTTCCGCTATCTCCGGCAAAATTGGTAAAAATCCGGACATATCGATATTGGGTTTTTTATGCGAGCCATAAATTATTATAGCGAATTTTCGTACCTATCCCGTACGCGCAACGTTAATGAGTTGCATTAATCGCCTGGAAGTTTACTAAGTGTTTGCCTATTATAATAAATGTCCGGCGGATATTATTTACGACGGATCGTCCGCGTCGGGGGGGAAGAAACGGGCGCTGCGGCTCGTGCAGATTTTAACGACTTTAATAAATATCGGCAATTACGAAATCGGTACTTTTACGGCCTATGAGCCGTTCCGAATTGGTACGTTTTATACTAGTATTATCAATAGGCGATGAAACAGTAGCGTTTAATTAAAGCCCGCTTGCAAAGTTCGCGATAAATCAGGCGGGCGCGGGTTTTTGAAATTAGATTTCGTTCGATATCTGGCAATTTCGAATGGACCATTAAACCCGGAGCCGAGTGTAAAATAGTCAATAAAATTTGCGGAACTGCTCCGCCGTATTTTCGTCTCGACCGCCTCCCTATAGAATAAGTGGAGTTGTCTATACCATTTAGATAAGCGCCCGAGCCGGGGAAATTGTGCTTTTGAATTTACCGTTGGATCGTAACGGCAACGGAATTATTAAAGTGTATCGAGATTAGAAGTATTTGCTCAAGACGGGACTTAACCATATAATTGAGCGGTGATTTATTGAAACGTCGGCCGTACGGGAAAATTATAATTAAACTAACTTTATCGAATTATCCGCCGCGTATATGTTCGCTTTAATTGAGATTTTCCACTAAATAAATTCGCCGATTTTTCACCATCATCAATTTCAACTCAACAAGTAGGTATATCTAACTTATTACGGGAATAAATTTCTAGCGTAGGTACGCCTAATCTTAACTCGCATTTTATTTCCTCCCCATCGAAGAATGCCCATAACACACTAGATTCCAATACCCACGGAACACGCAGTATATTTGACTGATATCTCGAGGAAATTTCTTACATATAAATGTACTTGGAAGCTGATGGATTTTTACAGATAATCGACCGAGAACGTTATCGCTGCAAGAGCGCGTTTCGGGATTAGTGCCTTCATTAGCGTACGCACTGATTTTCGAATTCAATCATTTATTATACAGGTTATTTATACATTTGTTTGCAATATGGTCAATTCAATGAGATTATTATTAAAATAATTAACAGTGGGTTGGAGTGTTTGTTGCACCCATTATAGAGCATTGCACTTGCAATTTTTATGAGTTAAACAAAGATTATATTAAAGCAACAATGGGTTAGAGTGAGAAAGTAGGAAAATCCCGCAATATAACGTTTTCTTTTTCATTTATATGGGACCTAATGGAAGTTGTCTTTGTTGCACCCATATTACATACAAATTTGCACTTGTTTTGAAGTTGCACTCGATTTGAATTTCAGTTTTAAATCGATTCAACTTTGGATAGAATCGATTCTAAATAGTCTATTTCTGTGATTCCCGGGACTCAGTAGGACAATGGAGAAGACCACGATGTGAGATATGCGGATTTCGGCAAAAGATACGATTAGAAATGATTTATTAGAGCTCAAAACCGTTTTCAGTTGCTCAAAATGTGTTATAATTAACAAGATATAGCCCTTTGAAATTTAAAAATTTCGGGTTTTGACTCATACCTTATCAACCAATCATAAACCACTCACGTTTTGTTGTATAGTAAATAGTATGAATTTTCGAACGCAGTAACAAAGAATACACAAACGAACAAAAATCAAACTGTCATTTGTCAGATTTTTCTGAAAAAATGCACAAAACAAATTACACGAATTGCAGTTCGGCACAAAACACTTTACTGATAATATTGACGTTGACAAGAATGTTGCCAAATAAATTTTTCAGGACCATTATTTGTGTTTTTAACACGAAAATCGGTTACAATTTATACAGATGAAGATGTTATTTCTATATTAATATATCGAATTATCCATTAGGTAATGGAAGAAATGGATAAATCAGAAAATGTTTATTGCAATAAATATACAAAAAACGCACATTTTGCGGAGTAAAGAAGAGTAATAGGAAACCTGGCAAACTTGCTAAATGTGACTTCTCTTTGAAACTCTCGCTGTAATTGGTGCAGAGTGTATGACGATTGTGTGACATTTTTCAAACTTTAAAAATTAATTGCGGCCTTATTTGGCCACAGAAAAAAATAAAAATTTCATTAGGCGCCTTCTTAGAACACACGGTTTTGAAAAATAAAAATAAAAAAAAGTCGTGTTTTTCTCCATTACAAGTTTTTGGTAAAGCAAAATTGAGTTGAAAGGCAAAATCGAAGAATTTTATGTCTGGTTGAGGCCGAATTCTGGTCCGACGCTGGCCGGCGATCGGATAGAGTGAAAAACCGGACGAAAGAAAAAGACGGACGGCTTTTCATCGTGGTTTATTGTGTGCATTAAACACATCAATGTAAACTCGTTCAGATAAATTCGGTTTCGATGGTTCATTAGCACGGAAAAGAAGAGTGGTCGCCATCTTATTGGTTAACTCCGCATCCTGTTAACTATATATACGAATTTTATCGTAACGCGTCATTTTATTTGTTTAGTTCGCTGTTTTATTAACGATTATTATAATAAAGTAAATAAAAATGCCTGAATTATGCACGCGATGCGCCGCAGAGAATCCGCCTCTGCTAGATGCTGTACCATATGCATCGCATAAAAAAAACGTACAAATTGCACCACAATTCAAAGATTACTTAATCGGGATTTAAAATCACGTTTAGATACCTATGTTGCGCGGAATATGTCCGCTCCGAAACAGATCCACCGATAAACGGCATTCCAATTTGTCGGCGTTAGAGGAGAAAAGGGGCGAGTTTGTGTATACCGAGAAGCCCGGAGCGCGGAGCTCTATCCGCCTAAATCGAAATCCGGAATCGCGTATCTCTACGAAAGTACGACGTTCGTTTCGAAACGGAGACAAGACAGATCGTGCCGCTTGCGTTTCGGTTATGGTCGCTTCGAGTTATTATAGATTTGACCCCGCCGTCGGTTCAAGTGCTCATACTCTTTTAATACCTTCCTTTATGCTTTTTTTTTGTTTCGACTATCCCGCTAGTCGATGCCTATCACATTTATTTATCGGCTGGCTGCAATATTTTATTGTTCTACATTACACGACATCGATTGCATAACAACCGAAGCACTTTCGAAAGCCCTAACAAGCGCAATCATATCTACTGTCGTACACTTCCTTGTTTGCGGGCGAAAAATAACCATTCCAGAAGAGAATTGCCAATTAGAATCTACCTTCAATTCCCCAACAAATTTGAATGTACACTGTGTCCCATTTTGGTCGCGACTGGGGGTTATTAGACTTGATAGGACATTTCGGTTTTCGCGAACCTGTACTACTTTTTTGTCAAACTTACAATGGCACAAACAGATTTTTTAAATCTCTTTTCATTTTTGAGTTACAGGGCGATAATGAAAATTCTGACTTATTCAGCCACCCCCGTATCTCGTTTGCTATTGAAGATATTTTAAATGTGTAAACTGATTATTATAGATAATTTTACGTAGAATTCATAGGCGTCCTTAGTTTTTTTATGGGGGTTACCATTTCTGAAATATGACACCAACTTGTAATTTTTTTTATGGAACTACCTATATTTTTATTGCCTATTAAATTTGTTATTTTTTTCTCTTTTTAATGATGTGGCGAATTCTATATTTTGAATTTTCTTAAAACGCTCAAAAAAGAGAAAAACTATTTTATTATAAAAATGGTTAGGGGGCTTTGCGGAAAAACAAAAAAAAATCGTAGAAATGTTTTATTTAATATTCTCAACAACTATTTTTGTTCTAAAAGTATTTTATTTTGGTTTTTCTGCATAGCCCCCTAACCATTTTTCGAATAAAATAGTTATTCTCTTTTTTGAGCGTTCTAATGAAATTCAAAATATAGAATGCGCCATATCATTAAAAAGAGAAAAAATTACAAATTTAATGGCCAATAAAAATATAGGGTGTCCCATTAAAAAAGTTACAAGTTGGTGTCATATTTCAGAAATGGTAACCCCCATAAAAAAACTAAGAACGTCACTGAATTCTACATAAAATTCTCTATAATAATCAGTTTACACATTTAAAATATCTTCAATAGCAAACGAGATACGGGGGTGGCTGAATAAGTCAGAATTTTCATTATCGCCCTGTAACTCAAAAATGAAAAGAGATTTAAAAAATCTGGCTGTGCCATTGTAAGTTTGACAAAAAAGTAGTAAAGGTTCGCGAAAACAGCAATGTCCTACAATCGCTAAAAAATGTACAATTAGGTGGGCGTCTGTTTTGATCACTCATTAATATCTCCCAATAATTGGACAATAAAATAGCACTGTTAAGTGGGTGCTAAGTTCACGCAGGTATTTTTGTATTACACTTGTGCATTAAGCAAACAAAAATCTGGCATCTTGAAAGTTATTTCCTAAAAAAATCCGGAACTCGATTGACATAAAATAGTACCTACTATTACTTATACAATAACGGTACCATTTCAGCGCAGGTGTCCGAATTGTCGACTTTGGTGGGCGCAAACGTTTCGATGCCTATATAAATTTGCGCCGCAATCTAAAGCGCGCGGTGCCTCTTAAAACATTTTTTACGGCCGATGCATTAACCGATGCAGATTTCATCCTCGCCCGTTCTAAATGGAAATGCTTTTTAAAAACATAAGCTGATTGAATGCGCGCATTGTTTATTTTTACTGACCCGAATGAACCTTTAAAAGTCTCGCAAATGCTTCGGCACGAAACCATTTTTTTTGTCGTTCGTTTTACTTCATATCTCATCCCTATCCGTTCCAATAATGGATCTTTATGTTCGAAATTTTAGTCTTCTTTAACCAACACTTTTAGTAGATACTAGTAAAATAATTCGTATAATTTCCTCAGGTTCTCCGCCATTAACGGGAAGCGGAACAGTTCGAGTGGTGGTCCAAGACGTAAACGACCACAGTCCCGAGTTCAAACGACAATCCTACCGAGCCCTAATCAAAGAGAACTTACCATCAGGCACTTGGGTCGTCACCACCGTGGCCACCGACAAAGACATCGGCCTCAACGGCAAGATCCGGTACAGCCTCATCGGCGACAAAGTGGAGCGGTTCAAAGTGGACCAGAACACCGGAGTCATCACCACAGCTGTGACCCTAGATAGGGAAGAGATTGGCTCCTATTACCTCACGCTAATGGCGCAGGATTGCTCCGCCACTGAGCCGCGCGCCACTGCAGTGAACCTCACCATCCACGTCTCCGACGAGAACGACAACTCCCCGTTGTTCGACTCCAATAAATACGAAGTGTATGTCTCCGATCAAACGAAGGCCGGGGAGTTTGTGTTTGGCGCAAGGGCTATCGATGAAGACTTTGGTATCAACTCCAGGATATCCTACCAGCTGGCTGGAGAGCACTCGAAAAATTTCACCATCAACGAGAAAACTGGAGTGATCAAAGCCGTGTACGATTTACAGAGGTCTTCCACCAGCATCTTCAATCTCGAAATAGAAGCTTTGGACGGCGGTAGACCTCAGAGGAAGACCAGTGCTGAGTTGAAGATATTCCTCAAGCCGGGGCATTTCTTCCCTAAATTCGCCACGCTCACCAAAACCAAGTTCGTTCTATCCGAAAACGTGGAAGAAGATAAAATAATCGCCAGAGTGAAAGCATCTTCACCGAAGAAAGGACCAGCTTCCGAAATAAAATACCTAATAGCTGGCGGTAACGTAGGAGAAGCCCTAAAAATCGACAAGAACAACGGCGAAATCCAGATCACAGGTCGCGGTTTGGACTACGAAGTATCACCAATCTACGAAGTCTGGATCGAAGCCCAAGACTCAGACACTCCTCCATTGAGAAGCGTCTTACAACTAACCATCAACGTTACAGACGCCAACGATAACGCTCCTGTTATGAACAGCCTGCTCTACAACGCTTCTGTTATGGAAGAAGAAGCACCACCATTGCTGGTAGTTAAAGTATCAGCAGCTGATATAGACTCCGGCGAGAACGGCGAAATCACCTACAAGCTCCTGCAGGACTTCGAAGGAGCCTTCGAAATCGACGCCCAAAGCGGAGAAATCTACACCAACGTGAGACTCGACAGAGAAGATATCTCCAATTACGAGCTTACAGTAGAAGCTGTAGACCAAGGGGTACCACAACAATCCGGAACAGCTACTGTATTAGTAACAGTGCTGGATAAAAACGACAATCCACCGAGATTCACTAGATTATTCAGTGTAAACGTTACTGAAAACGCGGAGATCGGCTCGTTTGTCATCAGACTCACCAGCTCGGATCAAGACGTCGGATCCAACGCCAACGCCACCTACATATTCGCCGAGAACCCGGGCAACAAGTTCAAAATAGACCCCATCAGCGGCAACGTCACAGTAGCTGGGCACTTAGACCGCGAGCAACAAGACGAGTACATACTGAAAGTGGCGGCTGTAGACGACGCCTGGAGATCAGAAACTCCTCTAACCGTCACCATCCAGGATCAGAACGACAACGCGCCGGAATTCGAGCACTCCTACTACAGCTTCAACTTCCCCGAGCTGCAGAGGGCCGTGGTGTTCGTCGGGCAGGTCACCGCTACGGATAGAGACAAGCAGGGGCCGAACTCTGTGATTAGTTACTCGCTGCAACAACCGTCGGATTTGTTCACCGTGGATCCCGCTTCCGGGGAGATATTCAGCAAACGCAGCTTGAGATACAAGTACACTTTACTGGAGTCCTCCCCGGAAAACACCTACTCGCTGACTATTCTGGCTACCGACAACGGCAAACCTCCGATGTCTTCGGAATGTTTGGTCACCATCAATGTAGTGGACGCCAATAACAACGCTCCAAGCTTCGAGCAGCAGGAGTATCTAACTCCTGTGCCTGAAGATGCTAGAGTAGGCCAGGAAATGTTGCGAGTACTAGCCAAAGATGAGCTGGATGTGGGAGTAAACGCAGAAATCGAATATTCTGTAGTAGGCGGTAATGGCTCCAAGCATTTCGTGATTGACAGTAACACCGGTTGGATCGAATTGAATGAAAAAGTGTTCGGCGTCGGGACGGTGTACAATTTGAGAATAAGAGCGAGCGATAAGGGAATACCACCGCAGCAAAGCGAAACTGCTGTAACACTCATCATTACAGGCGAGAATAAGTACAGTCCAGTGTTTACTGCTTTGAGCTACCAAGTAATAGTGCCGGAAAACGAGCCGCTGGGGTCGACTATTTTGACTGTGAGCGCTTCGGATCGAGACCAAGGACCCAACGGCATGATACGCTACAGAATATCGGCTGGAAACGAACGGAAAGAGTTTACTGTTGATACAATGACAGGAGCAGTAACCATTCTGCAACCTCTAGATTACGATACGATCCAGGAGTACCACTTGAACATCACGGCCGAGGATCTGGGCTTCAAACCTCGCAAATCCACGGCTATGTTGACTATAACTCTGACTGACATCAACGATAATTCGCCCACTTTCAATCAGACTTCGTACGATGCGTATTTGTCCGAAAATTTACCATCCGGCAGCTTCGTTTATAAAGTGGTAGCTACTGATATCGATTCGCCGAAGAACGCCATCATCGAGTACTCCATAACCGACGGACCTGATAAAGAAGTGTTCGCAATCAACAAAACCACCGGCGTGATTGTATCAAAAATCACGTTCGACTACGAAGAGGAAGATTTCTACACCCTGAACGTAGTGGCTTCCAATCCGGATTCAACAATGTCTGGTTTGACAGTAATAAAAGTCCATATAACTGGTATGAACGAGTTTTACCCGCGGTTCGTACAATCGGTGTTCCATTTCGATGTTTCCGAGTCCACGGAAGTGGGCACCACAGTAGGTACAATCCAAGCTACTGATCAAGATGGTGGCGAGGATGGTAAAGTGTACTACCTACTGATTGGTTCTAGCAACGATAAAGGCTTTACTATTAACTCCGAAACAGGCGATATTATAGTATCCAGGAATCTGGATAGGGAAACGCAAAGCAGGATAGTACTGACTGTGATGGCTAAAAACGCTGGAGGTATCAGAGGCAATGATACCGATGAAGCGCAGGTTATTATAACAGTGCAAGATGGAAATGATCCGCCAGAATTCTCGCAGAGTGTTTACGAAACTGAAATATCCGAAGGAGCTGAAGTAGGAACTAAATTAGTAACGGTCAAAGCAGTGGATAAAGATGTCAGGGCGCAAAACAACCAATTCAGCTACTCCATAATCGGAGGGAACATCGAACAGGCCTTCAAAGTAGACCCGCAAACTGGAGAAATACAATCATCCAGAATATTAGATAGAGAAACTGTCCCGAATTACTCAATAGTCATCGGTGCTATCGATACCGGAATTCCACCACAAACCGGAACAACCTTAATCAAAATTCAAGTTACAGATGTAAACGATAACGGACCAATATTCGATTCTCCACCAGTTGGTTATGTACCGGAAAATAAACCACCAAACACTAAAATTATGGTACTGTCAGCGAAAGATCCAGATCTGCCTCCAAACGGCGCTCCCTTCACCTACAATCTAGTCGGAGGAAAGCACAAAAGCTACGTTAAAATAGACAAACATTTCGGTACCATCACCACCACGAAAGTACTAGACAGGGAATCGACGCCGGAATTGAACGTGATAATAGAAGTCGAGGACAGCGGCGTGCCGAAAATGAAATCGCAACACAACGTGAGGATATTGGTGCAAGACGAGAACGACAGTCCTTCCAGTTCGCGATCTGTACACGTCTTGCTGTATGTGTATAATAACTCTTACCCAGTGGGAAAAATCGCCGATGTACATCCTAATGATCCCGACGTAATTGGCGACTATAAATGCAAAATATTACAACCGTTTCTACCGGGAGTTTTGTCTATTCCTACGGGATGTAATTTGCATACTTCCCGAGTAACCCCAGGGCAAGGATTCTCCCTTTCTGTTTCGGGAAACGATGGCAGACATTCAGACGTAGTTTCAGCTGTTACTGTAGAGTTTCTTTCATTCGATAATACAACAGTGGATAACTCGATTACGATTAGAATTTCGAATATAACGGCCGAAACGTTTCTCTCCCAGTACTACAGAAGGGTATCCGATGCTTTAAAAGCAGTTATAAACGCCGATGAGAATTTAATTATCTACAGTCTGCACGACCACGAAGGCAATCTCGAAGTAACATTGGCAATCAAATTTAAAAACGGCTACAAAAGCAAGCTCCAGACCATCAGCAAAATTCAAAGCAAAAGAGAAGCTCTATCGAACATCTTCCAGAGCAGAGACATCATAATAGGGTACTCGCCTTGCGGTCAAAACACCTGCGAAAACGGAGGAATATGCTTGGAATCTCTCACAGTTAAAAAGACCACAATCATAACCGACAGTCAAAACATCATCCTAACATCACCATTAGTAGTTCACGAGTACAAATGCCAATGCGCAGACGGCTTCGCCGGATCCACCTGCAACAAACGACAAGACCCCTGCTTGCCCAATCCCTGCAAGTACGGCGGGCAATGCCGAAGGCAGGGCTTCAATTTCCACTGCATATGCCCGCCGGGCAAAGACGGCAGGCAATGCGAATCGCAGAAGGACGACGCCTGCTTCGAGAATCCTTGCCAGAACGGCGGATCCTGCAGGGAGAGCCCCGACGGCTCGTCGTTTTTCTGCCTCTGCAGATCGGGCTACAAAGGCAACCAATGCGAAGTGGTGGCCGATTCCTGCAGGCCCAATCCTTGCCTACACGGCGGCCTGTGCATGAACCAAAAGCCTGGCTACAAGTGCAGCTGTGTGGATGGACGGTACGGCCGGCATTGCGAGAAATCTACCTATGGGTTCCAGGAGCTGTCCTACATGAGTTTCCCGTCTTTGGACGCCGCTACTAACGATATATCATTCGTGTTTGCCACCACGAAACCCAACTCGCTTCTGATCTACAATTATGGGTTACAAACGGGCGGTAGAAGCGATTTCGTAGCAGTGGAACTGGCGGGTGGTAAAGCTGTTTTCTCTTTCGGCGGTACCAGAACGGCCATTACATCAGTAAGCGTCGGAGGAAAAACCAATAACCTAGCAGACGGTAATTGGTATAAAATAACAGCCACGAGAAACGGCCGAGTCGTTTCTTTGAGCGTCGGTAGCTGCACCGAGCAAGGAGATGTCTGCGAGGAATGCAGACCAGGAGACAGCTCTTGTTATGCTGATGAAATCGGTCCCAGCGGGTGAGTTTTCAAACTTTAATTTTGCTGATAAAGAAAGCATTACATTTCCTCCTTTTATCTTGTTTCAGAACGCTGAACTTCAACAACCAGCCGCTTCTGATCGGCGGATTAATCAGCGCTGACCCGGTGCTGGAACGTCCAGGCCAAGTCCACTCCGACGATTTAGTGGGATGCGTCCACAGCGTGTCCATCAACGGCCGCCAGTTGAACTTGAGCCAACCCCTATCCTCCGATGGCATCCAGAACAAATGCGTCCAGAAGGGCTCCTGCCAGAAACCATCAGCAAACCCCTGCTTGGGATTCGGCTCGTGCATCGACCATTGGGATTACATCAGCTGCAGATGCGGAAGCTCTTTGATTTCCCCGAATTGCCACTCAGCTCTGCAACCCATCAGCGTCAGCGACGGCGGCTTCGTCGAATTCTCCGTGTCGAAGAAGCACCGGAGGATGCAGCTGTTGGACAACATCTACAAGGGCTCCACGTTGTGGAGCTACCAGAAACAAGCCAACGGAGACTCGAGTGCTGGGAAGAGCGTGAGCGTGTTGTTCCGTACAGTCCAACAGAACGGGATAATTCTTCACGCCACCAGCAATAAATACTACACCTCCATAGAGTTAATCGAAGGGCAGGTATACTACATCAGCAAACTGTCTTCGTTGGTTAACATGACTGATACTCGAGTAGTGAACGATGGAAATTGGCATAATTTGACTCTATACACCTTCGGAAGGAGCATACGGATTATTTTGGATAACGAAAAATTCGGCGATGAGCTAGATACAGCTGGTGTTCACGACTTCCTCGATCCTTACTTGACATATCTCTCCATCGGAGGCGCATCCGCCGAATTCTACCACTCAACGCCCAAACCATTCGAAGGCTGCTTCGCCAATTTCACCATCAACAACGAAATCCAGCCCTTCAACGGCTCCGGTTCGATATTCCCCGACGTGCGCTACCGAGGCAGAGTCACGCGAGACTGCAAAGGCCCCATCGGGATCGGCACGGCTACCGCTCCCGACCCCCTCAGCATCGGCATCACGCTCGTCATCGTCTTCTTCGTGGTGCTGCTCGTCGCCATATTGGTGTCGTTCGTGGCGTTCCGGCTGCGCAAGCAGTACAAAGAGAAGGGCAGCGCTTCGAGCAGCCCTGGAGGGATCCAAACGAAGCAGAACGGCAATCCCATGCTGGGCTCCAGCGGCATCAGCTCCAGCAACGATAACGTGTTGAGCAGAGTGATGCATGGAACAGACAGCGCCTTGTCTTACCACACCGATGGAGACGTGATCCGGGGTATAGGAGGGCATTCTCTGGTGGGGCCGGAGCTACTGTCGAAGAAATACAAGGAGAGGGATATCCTGCAAGGGGATTTACCGCGGCCTCAAAGACCTGATATCATCGAACGGGAGGTGATCAATAAAGGCCCGCCGATTAGAGACGAGCACCATCCTCCTATACCGCCGAATTCGAATCACAGCCACGAGCACGTTCCTAATGATTTGAACTCCGAAATTCCAGAACACTACGATTTGGAGAACGCCAGTTCGATAGCGCCGTCTGATATAGACATCGTGTACCATTACAAAGGCTACAGGGAAGCCGGAGGGGTGAGAAAATACAAAGCTACACCACCACCTGTAGCAGGATACCATCACAAACATCCTGGTAGTCAAACTCAAAGGCACTCCGGGTTTCCCCCGAGGGTTCCGCCAGTAACTAGTCCAAATCAACGGCCTCATCAGAGCACACCGCTGGCCAGACTGAGCCCCAGCAGCGAAATGAGCGCCCAACAACCTAGGATACTAACATTGCACGACATCAGCGGGAAGCCCCTGCAAAGCGCTCTACTAGCCACCACCTCGAGCTCCGGCGGGGTGGGCAAAGACGCGCTGCACAGCAACAGCGAAGGCAGCCTCAACAGCCCGGTGATGTCGCAGCTGAGCGGCCAGAGCTCGAGCAGCCGCAAGGCGGCGGCGCCGCCGCCCGTCGCCGCCTCCTCGCCCGGCATGGGCCTCACCGCCGAGGAGATCGAGCGGCTGAACTCGCGCCCGCGCACCTCCAGCTTGGTGTCCACGCTGGACGCGGTGTCCAGCTCGAGCGAGGCGCCGCGCGGCGGCGGCGGCGGCCACATGAACCACCTGCGGCACTCGCCGGTGCCGGAGACGCACCACAGCAGCACCACCACCGACGAGAGCGGCAACGACAGCTTCACGTGCTCGGAGATCGAGTACGATAACGCCAGCTTGAACGGGGATAAGTACAAGCCGAATGAATCGGAGTCGAGGCGGAACGACTCCGGATCGGGGAATAAGAATAATATACCGCCGCCTTCGTACGATGGGTTCGATTCTTCGTATAGGGGGTCGATGAGCACGCTGGTGGCTTCTGATGATGAGATCGGGGGGCCCATGTACAGGCAGAGTGCTGGTTCGCCTTCGACGACGGCGCTGGGATGGGATTACCTGTTGAATTGGGGCCAGAATTTCGATAGTTTGGCGGGGGTGTTCAAAGATATAGCGGAATTACCGGACGCTGTTAACGGTAGAATACCGTCCTCGTTGCGATTAACGAACGCTTCCAAACCTTCTGAAGAATACGTGTGATTCGTGTGATTAGCGAATGTGTGTGTATATGAGTGCAATTTATAGGAATAATGTAAAAAAAACTTTTCGATGAAATTGAATTATTAACCTTGTATCAAGGGTTCGAGATATTGTAATTTTCTTGCCATATTTTTTGTAATTTTATTTGTAAATTGTCGAAACGATGATATCGATACTGATATTCTATGTAAATACCTTACTAAAGACTTTAAAATTTATTTTATAAAGAAAACTAACTATTACCGTTGTTTTATTGTGCTCGACGTTTTAATGGATCGCCAAACGATTTCAATAAATTTAAATTTTATTTTACAACGTTTTACAGTAAACATTTGTACTCATAACGGACAATTCTCGCGACATAATCGAAAATTGTCAAGCTTTAAAAACCGATACCATAAAAATACAACTAATATAATCAGAAAAAAACATCACAGTGCAAAATAAAAAAGAAACTCGTTCAACAGTAGCTCAACTTCGACATATTCGTCTAATTTGAAAAAAATAAAATATTTTGTGCATATAGCTAGCAAATTACACTTTGCAGTTTCCGTGTTAAATCAACAAAATAATAGAAAATCTCATAAAAACTTTTGTAGAACAATAAATTTACGATAACTCTACGATGACGCTGGGAATTACAAAAAAATATACCTAAATGAATTAAACTTACATCAAAATGGATTAGGATTAATAAATATCTAAGGGAAGACGACAATAAATGCCACTAAAAATAACCTACAAGGTGACTATGAGATATTTAAGATTTGCCATCGTAGATTCATCGCATAAATAAAAATAATACAGGGTGATGTTTAGAAATACGTCGCTACATGGATGACGCACTAAGTTGCAGAGGTCGACGTAGCCACGCTATCGAAACAAGGTTTACATACCGGCACGGGTATACGAGAATCGTGACCAGGAAGAGCGACTTTCTTCGATATGCAACGTTGACAGAATATCTCGCCGCATTTCCTGCAGTGCATCTACAAGAAACAATAATTATTAATCACAAAAGTTGATGAAATCGGACAAAAAACTCGTTTCGATTACCTTCTTACTGAGCTGATCCAACGCCAACGAGCAACTGCACTCGTCTGCGTTCCTCAACGATTTCCAATCGATGGCCACCGAATCGATTTCTTTCACCACTCGATCCAAATCGAGAGAATCGTCGTTTCGATTCGCCAACGATTCGTCGTCTTTGCTCGGCTTCCTCTCATAAGTTGACTTGTTGTCCGAATAGGCGTTGTCCAAAGGCCGGCAACGGTCCTCTCGTTTCGTCTGTTTGCTAGTCTTGCGCTCCATTGATCTGGCGATCAACGATTTGACGGAAGAAAGTCGCTAAAAACAGTTAAATAACACTAATAAGATATGGTTTTAAATGCATACAGATTAAGCCCCGGTTGTAGATGCCACAGGTGAACGTCAGTTCAACCAAACTGCGAGTACTGCAACACAAATTTGCAACTAAACTCGGTTCAACGCAGAACCACCGATCAACTCTGCATCTACAACGGTGCCTTATTAATATTTGTCGAGTTGGTACCTTCGTCAAGTATTTGACGTGCTCGTCAAGGGAAAACGCGTAATCGGATGTAACCAGAAGCAGATCGGCTTGGGGTTCCCGCGGATGGACGCCGCTCTCGAATCTGCAGTACATGCTCCTCCAGAACCTGCAAAGAATATTTTTTAGAACAAAATATTCACCTAGACTTATTACCACTCAATTACTTGATATTTTGCGGCAGCAAATTGGGAACCAGTACTTCTGGAACGTCTTCATCTGCTGACCCGTACAAAGGGTTGATGTACTCGTTCAAATGATTCGCCATGTAGCCCCACAACGAGTACGTCCTCTCCGACAATCTAAAACAATATAACAATTTAGTATGTACTTGTTTGTAAAATATCTTTATCCTACCTCATTTCCCTTCTGTCTTTTTCGCAATTGCCTACGAACGTGCCGAACTGGCAGGAGTGCACGTGGTCGTGCAAGGCGTACAAAAACGCTTCGTTGAATTGAAAAGCGGCGGGGAATTGCCGTTGTAATTGCCACGTGGCGTCCAATAGTTGAGTGAATATGGGCGATATCTCTTTGGGATCGGGCCGGGCGTGGCCGCATCTCTCGGAGAATTTGTGCCCGAACGCCAGCCAGTCCTTTTCGATCATAGCCTAAAAAATAATCGTTTGGTATACAGGATGTTTCAAAAACAGGTGACTAACACACGAGAAGTAGTATCTACCTGATAACCGGATATAGTCCTATAAAACGGATCCAACAGAACTGAAGCCAGAGAACAAACTTGAGCCGTCCTGTCCCAACCGTCCGAGCAATGAACAACCACACTAACACCCTTCGTGACAGTTTCTGAGATGAATAGAGCCGTATCGAGGATGGATTTGATGTGTTTGAGCCACCCGCTCGATTCCAGGCCGCTCAGAAAGCTCGACATCGTCGGGTTTCTTTGATCACAAGCTGAAACAATAACGATATAATAACGAAATTAATTGATTATTAAGTCTCACTTTCAACAACTTTGGCTAGACTGCTTCTCATCACATGGATGTTTTCGATGCCGAAAAAATGGAATTTTATATTATCGTAAAACGACTCGTTTTCGTAACCTTTACCAGCTGCCCGGTTAGCCATCGCATTGATCTAAAACCAAATACAAACTCTATTAATCAGCAAATATTTCAAATCCCCATCTCACCTTCGGTCTAGTATCCACAACGCACATATACCCCGCATTGGGATTGGTATCCAATACAGCGTTCAACATTTGTTCATCCTCTAAACACCGGGCACTAAATCCGGATAAGGGTTGGCTGCATCTGCAGATACTGGCCTTGTTCTTGTGCAGGTACGACAGCACTGGCAGCCTGCCTTTCGAACGGAACCTCGAACTCCCCACCAGCACTCTATCACTCGCAGTGCTTGGTACAAACAGTACACGAGGGTAGGTATCGCACAACTATTAAAAACATAATTATTCCTCGCTGTACTCATTTGTATTTCTCACCTGATATTCAATGTTCAAGTTCGTCAAAGACCATTCCGCGTTGGGCACAGCCATACGCCTGTACTCCTCCTGTAAATCGTGGAAACTCCAACCGACGAACCTGCGTATCTCTTCAACGGGAGGGGTGTAGGAGAAACAGTACAAATCCTCCAGGTTAGGAGGCTGGGATAGCTGCTGTAGGCTTATGTAAACGTCATGACAGTCCCTTTCTCGGGGGATTACGAACGTGACGGAGAGGAAAGTTTTTGTACGTATGAGCAACGGGGAGCCTGTGGTGGAGAGCGGTAGCTTCTCCAGGGTGGAAACGTGCATGTGGGGTATCTGCAATTGATGAGTAAATGTAATAGGGGTAATTAAATATGTTTTCGTGATACTAACCCATGTTTCTTTTTTGGCCTCGGGCTCGTTGAAAATTAGATGGGTGGTGGTTAAGTATAAGGTTCCTTGTGATGGGATTTTTGAATATCTGTCTAGCATTCGAACATTTTCCACCTATACAAACAGAAAACATAAAACATTATTCAAATGATAACGTACAGATTAATCAATAACTTATGGTCTATAATTGGCAATATAATTTTATTGTGTAATTCTAAATGAGTAATTTGTGCCTTTATGTGTTGTACTAATACTATTAAAATATTTTTATATGTTATTGTTAAACAGTAAACATTATATTTTACTATATAATAATTAGGTTTTTGTGTTTTTCTTAATACTTACCTTTGGGGTTTTAATCAATTCCATCACTAAAAAAATGGTGGTTTAACAAACTATTTATATGTTTTTAGTTGTTATTTAGATAAGAAACCCAGAATAATCAAATATTTAGTTTAATTATCTGGTTTATTTGTTAATGTATTTGACAAACATGACGTGCCTGTGACAATGACAGAACAGACAGCTGACAGCTGAGCTGACTGATTTCATCAAACTGTAGTTGGAAATATCATGTCGTATATTAAAAAAAGAAGAATTTGACATATGCATTCTAACCTTAAATAAATGCGAAAATATTAATAGAAATGAATTTAAATAAATTGAATATTATTTGGAGGTATGTTGCATATTTAATCTAAACAATAATTTCACATTACTATATGTTATTTTTCAGATGTTCGGTCTTTCCAAAACAAGCGATATTAAGTCCAATATCCATTCAAAAATGTGTAGTCTTAAACAAAAGCACAAATCGCTCCAATAAGGATAGCAGTAGCAGCAGTAGCAGCAGCTCTGACAGTGATGATGATGTTAAAGCCAAAAAACCAGCACCTGTAAGCAAAAATGAAGAGACTGTTTCAAAATTAAATAGTCTTTTGGCCCAACTAGTTCAGGTAAGTTTATCCTCATTATACAGGGTGTTTCAAAAAAAGTGACCGCCTTGCTAGGATAGGTAGAACATGACAAAACAAGTTGGAAAATGTCAGTTTTCCATAGCCAACTGGAACATTGGAATATTGAAATCTACCTAGATAAGACAATAAAATATAGAAATAAATTACATGTACATTACCATGTATTATTTTTAGAACGACAAAGTGGCCCAGCCATCCCAATTAAAATTAGCCAGACCGAAGGACAAGAGAGTTCCCAAAGAACAACGTGAATCGAGAAAAATCGAAAGTGTTGGTAGGTTACTTATTTAACATCGCCTTTGCCTTTTATACACGATTGATTGATTTTTTAGAAAAGAAATTGGTTAAAGCTGTAAATGATGTAGCCCAAGATATTGGTGGAGATGTCAAGCAAACCGAATCCGAATTACTTTCTAAATTACTTAGCCCCGTTGAGGACAAGGAACCTTCAAAAAGTCTAAAGTATATTTACAAGTAATTGTAATATTATTGTGGTTAATAATGTGTTGTTTTTAGTGAGATCGTTCAAGGAATGAGAATTGAAAGGGAGAAGAAACCCGCCGAAAAATCGAAAGCTGAGCAGATCAGAAATATGTTACAAAATATTAAAGCTACAACAAAACCCAATCAAACTAGGGATCCCCAACAAAGAGGCAGATCCCGACCGCCAGTGCAGAGAGATCAATCGTACGTTTTCACTATTAATAATCCATTTAGTATTGAATATAATTTTATTTATTTATAGATCTATAATAAAAGTGGACTTGTTAAATTCTGCTCCTTTGGGAATATTTACCAACAAGGATTTGAAAGAAAAGCGTTTAGATACATGGCAAAAATTGTACCAAAACGAATTGAAATTGGCCGTTACACATCCACCGGCTAATTATTTCCAAGAAATGATTTTGTGGACAGAACAAGGAAAATTATGGAAGTTTCCTATTGATAACGAACAGGGTAATTAAACAATACAAAGGCAATTTATAATATTAATAATGTGAATTAATTAGGTCTAGAAGAAGAGAAGAAAGTGGATTTTTCGAAACACATCTTCCTGGAGGAACACCTGGAGCCCTGGTGCCCCCAGCGAGGACCTATAAGGCACTACATGGAATTAGTTTGCGTAGGTCTTTCCAAAAACCCCTACATAACAGTAGAAGCCAAAATCGAGCACATCATGTGGTACAAGAACTACTTCGAAGAGAAGAAGAAACTACTAACAGAAATCGGAGCCATCCCAACAGAAACCAAAAAACCAGAGAAGCAATTAGAATAAGCGAAAACAATGTAGCCGATTTCCTGTAGTTATATTCGCACTTTAAAATAAATCTATTCGAACGTGCGAATGATAAAGCTTTATTTCCGGCACCCATTCGCCGCCGAGCGTACATCAACCGCTCCGAAACAAAGCCGGGATTCCCCGTAATTAATATCCGCGAAAGTGGCATTCGAATCGTCAAAGTTGGCCGTAGGTGAAACGTGATTTATGCGAGTTGTTAAGCCGAAGTTGCGTCTTCCTAATAATATATCAATCTCTGGATAGGCCATTACCGCGTTTATCCAAACGCTGCTTCGTTATTTGCGAATTAAATTAGAATGAGACATTCAAACTTGCATAAAATACTAACTTTGATAATAAAAAGGATAATAAACATTACATTTGCAAGTAGAGAATGTTTTTTATACCTTACCCAATGTAGATGGAAAGATGGTATAGTTTATGCAAAAGAAAGTTAGCTGCACGTCACCAAAACTTTAGTACGTCACAAATAGGCAGTGTTGCCGAAGTTTTAGAATGTTTGCAAGATACAAGAATTTTCTAAAATTCCAAGGAAGATTTCTAGAGATTTAAAAGGTCAAATGAAACATTTCAATGGACTAGGTTTAAAACATGCATTATATTAGCAAAATTTATTAACAGTTGGTGCGCCGGAAGATCTATTTATCCAAAGATAAACGTCGGTGTGTAGTAAATGTAATGGTTTGGTGGCGAAGCCGCGCCGGTGCCTACCTTTGATTCCGTCACTGATATATTAGGAGACAAAAGGCCCATAATCTGGCGCACGGACGTCCGTAGATGCACACAACCGGTCCAATTAATTATCTATAGTAACGCTGTTTATAATCTGAGTAACCAATCCCATTACAACCGTATTCATGATTGATAATTACGTGTATACACGGCCAATTATTGCGTTTGCTGTGGCTGCCACTACGCAAACACGTCGATAAAAGATTTGATCCCTAGGCTATAATTAATGAAATGAGTAACTCAATTTAAGAAAGAAAATTGCAACAAACGACCGGAAAAATCAAAAAATTAACAGATTTTGTTCGAGATGTCTCAGAGGGATAGTTTAAGAGCAATTTTGCACAACTATTTCTATCGCTAATTTATTGGTTAATAAAGTTGTAATACAATTTCCAGCGTTTGTATATCCGTTTTAAAGCGCCATTCGAAGCGGGCGGCATTGTTTTTGTTTTTCGCTGGCGCTATCATCGAGTTTGTATTTTATGTTTAACCATTCTATTTGTGATACCGTGGCAGAAACCGCTTTAAGTTTTGATATATGACCGTGGTTCACAGCGCGATCCATATTTGTTTAAATTTTGACGAACGCTCGTCCCTGACAGGGCTAATATTTGCAAAAATCGCTCTTTGTCCCATTTGAATTCGGTAAACTATAGGGTGTCCTTTACAACTTGAACATTTCTATTTTGTGTAATATACATACCATTTTTGTTTGATGGTTTTTGTACATGTTAAATGTGCTATAATTACCTATGAGACCACACACATCATTTAAATAAAATACACAACACTATTGCAGATAAATATCCAAGGTGTCTGTAGCTAATTTTAACACGTCTTAAGTTATCATTTAAATAAAATTGCAGATAAATATCCAAGGTGTCTGTAGCTAATTTTAACACGTCTTAAGTTATTTTTCTAACATTTACAGGGTAAATTAGTGTAAATAATTACCGAAATGTTACACCACATAACTATTTTCATACCACTTTCGCGATGTTATTGATGTGAATATTCGATGGGAAAAAATCCTTTCCCCTATACTCGAAAAGGAATTGGAAATTTTCCGGGCATTATGCCGTTTAAATTCGACTTATTCAGGTGTCATCTTTCGCCATTACACGTGTGTTAACGATTTACGGTGAAAGTTTGTTGTATTAGCGTTGAAATTAAACCGTAAAACCGCCGTCCCGACGCCCGCGTTTTATTTTGCGATGAGGAATTTCCTCGGCGTTAATTAAAAGTCGCCAAGAAAAATTAATACGATACGGTTAATTAACTTTTTTTAAAGAAAATGGATATTTATCTACATTTGCCTATCTTATGAATTGAATTGGAATTTTAATGAAGTCCGATCACAGTGGGAAATTGGGTGTAAATGTTGCTGGTGCTCTGAGATAAGAATTATTCCTGCTACATTTTATAATTTATGTATTAATTTGAAATTTATTAGATACTATTATTTAAATTATTTAATATTCCTTCATCCTTTTGTCCCTTTTTGTACGGAAAATTTCCTCCAAACAATTTTTAAAGTTTGCTAATTCAATGTAAGAAAAGTAAGTATAAAACAAATTATTCATATTATAGAATTATACAGATTAAATTGAACGTGTAGACATTGGATTTGTTAATATTCCATAATGCCATTGAACTATCGTCTATTATAGGTCATATCGATATCGAAGCTCAATCATACTTCCAGAGAACTAACGCATTTGATCAAATTGCAAACGCTAAATTCGAATCTAATTAAAAGTTGAACGGGTTCAATGCTCACATAAATGCTCTATACAGGGTGGAAAAGTGGTCATAACTTTTAAACCACTCAGTATATTGCATTATACAATATTATATTTTTGGACTATCACGGTCAAAACATAACACTCTGTATAAAAATAACCAATTTTAAAATACGCAGCATGAAAGCATCTAGGGTAAAGTACGGATAGATGCCCCATTGGGATAGGTGCCCCGATCTCCAAAACCAACATTTCCAAAATCGCAACAAAAATTTTATAAACTAAATAAGAAGTGTCTGTCCATATATCTTAATGGTCCGTAGTCTGTTTTGGAAAAAAGACGCATCTTGCTTGTGTATCTTTGATTATCTCCGCAACAAACGCAAAAAATTCTTCAAACTTTCAAAACCAAGTTTTTATTGCTGCATAACTTTTGAAGTAGTAAAAAATTACACTCTAATTTTTTTATATACATACATTGGTTTATTAAGTACACACCTATGTGTTAATAGTTGCAATTTTTTATTTAGTTTATTTAAATAATAAAAGGGCATCTATCCGTACCAAAAAGGATAGTTGCCCCTAAGAAAATACATATACTATGATGCATTATTATGTCTTACATGAAATTTATTGGTTTTTAGTTGATATTTGTTGATTTTTTGGATATTTTTTAGTAACTACTACTTAATATTTTGCTATATATTATTTTAATAGTTAAAAATTAAAAATTAAATTTTGATATTTTTTTAACAAATACTTTAGTTTATTTATGGTTATTCACGGATTCTTAGGATTATCATCTAAAGATTACAAATCAAGCATATTAAAACTATGTATTTTACATATTTTAGTCCATAGGGCATAAATTTTACACTAAGGGCATCTATCCCCCCTTAACATTTTCATGGTGGGGCATATCTATCCGTACCGATAGGCATCTATCCTCCAAAAAATGGTTTTGTAAAAATTCAATTTTTTCAAAATCAGTGATTGTTAGGTCAATGAAAACAAATCATAATGTTGCACAAAGGATTAAACTAGCTATATGCGGAGGAATAATTATTGATAAATTAATAGTTTCAAAATTATGAGGCGATTTCAAAAAGTGGGGCATCTATCCGTACTTTACCCTACAACTTTTGTAAAGAAGTTTTTTTGATATTATACTGAGCTTCTCCATAGCGTGTCACCCTGTATAATCGCCTCCATATCTCGAGGAATCGATTGCAGTCTTAGCCAATTCATAAAAAATTAATCAATTAGTAGAATTAAAAATTTTACAAGCCGCATTTAACATCTACCATCTACTGATATTAAAGTTTTTGTTTACCCGTTGAATATAGAATTGTATTTCATAAAAAAAATCGACATCCACCGCGAGTAAATTTGTGTTTTTAATTTCGCGAGCGCATCGGAAAAGCGTAGAGAAAACTGGAAAAGCCGCTACGAGCGCCCAGGGAGCCATACATTGGCGTGCTGAGGGGTAATTGTTATTGCTCGGTTTTAATTCGGAGCCGTTTAATTTGCAGGAATTTGTATTCGATTTTTAATTTGATTTTCTCCGCTGGACCTCGATTTGATTAAAACATCAATGCCTTCATTGGAAATAATAATATTTGTAGTAATTTGGATTTTCCAAATGGAAATGGAGTTTATTTATAAAATTGTCCGCTACCTATAGGCAACCCATTTTAATTTCCAAATTATTATATGTATATACATTTTGAAAAAATATTACTTCCATAAGCAGCGGAGTTGAGCTGGTATTAAACAAAAAAATAACATCAATAAGTCGATATATATCACCCCTCCCCATTCGAAAGTAAAACTCCCTATAAGTAATGAAAACTCCAATAAACTCCATTTAACTTTTTCCTTTTATTGCTATCGATACACGTGCGTGAAGCAGAAGCGAAATGAATTCCCGAGAAGGTAATAAAATATTCGAGGGGTTTCGGGAGCCGAAAAAAAAAGTCGGCCGCTAATTGTTCATTCGTCTATTAACGAAAACGAACAATTAGCGCGCTGTTTGCACTTTCCTCGAGATTAATAGCCCCTATACCTTTCCGTATAATCATCCCAGCGCCTCGTTTATACATCACTAATCATCCGAGAAGCCGCATCGTTTCGCAAAATAACCATCCGAACATACTCGCGAAATTAATGAAGTTCTTTGAGAAAGAGGCCGCAATAATTCTTAAGAATTAATTTTCGTGCATATGCCCGCGCCCGCTCCACGTCGAGCCAACAACGTTAATCTATAATATTCCAGTTGTTAAAGCGCAAATTAAAATATGTACTGTAATATTTCAAAGCGGTTATTTGAAGCGCCTACCCCGTTCAGGTAAGGAGTAGATAAATTGTTTAATAAGGTTTGATATATAAGGATAATAAGGATGATGTTTGATGGAGGTTTAATGAAGGTTTAATAAGGGAAGGATAAAAATGATTGTGAAGTCACAAGTACAAGCAATTTAGTTACTTTTCTAGTCTTTGATTGTTTTGCAATGAACTTTTGATTTTTTTTGTAGGAAAAATTTGATAAACCAAATATAATCAAATATCTAATAATTAAAGTTTACCTACAATTTGAAAAGGTAAAATTTACTTAAAATTTAATTTATTAGAAAAGAATTTACAATATCTTAGGTATCTTACAGGTTGATATTTTCTTGAAAATCAATGCAAATTTTTGATAGTTTTTTGATAATTATTGCATAATTTTGGTATTTTATTGAAAATCAATGCAAATTTTTGATAGTTTTTTGAAAACCAATGCAATTTTTTGATAGTTTTTTGAAAATTAATGAAAATTTTTGATAGTTTTTTTGAAAATCAATGCAAATTTTTGATAGTTTTTTGATAATCAATGCAATTTTTTGATAGTTTTTTGATAATCAATGCAAATTTTTGGTATGTTTTTGAAAATTATTGTGTGCTTTTGATATTTTCTTGAAAATCAATGAAAATTTTTGATAGTTTTTTGAAAATCAATGCAAATTTTTGATAGTTTTTTGAAAATCAATGCAAATTTTTGATAGCTTTTTGATAATCAATGCAAATTTTTGATAGTTTTTTGAAAATCAATGCAATTTTTTGATAGTTTTTTGATAATCAATGCAAATTTTTGGTATTTTTTTGAAAATTATTGTGTATTTTTGATAGTTTTTTGAAAATTAATGAAAATTTTTGATAGTTTTTTTCAAAATCAATGCAAATTTTTGATAGTTTTTTGATAATCAATGCAAATTTTTCATAGTTTTTTGAAAATCTATGCAATTTTTTGATAGTTTTTTGATAATCAATGCAAATTTTTGGTATTTTTTTGAAAATTATTGTGTGTTTTTGATATTTTCTTGAAAATCAATGTAAAATTTATGGTAGTTTTTTGAAAACCAATGCAAATTTTTGGTATTTTTTTGAAAATTATTGTTTATTTTTGATATTTTTTTGAAAATTACTGCATATTTTTGATATTTTTTGAAAATTATTGCATAATTTTGGTATTTTTGGAAAATCATTGAATATTTTTGATAGTTTTTTGAAAATCAATGCAAATTTTTGATATTTTTGGAAAATCATTAAATATTTTTGATAGTTTTTTGAAAATCAATGCAAATTTTTGATATTTTTTGAACATTATTGCATATTTTTGATATTTTCTTGAAAATCAATTCAAATTTTTGATATTTTTTGAAAATTATTGCATAATTTTGGTATTTTTTGATAATCATTGAATATTTTTGATATTTATTCTTGAAAATCAATGCAAATTTTTGATATTTTTTGAATATTATTGCATATTATTGATATTTTTTGCATATATTCCGCTCTTTACTAATAATTAATTTATTCAATGTGAATAGTTTGTGTTATTTAGGGGCTAAAAAAATATTCATTAAAAACATCCATTCTAAAGTAAAAATATGTATTTCTAGCACAAACGTGAGTTCAATTTTTATCTTCCTTGATCCCTTCTATATTTAACTCAAATAAGGAAATAAACACGTTTTCGTGCATGGATAAAAAAACTTCCAATTTTTCGAACCACGAATTTTCCATCAGCAAGAAAAAGGCCTAATAAATATATATGTAGCGTTTGTTATCGATATTGTAAATATTTAAATGTAAAATACATTTAATTCGATGAAAACCGCAAACAGACATTTGGGAAAAGCGTCACGAACTACATTCCGATAACAAATAAAATATCGCCGTTACGTGGCTACTACCCCCATAACTCATACATATACAGGGATACCGGAAAATATGGCTACTTAAGACCCCGCCGAATTGCCTATTCTGATTTTTACGTTTTTCCCTATTTTCGCGTGAAACATTTATCATGCGGCGATGCGTTTTTTCTTCCGCGGCATCGGTTTTCATTTCGAAGGTATACGACCGGATTAGGGGAAAACTCGACGGGATTTTCCACCATGGGCTTTTCCACCAGACGCCCATCGATGCTAATGGGTTAATAAACAAATCATTTTCGTGACGAGTTCGGCACGATTTAGCTAAATTAATCATACCCGGAACGATATACACCGGAGCCATTACCATGAAAAATTAATTAATCACAACAATATCCGTTTGAAAAAAATGCAATTAACGCCCGGTCATATCGTATGTACTCTAATGCATTTTTGATTGAACTTTTCTATCATAGTGCGTTTTGTACGAACATAAACATTTTATACAGGGTGCTAAAATATCTCGAACACACTGGATACAAATTTACCGTAGTTGGTCAATTGGTCACCACGGTTATTTTTGTCAGCGGGGTTCCATAATTCTACAGGTCGATTGGTCCCCAGTTTCAAAATTTAATGGGCTAATTGGTCCCCGCGGTCAAAATATTCCTAATTCGATTAGATAAGATTTTACATTGCATGAATAACTATCATTTGGCTAACATCTTCTGGTGTGCTTACATAGCTGAGAGAATTTGGACAAAATGCAGCTTTTAGTGTTAAAAAATATTTAATATCTAAGCATTAGTAATTTAAAATGTATACAATTGGTACAATATATATTAAAAGAAAAATTCTGTACAAAAAAAGAATTATTTTAGTTTTAATATACAAACGGATTTCAAAAAATAGTTGGCAACATATGGGAAACTTTATTATTAATTTTACGAAATAGTTATTCTTCACAAAAAGTTCTGCATGGTCTAAAATCCAAGATGCAACCATCAAAAATCTAATTTTATCAATCTTATACGAGGTATGTCAAAAAATGTGAATTTTGCTCAAGAGTAAAGTACCTTCATATTTTACAATATCGAAATTTGTTATTATGAAAAGTACACCTAATTTTCTAGAAGTATACTGGAAGGGATGGGATTTTCCCTATATTGAAATAGAAAAAAAAGACAGAAGTCAAAAAATTTCCCCTAATCATAAAATCCTCATTAAATTGTACTAACGAAATGAAAATACATAATCAAAATTTACCAGAGAATTTTGAAATTATAAATATTCCCATCGGTCCTTCCTAGAAACCCTTAATCCGGTATTGGGGACCAATTGACTGATAGCTTTCGAGTCGAAAAAGGATTATATTTGGGTAAATTTGACCGCGGGGACCAATTGAACTCCACCCAAATTTACAGCCCCCTTTCCAAGCTTTAGCGAGTAATAAAAGATAAGATTCTGTCGCTAATTAATCATCATCTGGGTAAATTCCACGTTCAAAATTCATCCCCTTATGAATACATTCCGCGATAATATCCGAACATTTTTCCGATCTTCATTTCATTTGGAGCGCCTTCTGTATTCGCAGGAGATACTCGCGTATATTTGCCTAAAACATTCGGGCCGAATGGGGAATTGTACGCCCGTTAATACGCATAATAAGGTCCTTCGTCACTGTCAGGATCGCCTCGAGCAGAGATCAGGAAATAAGGAGCGCGGAAATGCCCCCCGGTTTCTTATCTCGCGGCGCCCGCTTCGACCGACGTCGGGCGTCGCGACGCCGACGTCCTACGCGACGTCTGCTTGATTTTCTGGTCGGTTTCGCGCTCGGCTCCGGCGCGCTTTAAATTCATGTATGCGATGTTTTGTATTTAAAAAGATTCGCAACGGTTTTTTACAGGAAACTTATAATGTTTCCTACCCTGTAATTTTAATTTAAGGAGAAAAAACTATTGATACAAGCTATGTGATGTAACAAAATGCAATCAAAGTAATTTGCATAAAATAACTGGGAGAGTGAAGTCGATAGTTATTTGCGAAGTTTCGATATCGGAGGAAAGAAAAAGAATATTACGAAAAAGCTCAGGGAATTGGAGAGTCTTTTATGCATGCAAAACAAAACAATATTGCTTTTCCAATAAGAGCAATTTTGCGCATTAAATTGCTATAGGACAGATTAAAATTCAGTGAAGAATTTTTTGTGAATTGGCGCAAACATAAAAGCAATCCGCGTTAAAAATTTGGTCGTATTAAAGCATTAAATCCTGCGAAATTTTTCCGGGAGTACTTCATAATAACTACTGGCTCAATTAATAAAAAAAAGAATAAGAAAACGCTCAGGGAGTTGGAGAGTCTTTTATGCGTGCAAATATTGCTTTCCAATAAGAGCAATTTTGCGCATTAAATTGCTATAGCACAGATTAAAATTCAGTGAAAATTTTTTTGTGAATTGGCGCAAACACAAAAGCAATCCACGTTAAAAATTTGGTCGTATTAAAGCATTAAATCCTGCGAAATTTTTCCGGGAGTACTTCATAATAACTACTGGCTCAATTAATAATAAAAAAAGAATAAGAAAACGCTCAGGGAGTTGGAGAGTCTTTTATGCATATGCAAAACAAAACAATATTGCTTTTCCAATAAGAGCAATTTTGCGCATTAAATTGCTATAGGACAGATTAAAATTCAGTGAAGAATTTTTTGTGAATTGGCGCAAACATAAAAGCAATCCGCGTTAAAAATTTGGTCGTATTAAAGCATTAAATCCTGCGAAATTTTTCCGGGAGTACTTCATAATAACTACTGGCTCAATTAATAAAAAAAAGAATAAGAAAACGCTCAGGGAGTTGGAGAGTCTTTTATGCGTGCAAATATTGCTTTCCAATAAGAGCAATTTTGCGCATTAAATTGCTATAGCACAGATTAAAATTCAGTGAAAATTTTTTTGTGAATTGGCGCAAACACAAAAGCAATCCACGTTAAAAATTTGGTCGTATTAAAGCATTAAATCCTGCGAAATTTTTCCGGGAGTACTTCATAATAACTACTGGCTCAATTAATAATAAAAAAAGAATAAGAAAACGCTCAGGGAGTTGGAGAGTCTTTTATGCATATGCAAAACAAAACAATATTGCTTTTCCAATAAGAGCAATTTTGCGCATTAAATTGCTATAGGACAGATTAAAATTCAGTGAAGAATTTTTTGTGAATTGGCGCAAACATAAAAGCAATCCGCGTTAAAAATTTGGTCGTATTAAAGCATTAAATCCTGCGAAATTTTTCCGGGAGTACTTCATAATAACTACTGGCTCAATTAATAAAAAAAAGAATAAGAAAACGCTCAGGGAGTTGGAGAGTCTTTTATGCGTGCAAATATTGCTTTCCAATAAGAGCAATTTTGCGCATTAAATTGCTATAGCACAGATTAAAATTCAGTGAAAATTTTTTTGTGAATTGGCGCAAACACAAAAGCAATCCACGTTAAAAATTTGGTCGTATTAAAGCATTAAATCCTGCGAAATTTTTCCGGGAGTACTTCATAATAACTACTGGCTCAATTAATAATAAAAAAAGAATAAGAAAACGCTCAGGGAGTTGGAGAGTCTTTTATGCATATGCAAAACAAAACAATATTGCTTTTCCAATAAGAGCATAATTTTGCGCATTAAATTGCTATAGCACAGATTAAAATTCAGTGAAGAATTTTTTTGTGAATTGGCGCAAACATAAAAGCAATCCGCGTTAAAAATTTGGTCGTATTAAAGCATTAAATCCTGCGAAATTTTTCCGGGAGTACTTCATAATAACTACTGGCTCAATTAATAAAAACAAAGAATAAGAAAACGCTTAGGGAGTTGGAGAGTCTTTTATGCGTGCAAATATTGCTTTCCAATAAGAGCATAATTTTGCGCATTAAATTGCTATAGCACAGATTAAAATTCAGTGAAGAATTTTTTTGTGAATTGGCGCAAACATAAAAGCAATCCGCGTTAAATATTTGGTCGTATTAAAGCATTAAATCCTGCGAAATTTTTCCGGGAGTACTTCATAATAACTACTGGCTCAATTAATAAAAAAAAGAATAAGAAAACGCTCAGGGAGTTGGAGAGTCTTTTATGCGTGCAAATATTGCTTTCCAATAAGAGCAATTTTGCGCATTAAATTGCTATAGCACAGATTAAAATTCAGTGAAGATTTTTTTTGTGAATTGGCGCAAACATAAAAGCAATCCGCGTTAAAAATTTGGTCGTATTAAAGCATTAAATCCTGCGAAATTTTTCCGGGAGTACTTCATAATAACTACTGGCTCAATTAATAAAAAAAAAGTTCATTAAAACTTCAAAGCGCGATGTTCGTTGTTGAAATTTCGTTTTCACTTCCCGCTCTCGTCCGTATGAATAGTAAATTCGGCGTTAACAGCGTCCTCATTGCTATTCATGAAACGAAGCGACATTTCAGCTAATATAAAAAGAGCACGACCGGCCGCGTTGTTTTAATACAACAACTCACTGACCTCGCTCACTCCACTTCCTTCAGCTCGACAACCCCTTTAATATTTAATTCCCGCCCCTAAATACCCGCCGCCTTATCGACTTTCCGCATCATCCGGAACGGTAACTCGCGAGACTCTTCAACTCCTCATCGACTCCCCCGGACTTTCGCACGCTCTCCCGTCCGGTCCGCTTTACCGCGCGGACGGCGAATCGAAGATTGCCGTGACACGTTATTAGAAATGAGATTGAAAAAATGTCCGGGAGAAAATTAAACCTGTCGAGAGGCGAGTTCCGGCGGGCTCCATTAGCGCTAAAAAGAAACAACAAAATGCGGGAAAGTTCATATTGGGGCTAATCTCTGCGCGAAGGGAGAATTTCCTCGGATGTTTCGGTATCTGTATATACCAGTTAATTCGTTGGGGAAAGAAACTTTTCGTCAGGGAGTCTAATTCTGTAAGTAAATGTTCGGCGGGAGTATATATAAAAATTCGATTAATTCGAGCTTGAGCAGCGAGCGAGAAAAAAACTTGCACCAACAAGTTAAGGAAATCTTAAGTTACATCTTTAACTTAAGTAACAGATATGGCTTGCACCGCTGTAAAATGATGACTTAAGTTGAATTTAAGATTCTTAAATTTAAGGAGCCCTTTTTGACCCCTTAAGTTGTTCTTAATAAACTTAACCTAATTTTTATTATATTGCCTTTGTTTTTGTCAATGTAATGGAATTATTTAATGAGGGTCTGGAGCTTCCTAGAGCTTGTAGAAAATGGTTTTCCTAGGAGATATATGATAGGTAAATAAAAGTTGAATTCTCAACGCGTTTGCTTCTCAGCAAAAGTATAATTTGGGGCTTTTCCTCCTACTTTAGCCTTTGCTTTTGAGAATTTTCTCATTTTTTCCTCCTTTTCCATTTTTATAATTTAGTAGTAGAATTACACCATTACACTTCACGGTTTCACTTGCCCAATTATTATAGTTTATAGTTAGAGTTAGTGCTAATAAATTGCGACCTATACCTATAAAAATCGAAACTAACCTATAAAAATCTTTTTCCTGCAAAATCACTGTAAACAAAATATAAAATAATAAAAAAAAGAAGTAAAATACACTGTTGCCAGAAACTCGTCGATCTTAGTTAAGTTTGTTTTAAAAATAGTTGGTGCAAGACAAAACATTTTTAGGTCTACTTAAAATTTAAGAATTTCTTGGGCAAGTACAACTTAAGTTTAGTTTGGTGCAAGTGGGCATAAGTAAACTGCAGTTGAAAAAGAAGTATGCTCTATTCCGCAATCATTCTTTTCAGAGTACCTATACAGGGTGGTCCAGTTTATAATGGCATAACTTTAGGAAATGATGGATAACGTTAAAATAATGATAATTTCTCAATACTATTATAGCCGGGAAAGCTTTGTTTTCGAGATACAGGGTGTTGAAATTAAAAAAAAAATGTATTATTTTGAATATTGCCAAAACGGCTGCTTGGAAAAAATTTAAATTTGGCACACAGGATAAGCTAAGGATCCTTCATGATTCAGGGAATATGGTGATAAATTACAAAAACCAGTGGCGGAGATATGGGTATGCCATTGCCCTTTTTTAAAAAAATCCTTACGCCACTGACTTTTTTGCAAATAACAGTAATGTTATTCGATGCTCCATGCTTTTTAGAACAAAAAAGTGTTCTTGCGTTTTTTTGAACGACGCACCGTTTTGGAGATATTTGCAATTTTCTCCGGTTATGTAGGACTACTATCATCGCAAATATTCTGGAAGTAGGCTATGATTTATTTTCATGAAGGATCCTTAGCTTATCCTGTGTGCCAAAATTAAAATTTTTCCAAGCAGCCGTTTTGGCCATATCCAAAATAATACATATATTTTTTTTTAATTTCAACACCCTGCATCTCGAAAACAAAGCTTTCCCGGCTATAATAGTATTGAGAAATTATCATTATTTTAACGTTATCCATCATTTCCTAAAGTTATGCCATTATAAACTGGACCACCCTGTACTTTGAATTGCGGATTTTCCCGATTAAATGCAGGCGCGAGAATCCGTTTAAATCGTGAAGTGCGTTTGCGGGTCGGAAAGTGACAGTAAAATATCCCTCGAATCGTCGAATAAAAACCCATTTAATTCGGAAATTTCGAGTGCGACTATAAAACAGTCCCTGAAATTCTTAGATATTCCCCCAACGACGCGACAACCACCCAACTATTAAAACTAAATTGCTCCGTTCCACGAAACTCATCCGGCCTACAGCCCTTTTACGTTTCAATTAAAGAGTTTTAGGGGCTGTAAATTAATCTAAAACATAATATTACTAGACTTTAGTGGAGGTAACTTTGATATTAGTAGTTACAAGCGCCACATTAAAGTATTAAAGTCATTCAAACCTTGATTATTACATACCATAATAATAATTTATCTACTTATAATCTAGAAAAGTATTCACACAATGAAAGCTCCATTTTTTTTTGTGAAAAAAAAACGAACTATGATTCAATTAAATTGTCCTGTCCCTATCATTTGGGATTCTTCGCTTGTGTCACGAAGCTCGATGAAAAAGGCGGCAGAGGTGCCAAAACGAATTTATTTTCGTCGGGTTTTTCGCTCCGCCGGAGTGTTTTAATTATAGAGGAGCGCCAGAACCGGGCCGGATTTTTCCCGCGCCGGAATCCGGGCAAATCGAAATAGACGAGGAAAAGTCGCGGGGGCGCAGTCATGCGTCAAACGACTCTTAGAAAATGAATTATTATTCAAATCCCCGGCGGACTAATAGCGACAAACAAGGAGCGAAGTACCGAAAAGCCGGGAGGAAAGCTACGAACAATGCGACGCGAAAAGTCGAGCAAGAATAAATTACAAGAGAAGAGATTCGTTCGGTTCGCCCCGCGAATACTAAGTCTTAGTTTTGTATAAACATATTACATACAATCAGGGTGAGATTTTATTACGACCCACTGACTTTATAACTACTCTATACAAACGAGAGACTCGAAAATGGCTTTTGTTGTAAGTATATACGTACACAATGTATATCCCAACAGAAGCGTCTCCAATTAGAAGCTTAACATAAAAATAGAACGCTGATTGCTAGATATTTATTTTTCAAATAAATTTATGCAACCCAATTGCACCAAAAAATGCTAATATATGCGCATATGCAACGATTTATTTAAAAATGTGCAGTGATTTTCAAAAAAAAATACAAAAATATGCAGAGATTTTTAAGAAAATATCAAAATTAATTCTGGACAGTTTTAATTCATTTTGAAACGTTCAGAATTGTTCAGAATCATTTCTAATTCGTTCTGAAGCATTCTAAATATGTTCTGAGCTGTTCTAATTCGTTCTGGACAGTTCTAAATTGTTCTGGATAGTTTTAATTCATTTTGAAACGTTCAAAATTGTTCAGAACCATTTCTAATTCCTTCTGAAGGATTCTAAAAGTGTTCCGAACAGTTCTAATTCGTTCAGAAGCGTTTTAAATTGTTCTGAACATATCAAAATTAATTCTAAAGCATTGTGAATTGTTTTGAACAATCTTAATTGATTCTAGGGCGTTTTTAAATGTTCTGGACAATTTTTATTCGATCTGCATCATTATAAATTGCTCAGAAATTTTCTAAATTGATACAGAATATACATATAAATAAAAAATAAATGCAATAATTTTCAAAAAAATATAAAAATTTGCAATAATTTTCAAGAAAATATCAAAAATTTGTATTGATTTTCAAGAAAATATCAAAAATATTCAATGATTTTCAAAAAATATCAAAAATTTGCATTGATTTTCAAGAAAATATCAAAAATATGCATTGATTTTCAAGAAAATATCAAAAATATGCAATAATTTTCAAAAAATATCAAAAACTTGAATTAATTTTCAAAAAAATACCAAAAATTTGCATTGATTATCAAAAAACTATCAAAAATTTGCATTGATTTTCAAGAAATATCAAAAATTTGAATTGATTTTCAGGAAAATATCAAAAATATGCATTGATTTTCAAGAAAATATCAAAAATATTCAATGATTTTCAAAAAATATCAAAAATTTGCATTGATTTTCAAAAAATATCAAAAATTTGCATTGATTTTCAAGAAAACATCAAAAATATTCGATGATTTTCTAGAAAATATCAAAAATATGCATTGATTTTCAAGAAAATATCAAAAATATGCAATAATTTTCAAAAAATATCAAAAACTTGAATTAATTTTCAAAAAAATACCAAAAATTTGCATTGATTATCAAAAAACTATCAAAAATTTGCATTGATTTTCAAGAAATATCAAAAATTTGAATTGATTTTCAGGAAAATATCAAAAATATGCATTGATTTTCAAGAAAATATCAAAAATATTCAATAATTTTCAAAAAATACCAAAATTATGCAATAATTTTCAAAAAATACCAAAATTATACAATAAAATTTTCAAAAAAATAACAAAAATTCGCTTTGATTGAAAAATTATGCATCTTTACATTCACCCTTACAATGAGCTATTACAAGCCATTGTACTTATAAGTTGTGCAGAAAAATAATTAAAGAAACCCCGTCTAGCAAAAATCCGATTGTAATCTATATGGGAAAAACGAACAAAAGCGAAACAGTAATAATTTTTAGGTCAGAACGTTCGAAAGGCGGTCCGTTATTCATCATGCTAGTTAACGTGCGTCCTGACGAAATTATTTTTCAATTACCCGGGTAAATTGATAGCATGTTCGTTACGGGGGCAATAAGAAAAATACCCCGCACATTTTTTAATACAACAAACGAACATCTCGACGAGTAATATAGGTATCACAATATCAAGTATACCCAGATACTAATCTATCGTCCCCGATATCAGCCTATATTTATTATTAAAAAATAATTTCCCGAAAATCAATCGCCCAGTGTGAATTACACGCTCTACACGCCGCACGCGACAATCTACTTAGCCCCGGTGTGATTAAAACGACTCTCCCGGCAAATTACCGCTCTCAAACACACACATTATATACAGGGTGTCCCGGAAAATGTGCTCGGAAATCTCTCAAATCCATATAGAGATCGCTCTACGCTCTAGACTATAGGAACTTGTCATCTTATTGACACATTGTCCGGGACACTCTGTATATATACACAGAGAAATACGACATATTTCACGTCGTTCGGGCAAAGCTCTTATGATTGATCGCGAACAGAAACTTAGCAAGCCCGCCCCGGCGTCGGATTAACGCCGAAACAAAGTATGCCAGCCATTCGAATCTGTGGAAATTGAATATCGGGGAACGCAACCTTTTCGAGCAACCCGATACCCCGAGCATTTCGGGGGAGCCGGAGTAGCGACGACGAGAGGGCCGGGTGAATGGAGAGCGCCTCTTTGAGGACGCGATATGTGCCGGATGAGCGGAGCCGGGGCTAGGCAGTGTCAACCAAAACTTTGAGTTTTCAACCGCTGTATACACGCTATACCCTGCTGTATTCGTGTGTACAAGAAGATTCCACCATTGTGGCTTCGCTTCTACAACTTTGCGTTCCTGAAGAATGCTCACAAAGGTGCCTAATGCGGGGAGATTAGGCTTAGACTGAAAAATTAGTTCTAATGTCTGTAGCAGGCGCAATAATAAAGTGATTAATATATTAGAATTACGCAGTAATTAATAAAATGTAGGGTGATATCGCTTAATTACACTTATACATGTATGTATGTGCAAATTTGTTTGCCATGTGGTAAGCTCTATGAGTTGAACAATGATTATAATGAATTTTAGAAAATCCTTAGATTTTGTAAACTTTATAAAAGTTCGGCAACACTGTCTACTTATGAGGTGGCAAATTTATGGTGACGTGCATGTAATTTTGTTCTGCATAAACTATACATAGTAGATTTCAAATAGAAACAAAAATTTATAGAGCGAGGTTAATACTAGCTTAATGATGTAAAAGTATGTTAAGGCATTGTTGGAAAGTAAATTTAGCTTTCACTGATGTATTTTCATAACACCCTTTTATACTAAGTATTCCTATCATTTACGTAATATAAGTACCCAATTTTATTATAAGTACCTAGTTTATATAAAACTAGTCATTATATATTTTTCCTGGAGTATTACTCCTTCACTTCAATCAACTTTGAGAATGCTTATAATATTCATAAAAATTTAACCATTAAATTACACTTCATAGAAAATTCGCAAGAAATAAAATTGGAATATCTGCTCGAAAATAAGGCGCACTATTCTTATTATTCTCGCTGTTATTATACATTTTCCAGGCTCAATAATGCTTCGATTGTAATAATTCTTCGCTGCGAAATCTCAGTTTTCCGTTCCCTCTTCAGATACGAAGGTAATTTAAAGTCAATCAATATATTCAGATGCCGCCGTTCAGCGTTCGAGACGGCCTGTTACTTAAACTTTGTTTCGCAAAAACGCATTATTTATACAACAGCAGATAGGAAAACTCCGGACTGAACATTCCCCGGATCGGGGGAAGAATTTCTTCCGCTCTTCTATACGGCGGTATAGTGCTAAAATTAATCCCGCTAATCCGGGAAAATATTCTTTTTTTTTTTTCATTTCAATAGATACAGTATATTATACAGGGTGGCTCATTAGTAAAGAGCGGAATATATGCAAAAATATTGCTAATATATGCAACTATTTATTTAAAAATATGCAGGGATTTTTAAGAAAATATCAAAATTAGTTCTGGACCGTTTTAATTCACTCTGAAACGTGCAAATTTGTTCAGAATCGTTTCTAATTCGTTCTGAAACCATTCTAAAATGTTTTAAAGTGTTCTGAACAGTTCTAATTCGTTCTGGACAGTTCTAAATTGATCTGGACAGTTTTAATTCACTCTGAAACGTTCAGAATCATTTCTAATTCCTTATGAAACATTCTAAAAGTGTTCTGAACAGTTCTAATTCGTTCAGAAGCATTTTAAATTGTTCTGAACATATCAAAATTCATTCTACAGTATTGTGAATTTTGTTTTGAACAATCTTAATCTGATTCTAGGGCGTTTTTAAATGTTCTGGACAGTTTTTATTCGATCTGGATCATTATAAATTGCTCAGAAACTTTCTAAATTGATTCAGAATATACATATAAATAAGAAATAAATGCTATAATTTTTAAAAAAATATCAAAATTTTGCATTGATTTTCAAGAAAATATCAAAAATTTTCTTTGATTTTCAAGGAAATATCGGAAATATGCAATAGTTTTCAAAAAAATATCAAGAATTTGCATTGATTTTCAAGAAAATATCAAAATATTCAATGATTATCAAAAAATATCAAAAATTTGCATTGATTTTCAAGAAAATATCAAAAATTTGCATTGATTTTCAAGGAAATATCAGAAATATGCAATAATTTTCAAAAAAATATCAAAAATTTGCATTGATTTTCAAGAAAATATCAAAAATTTGCATTGATTTTCAAAAAAATATCAAAAATTTGCTTTGATTTTCAAGAAAATATCAAAAATATGCATTGATTTTCAAGAAATAATCAAAAATATTCAATGATTATCAAAAAATATCAAAAATTTGCATTGATTTTCCAGAAAATATCAAAAAGCATTGATTTTCAAGGAAATATCAGAAATATGCAATAATTTTCAAAAAATATCAAAATTAATCAAAAATTTTCAAAAAATGTTAAAAATTTTAAATAATACATATCAAGGTGCCCCACATTTTTCCTATTTATCATTTTTGCATCTAACATAATAACGAAGTAAATGAGCTTTACCGCACTATTGGGACACCCTGTATATACGAGTAGTGCAAAACAAACGAAAGTCGCGCAGGTTACGTCTCCAGATATTTGCATCGCGCTGTACACGAAAACACAACCCGATTTAGATCATCTCATCTGGGGAAATCTCTTTAAACTTTTGTCGTGGCGCTACCCCGGCGAATTTCGGACGGATACAATATTTCGTTCATTGATATTTCGGCTACGTCACTTCCTCTCGAACAATGCCCTATTTACAAACTTGCTTTTAAAACGCAACGCAATCCGCTCCACACAGTCTGAAAGGATCGCTCCGGCTTCGGATATTAAAGGACATATACGTGCCCGTAACGTTCCACTATCAACTTAGACTATTAGATTCGGGTTAATTGTACCAAGAGAAATATTTCGTGTGGCAAAGCCACATCGTCGTTATTGTTTCCAATTAGACGGATGAATCGGTTCTCGTAAACCGAGAGGGCGCATAAAACCACCGAAAAGTCGACTTCCCCGCCAAATTGATACTAACGCAATTACTCCGCATGTCCTCGAATGCGTGTAACATACACCTTATCACTGCAACAATCAGAAGCGACATAAATTACATCATCCGTGTCGTCGAAATAATTGAAAGGTTCTGTCTACTGATACGCCAACCGGCAAATTTAAACTCCACTCCACAACTCAACTTACTTACAGTGCGAAATATATAGCAAGAGACGTGAGAATACCAACCAACCTGACGCATTGATTTATTTTGCAATATTTATTGTAATAAGAGTAACTTTTGTTGTCATAATTCTATTAAAAATTGAAATATAAGGTAGTATAAATTTGTAGTAGGTATATTTTAAAGTCCCTAGATACAATAAGCAGCGCAATCGTGCGCCATGTTTGGGATTTTTTAAGCGGGAAATTCAAAAATGACAGAAAAAGAAGCAGAGTATAATGTGAACCGGATATTAAAACAGATATATTTATTGACAGATCATATAAATTTTACGTTATTTTCTCAGATTAATAACTAAACATAGATACGGCATTCCCTATACTTCCCTATAGGTTTGTTTGACTTCTAAAATAACAAATGAATTGACAGCATTGTTGCCAGTTTTTCAATTAGGTAAAGTTTTATCGGAAAAAATTACAACAATGAAAATGATTATAAACATTTTTTTCATTCATTAAATACTTTTATTTTTAATTTCTTACTTACAGATGAAAAAATTATTATTTTATGCATTAAATATTTGTGACTACCTATTTTTAGGCAACCCGGTTTACATATTGGTGTATGTTTGTGCAGTTGCCTTACCAGTTTCTGTTTCTGACTTTTTCTTTTTCTTTCAAAACTCACCCCTGCCCGCTGCTCGTCTGTCGTCTGCTCTGCTCATTTAATTTTTTTAATTTTCTTACATTGTGCAGGTGGTTCTTATACTTTTGTTTCATTATTGTTTTACGATGAAACTCGGATACAGGATAACAAAACAAGATAAATAAAAGATGTTATACTATTAAATAAATATTTACTAAACTCTACCATTTTACTAAACTCTATTAAAGAGAGGATTTTACATATTTTATTATTATACACCACATACCACATACACTGTAACATAAACTAAACATATTATCTAATAGGTACTTGTTAGTACTCTGTTAATACTATTTATTTGCAGGATAGTTTAAAATATTGCAAGTGATAAACAATTAGCAACAGAATATACCTATAGCAACTTCGATACAGCATCTGCTCTTAAAGAGTTTTGACCATGTATAAAACCTTGAGGACTAGATGAATGTCTTGAGCAAATTCTACTATGCTTTTTTATAGTATTCTCATCCAGTTTGAGGCTGCGTATACAAGCTTCTCTTTTACTGGGGCATGCTAGAAACCTATATATAAACATGTAGAAAAGCATATTAAAAGTATCTACATACATAAAATCTTCTCGAATAAGTATGCATTATAAAATCAAATCCGTAGAATTGAAACCTGTTAGCAATTTTGTTACCTATCATATTTTTTTTACTTTTACAACCTTTACAAGTAACAAATAAACATTAAAAAGATTCCAAATAAAAGCTAAATACTAGATATATGTTCTTTATATACTTACCGATGAAATGAAGTCCCCGCAACAAATTTTGAACAACAAACGGTACATCTAACCGGCATTTTTAAAGGATCAACAAACGACGAAAAAAAATCAAATAAAACTTATAAATTAGCAATCCGTAAATTCACCCAATTTCAAATTTAATAAAAGCAATAAAAGTTATTGGCGTCTCATTCTCATTCACTTAACTTGATTCTGATTGGCCGAGTTTTCTAGTCTTGTCAAAAATAAACCAATCACGTGCCGGGGCCAATCCGTCAAAATATTTTAGACTAAGAGGGGGGTATAAAATGAATTTAGTCGAAAAAACTTAATAATTTAATTATTTTAATATGAATTTTTAACCAGAGGTTTAAAATAATGCTCTTGAATTGAAAAATGTACAGAGTTAAGTTGTTTCCTCAGCTGTTTTAGTAAATAATCCATATAAAGTGCAGAAGACATTTGGCAACGTTTATTCAAAAAAATCGAGAAGAGCCAATCACGTGCCGGGGCCAATACGTCAAAATTCGTCTAAAAATGTTACAAACAAACATCGACGGGACCGTATCTATGTTTACTTGTTCATCTGAGGTTATTTTAGGTTAAATGCACCCGTTTGAAGGAGTTAAGTCTACATCTGTCAAAATAAAATGTCAAATGGCAGCCATGTTAGGGATTTCTATAGCTATCTTTTTCTATCTTATAGGCCTAATTGATTGCGCTACTTAATGTATCTAGGGATTTTAGTATATTTTTTGTTATATGAATAACTTTGTGGTGTTTAAGTTGCCTGTAACGTAACCTTAGGCAGGTCGTAATTGAAATCGGTCTCCGGAACAGATAGAGTCGTCGGGAAATGGGAGACGGGATATCAAGAATTAGCATGGGGACTGTATGGTCCATATGTAAGGCTAATCCCATGTGTAATCCCGGTATATCTAGCCCGGCACGCGCAGATAAGACATACTGTTATAGTTTCCGGAGGGTGTAAATATATCTTTAGCAAATATGCTCGTGATTGTGCCGCGGAATATTCGAATGCATAATGATATCGGAGACGGCTGCGCGGTGAATTTGATCATTTTTTTTTTGGTAATTTATTAGCTAAATACGTACCGCTATTAATTAACTTTTAGGTAACAATACACCTGCGTTATTATACCTGCAGAAATTCGCTGGAAAATAACCTCTCATAATAGAATACGGTTCTACTTCTTCGTCTTCTTGATGGCTATAGAGAAGAGGAAATTTGAGAGCGTAACGCGAAGCGTGTCGTAGACTTTGAGGGTTATTTTGTCGAGAATATTCATTTAGAATTTCAGAAAGTAACTCGAGGAAAAATAAATTTCAACTAATGGACAGGAAATTTTTGAAGTTTCCAACTCTTCCTCCGAGTTCTCCTTTCGCGCGGCTGTCGCGTCTTGTCGTTTAGAAAGGTAACTTTTTTAACGGCGAAACGCCGGGATTTGACCTCCGCTGGTTAAATTAATTCTGATTTAAAATGCCACAATATTCACCAATCTAATAAGTTGGTAAAATTTAAATAACATCGTCTCAAAGTTTGCTACATAATGAACCCGAAATGGAGAAGAAAGACCACGATGTGAGATACGCGGATTTCGGCAAAAGATACGATTAGAAATAATTTATTAGAGATCAAAACCGTTTTCAGTTGCTCAAAATGTGTTATAATTAAAAAGTTATAGCCCTTCGAAATTTAAAAATTTCGAGTTTTGACTCATACCTTATCAACCAATCATAAACCACTCACGTCTTTTTGTATAAGTAAATAGTATGAATTTTCGAACGCAGTAACAAAGAATACACAAACGAACAAAAATCAAACTGTCATTTGTCAGATTTTTCTGAAAAATGCACAAAACAAATTACACGAATTGCAGTTCGGCACAAAACACTTTACTAATAATATTGACGTTGACAAGAATGTTGCCAAATAAATTTTTCAGGACCATTATTTGTGTTTTTAACACGAAAATCGGTTACAATTTATACAGATGAAGATGTTATTTCTATATTAATATATCGAATTATCCATTAAGTAATGGAAGAAATGGATAAATCAGAAAATGTTTATTGCAATAAATATACAAAAAACGCACATTTTGCGGAGTAAAGAAGAGTAATAGGAAACGTGGCAAACTTGCTAAATGTGACTTCTCTTTGAAACTCTCGCTTTGATTGGAGCAGAGTGTATGACGATTGTGTGACGTTTTTCAAACTTTAAAAATTAATTGCGGCCTTATTTGGCCACAGAAAAAAATAAAAATTTTCAAAAACACACGGTTTTGAAAAAAAAAATTAAAAAAAAGTCGTGGTCTTCTCCATTGATTCATTTTTAAGCGCAATAGAAAAAATTATGAGAGTTGTAATCCCAGCACAATATAACCCTTTCTTTTTACTTTATATTAGGCTAATTGAAGTTATCTTTGTTGCACCATATTGCGTACAAATTTGCACTTGCCTGCATAGAAACAGCTTCATGTCAAACGCATATAAACAAACTAAAATTGTTAGCAGAAATTCGAAATATCAAAACGTCTTTGGGGCCGTAATAAAAACTCCTCTTAGGCGAGCCTAATAGGTTGTTTTCGTGACGCCCGTTTGATATTCGTGGAAATTTTGGCCGGAAAATCTAAAATTAATGATACCACGTGTGACCGTTTCTTTCGAATCGAATCCTCTAAATGGAGCAATCAATTCTATGCATACGTATGTTAAACCTTTAATAATTCCGTTTCGATATCACGGCACGGCCCGCTTATACCGATTTTTGTATTATTTATAAGCTTGCGCGGCGCAAACGTGCGAGAAAAATTTCATTAAAAAAACAACATAAATAAAACTCGTTAATCGAGCAACGAACGCATCGAACAGCGAATAGAAATCGATTATAAAACATGCGTTGATTATTAAGAAAATTGCAGATACTATCGGGAAAACTCGGGCCCCCGTTTCCCCGCCGATGGGGCTCCCTATCGATCACATTTTAAAATTAACATGAATTATATGCATGGAAAGTTTCCACTACGACGTTATACATTCCTCGCATGTCGTGCATTAATAAAATTTCGAGGAAAACGTGAAGTGGGGTTTAGTGTATAAGTATTTCTTTTCTTTATTTTCAGAGAGCGATTATTAAAGTAACCAAATTGGCTGATTTCGCAACTAAATCTTCTATGTTTTAGAGATTTATTGAGATGTAGAGTTCATTTTATATAATATATATGTTTATAGGACAATTTTCTTTACTTCAAACTGCTTAGGTAATGCAGTGTTTCTTGTATCAAGGTTTCAAATATGGATTAAATCGAAACCTCAAAGTCCCTAGAAATTTCTTTGATCTTGTTTATACGTAAAATGAAATTGGTATCCTTAGAAAAGCGGCATTTCAGAAGTTTTTGTTGTAAACATTCAATTGCCTTTGGACAGATTATAATCTATCCATAGAAATACAGTTTATTAATCAGATTCAAATTTCCAGTACGAGTTCTTTTAAGTTCCATATTGAATTCTCCACCGGCTGAAATAGAGCTTCCTCTAACGAGGGCGCAGATAATTCAAGTTGCGCAGAATGCCGTGGCTACGTGACTTTAGTTTGTTTAATAAATTCTTCGGCTAAAACGAATCCCAGTCGAATCCATTCAGGTGACGGTAATTATTCCGTAAAAGCGAGTTTTCCGAAATCTAACTGGCAAATTCCGGGCAACTTTCCGGGAGTTTTCGCCGTCTAACAGCAGCATACGTGATGCGCCGCACACGCCATAAAAATTTTACGAATTATTTCAAGTCCCGTCGAAGGATCGATAGATCTACGGAGGAGAGGAGAAATCACATATTCCCGATACAGCAAAGCAACGTTACGTTTGACCAGTTTCCGCATGTCGGTAATCTCGTTGTCCCCGTCCTCAATACAGCAATCAGGTCGCTAAGGGGCGCAAAAAGGGAGGCCGGAGAGTCTTCCAATGCAGCCTCGATACAAAAGGGATGCTTAGATAGGACTTATAGGGCGACAACGGGACGTGATCGGCCACCATAACTTTTTTTATTTGTTTAACTACAGACCCAAAGACTACTTTAAATTAATCAGAGTAGATTATTGTAAAGTAGTGCAGAGTATAATGCACTAAACTACGCCAATTAAACTATACTTATACAGTCTGTGCAACCTTAGATCATATATAAATGGATGCATCGATGAAGTAAAAACTCGGTTCCAACATATCAGTGACGTACTTTAATTACCCGTCCTTGTTTAACACGTTGTGTTTCTTAACGCTCCATCTTTGTTTTGGCCAACTGACATCTTATGATACATTTGACATACAGAATTAGCGCCATATTTAAATATTCATACTTTGAATTTTATTTATGTAACCATATTCAATAATTCAAATATAAAAAAATAAGAAATAACAATCAAAACAAACATGTGACGTTTTGAGGTTAGCAAAAGTTAGGTTAGATTAGGATTAGGTTAGGAAGTAGAAAGTAGCAACGTTGCCAAATTTCTAAAAGCTATTTCTTTTCTCTTTTTATCTTGTACCAAAAATAAATAATGAATTAACTATTTTTATTAATAATTATAAAGTTAAAATATCTATACATCAAAATTTTATATACGAACTTAAACATTATAATTTTTGATAAAGAATATACATAGATATAATTCAAATGTGTTAAAATATTTGAATTAATAATAAATCTAGATAAATCTGGCAACAAGATATATTTAAACAGTTATCTAATTCATACGTTCAAGTTTTCAATGCGCATGCTCCATTAGCTGACCAAAACAAAGATAAAGCTATTAGAAATTCTATAAATCAGAAAAAGATAATGTGAAAAAGGCATGTTGGAAATGTTGGAACCGGGACGTACATTCAGTTTTTATGGTATTGAGGCATCCATTTATATATGATCTAAGTGTGCAACACAAAAATGAAGACAGAAATTCACCATAAATTTACTACGTCACAAATACAGACAGTGTTGCCGAACTTTTATAAAGTTTACAAAATCTAAGAATTTTCTAATTGTCAAATGGCAAAATGACAAAAACAAATTGAAAATTAGGGGTTCCCGTTTCACGTTCCTAAACTACCGATGTGTTCAGGTGCTCACTACAATTATCATCAAATTCCTTTATCATCTGAAATACATTAATAGGTCGAGTGAGAAATTTTGTGTATAATTGTCGTTTATAAGTGTACATCGTGAAATTTCAGAGAAAACTTTCGTAAAATATGAAATATTTAGTGCTGAAATTGTGTCATTTCTAACATGTGAAAAAGATAACTAAGCAAGAAATTCTTATTTCTTCATCATTCGGCCGAATAGCCATTAGTAGTGGAAGATAATAAACTAGAAAGAAGAAGAAGAAATGAAAAATTAAAAGTACTGATCGGATGACAAACGGCAACTATGCGACTTGACAGTCAGTACCTATCAACATTCTATAAAAAAAATATTTATTTTATATAAATACGTTGAATTTTTATAATATTAATTTTTCTTAGATGATTTAATTCCGCTTTTAAGCATTTTCTATCATTTCTTGTTAATATTAAATTAAATTCAGCCGGCAATAAACTTAATCTGTTTTATATATTTATTTTTAAAAGTTGGACACAATGCTTGGCAAATGTCGTCACATTAGTGACGTGTGTTCATTTTTGTGTTGCACATAAATATTAACAAAGTTTATGCGTTTTTTTTTTTCACCTTGAACTTTTCATTTTGCAGTATAGGCGTGCAATGTAATATAAAAACCGCCGTTTTAAATAAATCTGGGGGCGCTTTCGAACGGAGTTGGCGAATAGTCTTGAAAACTTGGGCCGTTTTTGGGATTACCCATGGATAGGATGTGGTATTAGGGCTCGTTAGGGGCGAAGTTAAAAATTATCTCAATCATTAAGAAGGTAATAGACCGTAATGAGAGGGGCTGAGTTACGGCATTATGAAATTTTCGTGGGGCAATCTCGCGGAGAATCTCGACGGGCGATTCCGATATAACGAGCGTGTCGCGGGAGTTTCGATTAGCGTTAAAATATCTTTTACGACGTAACGCTTCGGAACTCCCGGAGTTTTTTCCGCCCGGAATCGTACTATCGACTTTCGGCGGAGCGCTTTGCGCCAGAATCAAAAAGCTGTACACAACTCGCCGCTTTAAAATTTATTTTTCTCCCCGAATATCTCGCCATCCTTGACATCGTTTTCCGGCGACTTCAACCGCATAACTTTCCTGCCGCCCCCCGTTTTTCGCGCTCCTCCACTTCCGAAGAAATATCAAACGAAAATGTTTCTTTTGTGGCGCGCGCGGCATCGCTTTTGTATACCCATTTCGGATTTATTTATTCGCTAAACCAAAGTTTATTACATCGCTTTTTATCAAACTATGTACACTGTGTCCCATTTTGGTCGCGACTGAGGGGTATCTCGGTTATTAGACTTGATAGGACATTGGCGGTTTTCTCGAACATGTACTACTTTTTTGTCAAACTTACAATGGTACAAACAGATTTTTTAAATCTCTATTCATTTTTGAGTTACAGGGCGATAATGAAAATTCTGACTTATTCAGCCACCCCCGTATCTCGTTTGCTATTGAAGATATTTTGAATGTGTAAGCTGATTATTATAGATAATTTTACGTAGAATTCAGTGACGTCCTTAGTTTTTTTATGTGGGTTACCATTTCTGAAATATGACACCAACTTGTAATTTTTTTAATGGGACACCCTGTATTTTGAATGCCTATTAAATTTGTATTTTTTTTTCTTTTTAATGATATGGCACATTCTATATTTTGAATTTTCTTAAAACGCTCAAAAAAGAGGAAAAGTATTTTATTATAAAAATGGTTAGGGGGCTATGCGGAAAAACAAAAAAATCGTAGAAATGTTTTATTTAATATTCTCAACAACTATTTTTGTTCTAAAAGTATTTTATTTTGGGTTTTCTGCATAGCCCCCTAATCATTTTTCGAATAAAATAGTTATTCTCTTTTTTGAGCGTTCTAATGAAATTCAAAATATAGAATGCGCCATATCATTAAAAAGAGAAAAAAATTACAAATTTAATGGCTAATAAAAATACAGTGTGTTCGATTAAAAAAAATACAAGTTGGTGTCATATTTCAGAAATGGTAACCCCCATAAAAAACTAAGTACGTCACTGAATTCTACGTAAAATTATCTATAATAATCAGTTTACACATTTAAAATATCTTCAATAGCAAACGAGATACGGGGGTGGCTGAATAAGTCAGAATTTTAATTATCGCCCTGTAACTCAAAAATGAAAATAGATTTAAAAAATCTGTTTGTGCCATTGTAAGTTTGACAAAAAAGTAGTACAGGTTCGCGAAAACCGCAATGTCCTATCAAGTCTAATAACCGCGATACACCCCAGTCGCGACCAAAATGGGACACAGTGTACTACTTATACAGGGCGTTCGAAAAATAGGATTTCCGGACCCTCTAAAATATATTTTTCGAACACCCTGTATAGTAGTTTAAGCACTTCTCTCGTTTAAATCGCTTCAAAGCTTGTGTAAAAAAGCATATACACACATATAGTAACACTGGCCCTCTCTCTGCGTGGTTTTATTGTAATGCAAATCCTGCCGGACTCAATAGGAAAATTCTTTTTAGCGGCCGCATTAGCCCGCAGGCCGGATTAACCCGTTGAATTAGTGTCGGTTGTTTTTCCGGTCGGCTTCGAATTTTTCATGGGAGCCGGCTTTTATGCCGGACGAAGTCCCGCGCCAGAATAAATCTCTATTTATGTTTATGATTTTACCATCGAACTTCTACATCTATACGACTTGGATTTGCAAGATTTACTGCGCTAGGATAGCGTGTTACTGCCCGCCGGGACTTTAGCGTGCGTTGTTTATATCGCAGACGGTATAATTCTTTTAGTAACTCTATTATACAGGGTGTGGGAAAATTTATGGTTTCATTATTATATCACTTCTCTTAGACTAGGTATAGCGCTATTAAATGTTAGATGCACCTACGAAAATAGACAATAATTTAATTAAAAAGGTACTTTTTAGGATGATATTATAGGACTAAAATTGAATATAGTTTATGCAAAACAATGTTAGATGCACGTCACCATAAATTTACTACGTCACAAATAGACAGTGTTGCCGAATTTTTATAAAATTTACAAAATATAAAAGAATTTTCTAAAACTCTCAAGAAAACACTCTAGAGAGGAAGTATATTTAAATATAATAATTATCGGAAACCTACCATAAGAAAAAAGTAATAATTTTATATATATACAAATATTGAATTTTTATAATACAAATAATAATTTTTTGAATGATTTAATTCTTCGTTTTAACATTTTCTATCATCCCTTGTTAGGTATATTAAACTTAATTTGTTTTATGTGTTTATTTTTAAAAGTTGGGCACAATGCTTTTCAAATATGGCGACATTAGTGACGTGCATCTAACTTTCTTTTGCATAAACTATAGGTCAATAAAAAAATAATGTACATATTATCTTTCTAGATTATATTTTAGGATATTACAGTATTGGAACACCCTGTAAAAGTGAGTTTTTTAGTTTATGGTAAATTCTAATAAATATATTTATCAGGTAGTTTTTTTTTCGTCATTAATAACATCTACATTAATAAACTGTTGGAATAATTTTAATTATTCATTTTACTTTTACCACATTTATTTCTGGCGGCTTTGTATACGTACATATCTATTAAATTAATTTTGCAGACAAAATAAATTACACGTTTTCATTCCTGGAAAAGAAATGCCGCATAATGATAGGTAGAAAAGTGGTGATAAATGACCCAACACTTTCGTTTTTTCTATTTATTTAGATGAATATTCTTGAAAAAATAATACAACATAGGTATTAAAAAAATATATCCTTAATTCATTAATGATCTATTTCACCAACCTTTTTTTTAGGTATTTCTTACCAAATAATTCATAAGGAAGTACTTAAATCAAATACTTACCTAAAGCGAATTTCGCCAATATAAGAAATTCCTTACTAAGAACTACCTGGATAAAAACATGATTTTGACTGCTTTCTGCATGTTATTCAACAAAATATAATCTACTATTAAATCTAATCTCAAGTGAGATTTTTATCTAAATCCTGCTAAAGATTCAAAGTATGGTTAAGTGTTTCCTAAAAGCTTTAGGCAAGCCCAGTGAGCTTTCCTAACTGTAGGTATTTAAGTATTACATTGAGCGTGGTAAAACGCAAATTGTACTTAGTACTTCCTAAATCCGATATAAGTATTACCTAACTTTAAGAACTTGTTGGCGAAATGGGGCATAAATAATTGGCATATTTTCCTGTTGTATTATATATGACCCAAGTTTTGTAGTGCTTGTAAAAGCTCTTGATGTGCAATAGAAAAGCCAATAAAAAAAGTACACGAAGAGAAAAATCGCGAGACGTCTCGCGTAGAAGAACAGCGAAGGCGGAGGAGCCGCTCCTGCGGAGATAAAAAAAACGGGGAAATCGAGGCGAAATGAGACGGAATCCGAAAGATTCGGCGAGGCGTCAACTTTCGCAATTACGTGAATGAATTACAAAGCGCGACCGAATGTAAATCAGACTTTGTTTAAAATTAACGTGTCCTTCGCGGCAGGACGAACTTTCGGCGTCGTCGTTTAGAGTTCGCTCTTTTCACCTGTCGCTAATTAAACGCTCGGTTTGTTTTCCGCGAAAAATATTATGAAAGGGAAATTGCCCGGCGTTTGTGAAAATTATAACCTTACATTATGTCTGTTTATTCTAACAACCCCAGCGGGTGTATTGATTAATACATCACATTAAAATGCAAATGTGCCTACTATGAAGTGTTATATATACTTTCCTGTGGTATTTGTTCAATATATCAGCATAAATAGTAATTTTTTATCGGTATTTTTTTGGGGCAAAATCAACAGTAAAGGGCCTACTTCCAAAAATAATCTCGCATGCAAATCAGCATGATTTTTAGCATACAATTATTAGGGCGATTTAATCAATGTTTGTTTAGGGATGTTTTTTCGGTTGTTTGATGGTTTTCCGGTAGAATTTCCATCCATATTTTATTCAAATTAATGTTGTATAATTATTACTTATAGAAATCCTACCTTCACAATACATTCAAGTCAAGTCATTTCTTAGATTTTGTAAACTTTACAGGGTGTTCCAGTTCTGTAATATCCTAAAATATAATCTAGAAAAATAATAAGTATATTATTTTTTATTGACCTATAGTTTATGCAAAATAAAGTTAGATGTACGTCACTAATGTCGTCATATTTGACAAGCATTGTGCCCAACTTTTAAAAATAAACACAAAAAACTAATTAAGTACCTAATACAGCATTTAATTTAATATTAACAAGGGATGGTAGAAAATGTTAAAACGAAGAATTAAATCATTCAAAAAAATATACAGGTATTATAAAAATTCAATATTTGTATATAAATTTCTTATATTTTGTAAATTTTATAAAAGTTTGGCAACACTGTCTATTTGTGACGTAGTAAATTTACCGTGACGTGCATCTAACTTTGTTTTGCATAAACTATACATGAGTACTATGTGATATAATAAATTTATTGATAGTTAATTAGTACCTAAAGAAGTAACCAGATCTTAACAGTGATGCCAAATTTTCCCCTAAAATTTCCCCATCAGCAAAGTGTTTTTTTTGTGGAAAAAAATATAGAGTTTATGTACATAATGCGAGGAATTTCTTCTCACTGGAGCCGAAGATTAACGACACTTCGCGTAAGTTACACGGCGTTATTATGTTAGTAGAATTGCACTTGTAAACAACTAACTCTCAAAATTTAGAGCAATACGTCGGAAAATTCGCAGTCGACGGTTTATTAAGCTAAAGTAAATTTAATACCGCGAAACCGAATTATTTCACCGGCCGAACTTTTCGAAAAGTTTAGAAAGTAGATTAGCGTTTTTCATTTTAATTTATGGAGCCTCTTCCCTGCTCGACTTTAAGTTTCGGATTTAAACGGTTTAATTTTTTAAGTAAATTTGCCGAGCTCTAAATATATGTAGGGAATTATATTTGAAATCGTTTACCAACAAAGTTTCTAATCATATCCCGAAAACTCATCCTTGTAGTGACGTATGAAGACGAGTCCAGGACTACTCCTGGCGCTCATATAGGTAGAGGATTCACGGTCGAGGGCGTATTTCATTTACATCCCTAACAGATTTCGCATTCACACCGTCTCGAATTATAAAATATTCAGGGGTTTTTGGGGTAGTGGTTCGTCTGCTAATGGGTTTCCAGCGATGTCAATGAATTCTAAGTTTATTCGATTACCGCAACCGGCAAACAATTTCGATGGCGTCGCGCGCGGTTTCGCTTCTCCTTTTGCCACGGCGTGCCTTTCAATTCGCGGATTGGAGAGCTCGGATAAATATTTATCCTGGTTTCGTTGCGAAATGTTTATCAAAGGTCGGTTTGTCGCAGCGACCGAACTCCGCGATTTTTCGCCCGATATTAATTAGATATTTACTACAAATTTACTATTTTATGCAAGGAGTTTACCAGAAATTTATCCCAAAGAAATCCAAAAGATTGAGCCACTCTGTATACAGGGTGAGTCACGCTCAACGGGACAGATAGGGTAAAGTACGGATAGATGCCCCATTGGGATAGGTGCCCCGATCTCCAAAAACAACATTTCCAAAATCGCAACAAAAATTTTATAAACTAAATAAGAAGTGTCTGTCCATATGTCTTAATGGTCCGTAGGCTGTTTTGGAAAAAAAATGCATCTTGCTTGTGTATGTTTGATTATCTCCGCAACAAACGCAAAAAATTCTTCAAACTTTCAAAACCAAGTATATTTTGCTACATAACTTTTGAAGTAGTAAAAAATTACACTCTAATTTTTTTATATGCATACATTGGTTTATTAAGTACACACGTATGTGTTAATAGTTGCACTTTTTTATTTAGTTTATTTAAATAATAAAAGGGCATCTATCCGTACCAAAAAGGATAGTTGCCCCGATTTTTGGACGGATTGATGCCCCTAAGAAAATACATATACTATGATGCATTATTATGTCTTACATGAAATTTATTGGATTTTAGTTGATATTTGCTGATTTTTTGGATATTTTTTAGTAATTACTAGTTTAATGTTTTGCTATATATGATTTTACTAGTTAAAAATTAAAAATTAAATTTTGATATTTTTTTAACAAATACTTTAGTTTATTTATGGTTATTCACGGATTCTTAGGATTATCATCTAAAGATTACAAATCAAACATATTAAAACTATGTATTTTACATGTTTTAGTCCATAGGGCATAAATTTTACACTAAGGGCATCTATCCCCCCTTAGCATTTTCATGGTGGGGCATCTATCCGTACCGATAGGCATCTATCCTCCAAAAAATGGTTGTGCAAAAACTCAATTTTTTCAAAATCAGTGATTGTTAGGTCAATGAAAACAAATCATAATGTTGCACAAAGGATTAAACTAGCTATATGCGGAGGAATAATTATTGATAAATTAATAGTTTCAAAATTATGAGGCTATTTCAAAAAGTGGGGCATTTATCCGTACACCCTACTGTGTACGAATCAGCACTTTTTTCATAGAAAATATCAGCAAAAAATTTTCGATTGGAAGACTAATATTAAATTCCATTCCGATAAATTGCATTCGGCACCTCCACCGTTCGGGAATATTTTGGGTAAATCGGCAATGCGGTATTCGAAAATTTGCATTCTAATTAAGGTGCTGGGGGCGCGAGCGGAAAGAAAGGGGGTGGCGCGAGGGGGTGGGTGGTAGAGACTGTTTGCTAATTATAAGGAATCCCAACTTGTCGATTGAGGTGTTTTAGTTGTTCGAATAGAACAGGCGGTCTCGAAAATACGGGAAAATTAACGCGAACTACCGATGTAAATTAAACCGTACTCGTACGGGTTTAATTTGCTTACGTTCTATATCCTATTCATAAAATTAAAAATGTTCTGTTCTATAAATTGGAAATAATTTCGACGATTTTTGATGAGTAAAAATCGGAATATATGCAACATTTGCATATATTTAACGATTTGTCCAGTTTTTGCATATTTTGAAATAAATTGCATATTTTAGCATCATATATGTAGATATTTATGTACTTACTACTTTTTGTTTATACATTCAGTTCGATAAATATTGATCATTTTACATACATTGCATATTTTTGATATTTTTTTGATAATTACTCAAGGCAAATTTTTGACATTTTTTGAAAATTATGGCATATTTTTGATATTTACTTGAAATTCAATGCAAATTTTTGATATTTTTTTGAAAATAATTGTATTTATTTTTATTTTTATGTATATTCTGAATCCATTTAGAAAATTTCTGGGCAATTTCTAATGATCCAGATCGAATAAAAACTGTACAGAACATTTAAAAACGCCCTAGGATCAATTAAGATTGTTCAAAACAATTCACAATGCTTTAAAATGAATTTTGATATGTTCAGAATAATTTAAAATGCTTCTGAACGAATTAGAACTGTTCAGAACACTTTTAGAATGCTTCAGAAAGAATTAGAAATGATTCTGAACAAATTTGAACGTTTCAAAATGAATTAAAACTGTCCAGAATAATTTAGAACTGTCCAGAAAGAATTAGAATTGTTCAGAACACTTTTAAAATGCTTCAGAAGGAATTAGAAATGATTCTGAACAATTTTGAACGTTTCAAAGTTAATTAAAACTGTCCAGAACAATGTGGAACTGTCCAGAACAAAATTAGAACTGTTCAGAACACTTTTAAAATGCTTCAGAATGAATTAGAAATGATTCTGACCCATTTTGAACGTTTCAGAATGAATTAAAACTGTCCACAACAAATTTTGATAATTTCTTAAAAATCTCTGCATATTTTTGACATTTTTTTGAAAATTACTGCATATTTTTAAACAAATCGTTGCATAAGTATATACGCATATATTAGCAAATTTTTTTAAATATATTCCGCTCTTTATTGATGAGAGACAACTAAATTAAGGCCCGGTTGTAGGTGCATAGTTCAACTGTGGTTCTGCGTTGAACCGTGTTTAATAGTTACAAATTTTTGTCATTAAACTCGGTTCAACTTATATGCAACTACAACCGGGCCTTTGACTTAAATGGACATTGATATAATGCAGTGGATATAACACAAAATTGATTTAAATAAATATAGATTTTTCTGAAACGTAAAAGTGCAAACTTTTGTTTTGACTTTTGACGTATCCTTTATGCTTGAAATGTCTTATGAAATGATTGATGGCGAATTCGCGTTTTCCGCTCAGCTATCTTCATTAATTCGCCGAATTCGACAGCCAAATTATAACGTATTTACATTTATTAAGCGAAACGGGAGCGCAAACGGCGCGTCCCCCAACAGAGGAAAAATACAGCCGGATAATCCCTCATAATTTCCCAAACGGCCGCTGTCAAAATGAAATAATAAACCGCGCCGACAGGCGCACCGAGTTTAGCGAGTCAAAAAAGGCGGACCTCTAATAATGTTTATAAATCACCGTTTGTGATACGAATAAGTCGCGCGTAATCGCCGAAATGCACCAGAAAAGCGACCGGGACTCCGGCCGCGCCGTAATGAATCCCAATTAGCCGGCCCATAAAACAGATGCTTTAATTCTGGGCCCCGATGTTGCTCTCTGAGAGTCGACTTCCGTTACGGTTTTCCGACTACTTTTCCACGCTTTGTCCTCTCTGCGAATTCCGAACCTCTCCTTCGGCAACTTCGGTTCACCTGGGATTTACGCACGGTATATTTTCAATTCAATTTTGAACCGCTTTTTTAACTAAAAATCAATCCGTTAATTAACGCATTTAAAGGACTCTATTATTTGTAGTCACTTTTAAGTTCATTACAATTCCGCTCTCCTTAAAGTCGCAGGGCAAGGGCAAGACTTATTTAGATTAGGCCAGCGTCTTGAGAGCGCATTGTAAAGCTGGCAAGATTGCTATGGCCAGGCCAGTCGAACTCGGACTTGGTACTGTGCGTTTCGATGCAAGTCCGAGTTCGATTGGCCTGGCCATAGCAAACTTGCCAGCTTTACAATGCGCTTTACAATGCGCTTTGCAATGGCCAGGCCAGTCGAACTCGGACTTGGTACTATGCGTTTCGATGCAAGTTCGAGTTCGACTGGCCTGGCCATAGCAATGTTGCCAGCTTTACAATGCGCTTTGCAATGGCCAGGCCAGTCGAACTCGGACTTGGTACTGTTCGGATCCCGTCTCTATTTGTTTATTACCTTCGATGCAAGTCCGAGTTCGAGTGGCCTGGCCATAGCAATGTTGCCAGCTTTACAATGAACAGGTAAAACAAGGAAGCGTTTATTGCCCTGTGACTTTAAGGAGAGCGGAATTGTACCTATTTGGAGATTATCCCATCGACCTCTTTAGAAATAAAAAATTACTCTACCTATATATGTGTATTGTTTATAATTTTCTTATTTTCTCTCCATTTGCATCAATAGAGTCAGTAGGTATTTAATTTATCAATCGTAACATATTTGCAGCAAACATTCCTGAATATTGCAGGGGAGCTATCATCCCCTAAAATTCCAGCGGTAAGTCTCGGTTCTCGGTCTGAAATCTGCTCATAAATACCCACCATTGGATATGCGGTATCTATTTATCAGTACAATCTGTAGGTTTACTATTAGTATGCCTCGGCAGACCGCGCGCCGGTCCTCCGGAGAGAGATATACCGCCCAGATAACCTGAGAGTATAAATCCGGGGATTAAGTATTAGGACGCATGAAGTCCAGAAAAGCCCAGTTGCGACGGTTCTTGTCCCATTGTCGCTCCTCTCGCACGGCAACTCATCTCCTCTAAGCCCCGGTGCTTGTTAACTTTTTCATCCCCTGCGACAGATATACCTACTAGCACCCCAGCAAGAACTTGTCGCTAATTAATCATCTCCTTAAGAACTATATTTACCCTTGGTTTTTTCTGCCACTCGTGTTATTTTTGATAAAAGCTCTGAGACGATTTGTTTGCGGGGTTTTTCGATTACTACACGCTCTATATACTCAATTAGTTTCTAATCTACAGGGTGTCCTACAGGGAGGTCCTACAGGGTGGTCAAAATGGAGAAGACCACGATGTGAGATAGGCGGATTTCGGCAAAAGATACGATTAGAAATGATTTATTAGAGCTCAAAACCGTTTTCAGTTGCTCAAAATGTGTTATAATTAAAAAGATATAGCCCTTTGAAATTTAAAAATTTCGGGTTTTGACTCATACCTTATCAACCAATCATAAATCACTCACGTCTTGTTGTATAGTAAATAGTATGAATTTTCGAATGCAGTAACAAAGAATACACAAACGAACAAAAATCAAACTGTCATTTGTCAGATTTTTCTGAAAAATGCACAAAACAAATTACACGAATTGCAGTTCGGCACAAAACACTTTAGTGATAATATTGAAGTTGACAAGAAATGTTGCCAAATAAATTTTTCAGGACCATTATTTGTGTTTTTAACACGAAAATCGGTTACAATTTATATAGATGAAGATGTTATTTCTATATTAATATATCGAATTATCCATTAGGTAATGGAAGAAATGGATAAATCAGAAAATGTTTATTGCAATAAATATACAAAAAACGCACATTTTGAGGAGTAAAGAAGAGTAATAGGAAACGTGGCAAACTTGCTAAATGTGACTTCTCTTTGCAACTCTCGCTTTGATTGGAGCAGAGTGTATGACGATTGTGTGACGTTTTTCAAACTTTAAAAATTAATTGCGGCCTTATTTGGCCACAGAAAAAAATTAAAATTTCATTACGCGCCTTCTTAGAACACACGGTTTTGAAAAAAAAAAATTAAAAAAAAAGTCATGGTCTTCTCCATTAATCCTGGAGCTAGTTTACGCCACATTAGATTGATAAATTGTCCCATAACTTTTTGATCAGTGATATTTTTGATGTTTTGATTGAAGATTACGATGTAGACATAAAAGAAGATTACCCTGTAGAATGAGTTAAATTCGATAAAGAACCTTGGAAAGGAAATGAACGTATTGTATCCAGTATAAGTACTTATTGTAATAATAATTTTAAAATATCCCCCTTGGATATGAAACTAGTATACATACCTAGTTGGTAGCGTGCTGGAGCTTTAGTAATATTTAATTCAGCTCACGTCCGTGACGAATTCGAGTAATTTTTCATGCAATATTCAACGGGCCCCGGCTGAAAAACTTGCAAATTTTTCGGGCAGAGACACCTCCGCTTTCTCGCTCTCCGATACTGATTAACTTCCAGTCGGGTAGGTAGCCACTTTCAATTACCTAATTAAAAAGTTTTTAACAACTTTTTAAAGTAATTTCGGAAACTTCGACTCGAAATTATTCATTTAAGTGAGTTAAAAGTGAAGTACATCGAACGTCGCATTCATTAATTACTGGAATATTCATGGAGTCGCTTTTAATTTCAGATTTCTTTAACAGATCGTTTGATAATGGATAATTGAAGCTGGAACTTGCTGCAAATGTACCAATTGCGCAAATTAAACCTTCTATCGTCTCGCTCGCTGCGCAAGCTCGACTCTAGTGCAATAGAAATAAACTGTAACCCCTCGCTGCAAATGTTCTGTTATACAACCCTATTATTTATGTAAGTCGCATCTTTTTCATTCCGTAAAATCCGTTCTGCTAATCACAGTTTCCCGAAAGTTTTCCTATTTTCTTCATCGCGAATTCAGGCGATGCGACGCGGCTCGCGAGGATTGAAACGCGGCTCGTTTATCAGACTGTAAAATCGCTGGTACATTCTCCCTTGGGGGGCTAGTACACAGGGGGTGAGTCACGTTAGATCTCAATATTACAATATCACAACACTTTAACGTCGATTTTTCAGATTGGAAAATTGTAAATTGTCGTCCAAAATAAGTTAAAAAGTAACTCTAAAAAGTACTAAAAACGTTCTAAACGGTTCTGAACTTTTCTTCTTGTTTAGGTATTATATTGTTCCAAATAGTCCTGAATCTGTTCTAATTTTGGACAGTTCTAAATGGTTCTAAGGCTGTTCTGAATCGTTTCAAATGATCCTACATAGTCAGTTCAAAAAGGTACTAAATGATTCTGTACCTAATTCTAAATGGATTTAAACAGTTCTAAATGATTCGGAATAGTTCTAAATGGACTTGAATAGTTTTGAATGATACTAAAACTACCCCAATCAATATGATAATAGGAGCAAATGTGGTAGTTTTAAAATGATTCTAAATGATTCTACCTAATTCTAAATGGATTTAAACAGTTCTAAATGATTCGGGATAGTTCTAAATGGACTTGAATAGTTTTGAATGATACTAAAACTACCCCAATCAATATGATAATAGGAGCAAATGTGGTAGTTTTAAAATGATTCTAAATGATTCTACCTAATTCTAAATGGATTTAAACAGTTCTAAATGATTCGGGATAGTTCTAAATGGACTTGAAGAGTTTTGAATGATTCTAAAACTACCCCAATCAATATGATAATAGGAGCAAATGTGGTAGTTTTAAAATGATTCTAAATGATTCTACCTAATTCTAAATGGATTTAAACAGTTCTAAATGATTCGGGATAGTTCTAAATGGACTTGAATAGTTTTGAATGATTCTAAAACTACCCCAATCAATATGATAATAGGAGCAAATGTGGTAGTTTTAAAATGATTCTAAATGATTATGTACCTAATTCTAAATGGACTTAAACAGTTCTAAATGATTCGGGATAGTTCTAAATGGATTTGAACAGTTCTAAAGTTTTGAATGATTCTAAACCTGCCCCAAACAATATGATAATAGTAGCAAATGTGGTAGTATTAAAATGATTCTAAATGATTCTACCTATTTCTAAATGGATTTAAACAGTTCTAAATGATTCGGGATAGTTCTAAATGGATTTGAACAGTTCTAAAGTTTTGAATGATTCTAAACCTGCCCCAAACAATATGATAATAGTAGCAAATGTGGTAGTTTTAAAATGATTCTAAATGATTCTACCTAATTCTAAATGGATTTAAACAGTTCTAAATGATTCGGGATAGTTCTAAATGGACTTGAATAGTTTTGAATGATTCTAAAACTACCCCAATCAATATGATAATAGGAGCAAATGTGGTAGTTTTAAAATGATTCTAAATGATTATGTACCTAATTCTAAATGGACTTAAACAGTTCTAAATGATTCGGGATAGTTCTAAATGGATTTGAACAGTTCTAAAGTTTTGAATGATTCTAAACCTGCCCCAAACAATATGATAATAGTAGCAAATGTGGTAGTATTAAAATGATTCTAAATGATTCTACATAATTCTAAATGGATTTAAACAGTTCTAAATGATTCGGGATAGTTCTAAATGGATTTGAACAGTTCTAAAGTTTTGAATGATTCTAAACCTGCCCCAAACAATATGATAATAGTAGCAAATGTGGTAGTATTAAAATGATTCTAAATGATCGATTCTGTATTCTGCAGGTACACTTCTAAATGGATTTGAACAGTTCTAAATGATTCTAAAACTGTCCTGAACAATATGAAAACATTTTTTCTCACACTTGTAGGTATCTATTATTCCTACAACCACATCTCTACAGACCGAGCTAATATAATAGGTATAATAATAGAATATAGAGAAAATTTAATGAAATTAAAGAATTCCCTTAATGGCGATGAGGCGAATCCGGTGCATTAATGATAGATTAAAGCATTCGAATTAGGGAAGTAATTTGGGCATTATTGTTTATTCGATTCGAATCGACGACTACTTTATTATAATTAATACGCGTTTGATGGCGGCAAAATAGAATACGTGTTGATTTTGTCGATCGGTTTAGAATCCATTGAATACAATGTTGATGTCGATATGTTGACGCGAATCAATCCCGATCGGAACGAAACGAGTACTCTTAGCGTCGGTATTTCAATCGGGCCTTAATGAAATTTCCAGCGTAATTATTGGGTAAGTGTGTTGAATCCGGGGGCAAAAATCGCCGGTTAAATTGCGCGAATTTATGAGGGGATAATTAATGTCGATACGCCTCTGTTAAATGCCGTCGGGGCGGGAAAATGGAAGGAAAATCACAGGGACTCGAAAGGGTGAAATTTAAAAGCGCTCTCGCCGTCGTTGGTCAGCCTATATTTTGATTTTATTGCTGACTTTTTCCATACGTGGCTTTTCCAATTGCCGCTTTACGTCAAAAGCGAGCGTAACATTTGTTGAAGATAAAATTATCGCCGGAGAATAATTTATCGCGAAAAGGGCATTTCGCTTCTTTCTATTGAATTCTCTCGCGCCGCCCATATTTTATTTCCCGAAGAGGTTTTCTAAAGAATTCCGAACCGGCGCTTTTCTTTCCGATGCCTTTCCGCGCTATTACTTTTACCTACGGCCACAAAAATTCGCAATTAATTCTAAAATAACCAATCAAATCTTCGAACCAATTTAACCATCAAAAAAATTAAAGTTTTAGCATTGTCGGAAGAATTTTCAATCTCGAAACTACGAGAAAATAGTCCATTTAATCTAATTTATAGCGTTGATATTTTTAAAATATCATTTAAATAGTACCAAGTTAATGGAGAAGACCACGACTTGTTTTTAATTTTTTTTCAAAACCGTGGGTTCTAAGAAGGCGCGTAATGAAATTTTTATTTTTTTCTGTGGCCAAATAAGGCCGCAATTAATTTTTAAAGTTTGAAAAACGTCACACAATCGTCATACGCTCTGCTCCAATCAAAGCGAGAGTTGCAAAGAGAAGTCAAATTTTGCAAGTTTGCCACGTTTCCTATTACTCTTCTTTACTCCGCAAAATGTGCGTTTTTTGTATATTTATTGCAATAAACATTTTCTCATTTATCCATTTCTTCCATTACCTAATGGATAATTCGATATATTAATATAGAAATAACATCTTCATCTGTATAAATTGTAACCGATTTTCGTGTTAAAAACACAAATAATGGTCCTGAAAAAAATATTTGGCAACATTCTTGTCAACTTCAATATTATCACTAAAGTGTTTTGTGCCAAACTGCAATTCGTGTAATTTGTTTTGTGCATTTTTCAGAAAAATCTGACAAATGACAGTTTGATTTTTGTTCGTTTGTGTATTCTTTGTTACTGCGTTCGAAAATTCATACTATTTACTTATAAAACAAGACGTGAGTGGTTTATGATTGGTTGATAAGGTATGAGTCAAAACCCGAAATTTTTAAATTTCGAAGGGCTATATCTTTTTAATTATAACACATTTTGAGCGACTGAAAACGGTTTTGAGCTCTAATAAATCATTTCTAATCGTATTTTTTGCCAAAATCCGCATATCTCACATCGTGGTCTTCTCCATTAATACAGTGAGAATTTTGCGAGGAAGTGCAGGAGGAAGGAACAAAGATCCGAAGGTAAACGGGATTCAACCAGCTAGAATTGAACCTCGGACGTTAAGCAAACGTTAATATGAGCTAATCGAATTATTCCTGCGGCGTTCGCCTTTGTCTAAACAATTACTACTTGTGTACTATAATAGACATAAATTTTCGATGACGCGCCCAAACCTAAACAATCCCATGCTCCGGCTACTCCTGCGTCAATTCTTAAGGGCTTCGGGCGGGAAGGATTAAAAATTTACGGGGAATTTTTATTGCTAAATAAATAAAAGAGCGCGCTCCCCCTGCTAAACGTCAGGTCGCCGGGCCTAGGAGATCATCTCGGAAGATGTATGAAAAAAGATACCGAAGGAGAATTGCAGCACAAAGGCAACAAAAGCGGCGGGCGAGCGGCGGCGCCCGGGGAACGGTTTTCTCTCGCGAGAACAAGAACGCGCCCCGCGAAATAATGCATTAAGAGTTCGCCCGGCGATAGGGCGTCGTTGCTCGAAGATTTAATAACGCCCGAGATTTCGTTGTAATTAGAGGAAAAGCGTGTAAACCGAAAGTGTTGATGATGTCGGGCGATTAATGCTATCTCACTAATTATCATCCTATCTACTAGCCCTTGCATTATATTCCTTTAATTGCTGAAATAGTTAACTGCGTTAGCGATTATCAAATCATATGAAACTGGGAAATCATTGTAAAGCTGGCAACATTGCTATGGACAGGCCAGTCGAACTCGGACTTGGTACTGTTCGTTTCGGGTCATTCGATGCAAGTCCGATTTCGACTGTCCTGGCCATAGCAATGTTGCCAGCTCTACAATGCGCTCTCAAGACGCTGCCCAATAGCATATGGAGAAGACCACGATGTGAGATACGCGGATTTCGGCAAAAGATACGATTAGAAATGATTTATTAGAGATCAAAACCGTTTTCAGTTGCTCAAAATGTGTTATAATTAAAAAGATATAGCCCTTTGAAATTTTGAAAATTTCGGGTTTTGACTCATACCTTTTCAACCAATCATAAACCACTCACGTCTTGTTGTATTGTAAATAGTATGAATTTTCGAACGCAGTAACAAAGAATAGACAAACGAACAAAAATCAAACTGTCATTTGTCAGATTTTTTCTGAAAAATGCACAAAACAAATTACACGAATTGCAGTTCGGCACAAAACACTTTACTGATAATATTGAAGTTGACAAGAATGTTACCAAATAAATTTTTCAGGACCATTATTTGTGTTTTTAACACGAAAATCGGTTACAATTTATACAGATGAAGATGTTATTTCTATATTAATATATCGAATTATCCATTAGGTAATGGAAGAAATGGATAAAACAGAAAATGTTTATTGCAATAAATATACAAAAAACGCACATTTTGCGGAGTAAAGAAGAGTAATAGGAAAAGTGGCAAACTTGCTAAATGTGACTTCTCTTTGCAACTCTCGCTTTGATTGGAGCAGAGTGTATGACGATTGTGTGACGTTTTTCAAACTTTAAAAATTAATTGCGGCCTTATTTGGCCACAGAAAAAAATAAAAATTTCATTACGCACCTTCTTAGAACACACGGTTTTGAAAAAAAAAAATTAAAAAAAAAGTCGTGGTCTTCTCCATTGGATCTCCTCATTTTGCTTAGAGTACCTCATGATAATGTTTCCTAACCTGCGTCCAATTAGAAATGTATAATGTATAATTAATCGGATAATATAGGAAATGCAAATTTTCTTATTAAATAAAATTCCGGCATTTTGAAAGTATAAAATTAAGCTTAACGAAAAAAAAGCATCCCCCGTAAACAAGAGATTATTTTTCCGCCGGCGAAAGTCCGACTAATTCAAATTTAATTCTATACCCGGATTTCGGCGTGTAAGCTAGAAATACCTCGGAAATTTTAAAATTCCGACGGGACGCCGACGGAAAATTATAAGATAATCCCTTTTCCATTATCAAAGAAGGCTGCGACTCCTATATATATATACGAGGTTCGTTATCCTGTGAAACAAACGCCGATCTGATGAGAGCTCCGATCCAACAGGAATACCTAAACACTACTTGAAAATCTACAAACACACACAACCCTCTCAGATTAAATTCGCCCTACGGACTTTTCTGTCGAATCGACTCTCTAGTTTCCAGTCGTACTGTCGGAAACGTCGTTATCTTTACGCCGGGACGTCCGTTTCCGGAATAGAAAAGACCCGGATGATATTTTTTATCGGTTTCCAAAAAACCAGCTCTCACGTCACTCCTATAATTAATATAGTTATATAAGGTTTTTTTAAGGTAGCCCTTCATTCCAACTTTTTGGGAGACTTTTAGGCGTTCCAGAAGAGTTGCGAATCTGAAAATTTAGGAGTATAAATAATAATCATTTAACATCAATAACCTGTTTTTAGGTATTTCTTACCTTAGTAATTCCTAAATATTTATAACTCTTCAAAAATCCTGCATGCTGTTGCTGGTAGCGACATCTGTTCTATAGCACCAGCTATTAAAACTGCTGGTATTTTTAAATTATTGTGCTACTTTATTATTGGAGTATTTCGTTTAGGAACAAAACGACCAATAAAACCGGAAATTTGATTAAATTTCCCTGGAATTCCGTCGAACGGAAAAATCCTTTGATCTGGAAAAAACAACATTTTTGCCATGTTTTAGAATGGAAGGTACAGGCCTAAAGACCACCACTAAGAATATTATGAAACTTTTTGATTCCACCTCCTTTGATGGCTTTCTTTAGATATTTCAGAGGTATCCACTGCGTACTTTCAGTCAAAAGAACAAAAAGCTCGAATTCAAGTGGAATGCAAAACGAAAACGGCTCCTTATTACGTAAAAATCTTCGAAAGCTCCATCTCGATAATTAAAAGTATCCTAATAATTTTTTGGGTCATAATGATTTTAAATTAACAAGAAAAATTGGCTGCATACCACCACATATTGTGTTGAAATTTACAGCTGCCTGATGTATATGGGCGATTTTATCTCAAAATACAGGGTGTCCCAGCGAAAGGTAGCCCATTTAATCAACTTGTAACTTTGTGAAACATAACATTAGTGAAACGTATAAAACATGTTTAATTGAAAAAGAAAATGTTAATGTGTACGATTATTAAATGTGTTTCCTAACGAAAAACCATTCAAAAATCCTGATAAAGCATCCTTAAAAATGGAAAATTTAAGATTTGTTGTAAATTTTATTTTAATTAAGGCGATTTGCATTATGTTGTTCAAAGTTAAATAACTTCTTTGTTTTGTAAAATAACATGTAGAAATTATACATTTTTAAAAAGTAGAAGAGTGTATCTTTCAGATGGCGTCAATATATACAGGGTGTTCCATTTGAAAAAATTGGGTTAATGTGAATTGAAAATAGGGGATTTTGATAATACACCCTGTACAGCTGATACAAAATTTCTAGGTCACTAAAACAAAACTTATAGCAAAATAAAACATATCCGGAGAAATCCGCATGATTTTATGATTAGGTTTAAAAGTTACAAGCTGATTAAATGGGCTACCTTTCGCTGGGACACCCTGTATTGAAATTATCCAAAATCAAAATGTATTTGGAATTGTATTTAATAAATTAGTGTACCTTTGTAATGTTAATGTGTCCTTCCCAGGTCACCGCACTTTTGCAATACCCAATTTACCCTCTTAGTAAGTATGCACTTATTAAAAAAACATTTTCAGAGCATTTAAAAGTTTCTTTACAAATTATCTGTAACAAATTTAATATTTGCAAGTACTACCTGATACTAATTAAAATGAAATATGCACATTTAAAATAATTGTTAGGCTAAATACAGCATTTTAATGAGAAATTAGGGGTGGTTTCAAAGGGCACAATACTTGATAATTAAAATGCAAACATATATGATTAACATATTAATTATTTATTTCTATACCGTCAGTGCACTGCTAATAGGTTTCATATTTCATTCGCAAAATAAATACCATATGCACGTACAGGTATAGGCACAAATATCGGAACAAAAGGATATAAAAAAAAAGAAAAATATAGCGTATTAAATTTTTAAACTCGCAATCGCATTACCGACATTTTTCTGCCTAGTGGAATTCAACGCGATACGTACAGAGAGTGAGTTATTGAATAATAAAAAAAATAGGATTTCTGGAAACGTTGGATGTTCTGCAAGAGCCGGCTGGATATTAATTTCTAACAATGCAAGTCAGAAAACGTACGGCGATATAATCAAAAATGATTTAATGACCCGGCAGATGGTGAGTACTTAAAGAAATAAGAACAAGAGCGACCGAAAGCGGTATAGAGGGCAAGGCGAACGCGCCAGAAGAGCAGATTCATGCAAAGTTGAAGGGCCAATATATTTTCATGCTGAGCATTTTTATGCCCCTATAAACTCTGTTTACACACAAGACTACGCCGTGGAATTTTATATGTTGGGATAACGGCTTTTTTCAATGAGCCATACTCATTCTATTTAATATGCCGTGTATATAACTTCGAGTCGAGACAATGTTGTTTTTTTCCTCCCCCGTTGTTATATTTATTATCGCATTTTTAGCTAATCGAAAATTACGACGCGATTTTTCATTATACAGACACTTTATTAATTAGATTTTATAACTTCGTTAGGGGCTGCACAGCGAACCGGCGCCCATCAGAATCTACACCGTTCTTTCATATGAAATCCATTGTCCCATTTAAACCGGCGCCCGTACAAAAGGGTAGGACGTTGTAGGAATCAATTAAGATGAGTTCATCCCTTTATTGCTTCATTCCGTGTAGTTGTAAGGCCTGTGTGAATAGCCAAACGCAATTACGGAGACTTCGGTCTGTTTGTATAAGAACGTGCTCGACACTGTTTCGGTCTGCCGCACATTCTTCACGACCTTATTAGCCCCCGGGATTAAGGTAGACAGTTTTCGCAACTCGCCGACCCGGTTTCGTTCGCAATGGCCGCGCCACCAGGAAATAGTGCCCGATAGTTTTTTTAAATTACCATCAGGCACGTCCTGTTTATCCCGTTTCATCCTTTCGCATTGAACTGTGCGAGTTTTATAACCGTATATACCAGAATAATGAAATTGATAATTAAAGAGAAAAAGATGCAAAAAAATTGCTAATATATGCGCATGTATATGCAACGATTTATTTAAAAATATGCAGTGATTTTTGAGAAAATATCAAAATTAGTTCTGGACAGTTTTAATTCTCTCTGAAACGTTCAGAATCATTTCTAATTCCTTCTGAAGCATTCTAAAAGTGTCCTAAACAGTTTTAATTCGTTCTGGATAGTTCTACATCGTTCTGGACTGTTTTAAATTACTCTGAAACGTTCAGAATCATTTCTAATTCCTTCTGAAGCATTCTAAAAGTATCCTGAACAGTTCTAATTCGTTCTGGATAGTTCTACATCGTTCTGGACAGTTTTAATTCACTCTGAAACGTTCAAAATTATTTCTAATTCCTTCTGAAGCATTCTAAAAGTATCCAGAAGAGTTCTAATTCGTTCTGGATAGTTCTAAATTATTCTGGAGAGTTTTAACTCATTCTGAAACGTTCAAAATTATTTCTAATTCCTTCTGAAACATTCTAAAAGTATCCTGAACAGTTCTAATTCGTTCTGGATAGTTCTACATTGTTCTGGACAGTTTTAATTCACTCCGAAACGTTCAAAATTATTTCTAATTCCTTCTGAAGCATTCTAAAAGTATCCAGAAGTGTTCTAATTCGTTCTGGATAGTTCTACATCGTTCTGGACAGTTTTAATTCACTCTGAAACGTTCAAAATTATTTCTAATTCCTTCTGAAGCATTCTAAAAGTATCCAGAAGAGTTCTAATTCGTTCTGGATAGTTCTAAATTATTCTGGAGAGTTTTAACTCATTCTGAAACGTTCAAAATTATTTCTAATTCCTTCTGAAGCATTCTAAAAGTATCCAGAACAGTTCTAATTCGTTCTGGATAGTTCTAAATTGTTCTGGAGAGTTTTAATTCATTCTGAAACGTTCAAAATCATTTCTAATTCTTTCTGAAGCATTCTAAAAGTGTTCTGAACAGTTCTAATTCGTTATAAGCCTTCAGAAGCGGTAATTTTCAAAAAAATACCAAAAATTTGTATTGATTTTCAAGAAAATATCAGAAATATGCAATAATTTTCAAAAAATGTCAAAAATTTGCATTGATTTTCAAGAAAATATCAAAATTATAGGTGCAATAAAATTTTTAAAAAAATATCAAAAATTGGCATTTATTTTCAAGAAAATATCAAAAATATTCCATGATTTTCAAAAAAAAATGAAAATTATGCAATAAAATTAAAAAAAAATATCAAAAATTTGCATTGAGTTTCAAGAAAATATTAAAAATATGCAATAATTTTCAAAAATGTCAAAAATTTGCTTTGATTTTCAAGAAAATATCAAAAATATACAATGTATGTAAAATGATCAAAATTGATCAAATTGAATGTATAATAACAAATAGTAGTACCTAAGTACCCATAAATAACTACATATTAGGTATGCTAAAATATGCAATTTTTTTCAAAATATGCAAAAACTTGTCAAAACGTTAAATATATATGCAAAATGTTGCATATACACTCATCAAAATGAACTAGGGGACAATGTAATTAATGGACAATTGGACAATTAAGTGTGAATTTGATATTATATTTGGAAAATATTGAAATCTAACAAATATAGAGGTTTTTTATTATCATGAATTATGAAAAAAAGAAAAAGTTGTCGTTTTGTATAGAGGGAATATAACAAAATGGAGAAAATTATTAAGAGATTCACATTTAAAATTTTCATGTCTCCTAGACCCTATACCATTTTGTTGAGTGTATATGCATTTTGCATACATTCTGTTTTTTATTGATAATACATTATTAACACACGTCTTCATTAACAAACTCATTAAATAGCGTTGTAAATTAAAGAGGGTGTGTTGAAAATGGCGTGTAGGCTTTTCGGTTCGTGGGCGTGAAATATAATAGAATTTTAAATTTAAACTGCAGTTAGGAATTGGAAAGGAAAATATTCATGAAAATTCATGCTTTCGATATCTTTCGAGTTACATCTGTGCAAACATATTTGACGCTCCAAATCTCGCACTTATATTTTATTTATGTGACAAACTACATTTTTCACTGAAGAATAGCACTAGAATTTTGCATTCCTAGTAATACGGTCCCGTCTCAACTACTTTTCACTGCGAAACGATAAAATAAGATTTAATTTATGTTCCATTTGCGTCGAAATCTTACGAGCGAACTTTTATATTTTTTGATGAAATTTTGCATCACAAAGCGATTCGAAACAATTAAGTACTGCGATCAAGTTTGTGCTGTATTAAATTTATATTTTCTTCTAATTAACGAGAACAACTTTATTTCCCAATTATCCAAATAACTTTTATATACAAGAACTCACAAACATTTGACGATAAATAATAAGAAGCATTACTACATTAATCCAATTACCTACTCAAATTATCAATAATAACATACTTTTTTGTATCTAATATTAAACGCATTTAAAAAATTTCCTGACCATTTCTACGAAGTATTACGTATCTCTTCTTTACTGGTAACATTGGTAGTGAAATCAAAATTTATCTCATCGATTTTCTTTACCTAAATAACTCGAAAGTCCGGACGAGATAAGCGGATTTTTTGGTTCACCGCGCCTCGAATTCGCATTTCAACTCGCTAGAACGAGCCCTGCAAGGCTCTTTTGAAAGGACTCTGCTGTTGTTCAGTCAACGGTCATTTATCAATATAAAATATATAGATATTAAATTGTATATTAGGAAAGTAACAACACTTTTTCTAAGATCGTGCATTTTTTTATTTAATGTATTTTGGCCGGTTTTAATATCTGGATATATTCTAGTGATAATTTCCAATAACTTACGCTTGGAATGCATTGTTTTCCTCGAGATTTGATGGGATTTTCGAGCGGCGTCACAAGTGGGTTATTATATTCCGGCCGCGTCCCTTATGATTTCTGCTATCAATCATTCCGGGGGAGTCTTTTCTTTGGCAAATCATCAAATTGAGCGCCGAGGGTCACGAAATCTGATCCTCCATTTCCCGGCGTCGCCGGCGCAGTTCGGCGGGATTCCTTCTGAAAATTCGTTGTGTATAAGGATTTTTCTTCGTGGAAATTCTGTTATTTTTTTTTCCGGTCGAAACCCGTTCATTAAATTGTAATTTCAAGAGATGTATCGGGGAAACTCTTTTTGGATTAATTTAAAACGAGAATCTCCGTGGATTCGGGTTTGGGAAATAATGATTTTGTTGGAGTTTGAAAGAGCATCGAAGCCGATTAAAAAAACGTTTGACTATCAATCAAATGTTTACGGTTGGGAATACCCTTCATTATTTATAATTGGATCTTAATTAGCCGATGTTTTCGTATTTTCTTTTTTTTTTCGAAAGGGAGAAAAGTCGAAGAGGACGGGATTTTAACGAGAACCGTTGCAGATTTGTTATTGATCGAAAAACGTACACGACGAGGTTAAAATCTTGTTCTATTAGAGTGTAATACAAAACTAACTCAATTTATAATGCACCAGTTTCGGTTTATCTTTCGTTACCAAGACAAAACTTGCGACTATAAAGAAAATTAGAATTTGCTCGGAGAATTCATCAGGAGGAATTTTCCACGTTCGTAATTTACATCCTCGTTCGTGAATTTATTATTAATTTCTTACTAGTTTCCGCTTCATTCCCATAGATACAAGTTAACTTTATTCCTATCTTGTACTTTTCGAAGAACATCATTAAATTTCATTGTTCTATGAACCCAAGGAATTCTTTATCTCGAACAATTGATGTTGATGCTATTGTAGTTGCTTACTTAATTAGCATAACTTTATGGGTGGAGTTCAATTGGTCCCCGCGGTCAAATTTACCCAGATATAATCCTTTTTCGACTCGAAAGCTATCAGTCAATTGGTCCCCAATACCGGATTAAGGGTTTCTAGGAAGGACCGATGGGAATATTTATAATTTCAAAATTCTCTGGCAAATTTCGATTATGTATTTTCATTTCGTAGTACAATTTAATGAGGATTTTATGATTATCGGAAATTTTTTGACTTCTGTTTTTTTTTCTATTTCAATATGGGGAAAATCCCATCCCTTCCAGTACACTTCTAGAAAATTAGGTGTACTTTTCATAATAACAAATTTCGATATTGTAAAATATGAAGGTACTTTACTCTTGAGCAAAATTCACATTTTTTGACATACCTCGAATAAGATTGATAAAATTTGATTTTTGATGGTTGCATCTTGGATTTTAGATCATGCAGAACGTTTTGTGAAGAATAACTATTTCGTAAAATTAATAATAAAGTTTCCCATATGTTGTCAACTATTTTTTGAAATCCGTTCGTATATTAAAAACTAAAATAATTCTTTTTTTGTACAGAATTTTTCTTTTAATATATATCGTACCAATTGTATATATTTTAAATTACTAATGCTTAGATATTAAATATTTTTTAACACTAAAAGCTGCATTTTGTCCAAATTCTCTCAGCTATGTAAGTACACCAGAAGATGTTAGCCAAATGATAGTTATTCATGCAATGTAAAATCTTATCTAATCGGATTAGGAATATTTTGACAGCGGGGTCCAATTAGCCCATTAAATTTTGAAACTGGGGACCAATCGACCTGTAGGATTATGAAACCCCGCTGACAAAAATGACCGGCGTGGGGACCAATTGACCAACACCGAACTTTATATTCTCGTCCATCAAAAATTTCGCGAGCTTTAGTTTTGTGTGGGTATTATAATCTTCAACTAATTAGGATCAGAAGGGATTTTGATTTTGATTGTATCACCATTTCTACAAAATTAATTTATAGTGGAAGAAAGTTTTTGTACTGAACCTTTTTTATTAAATTTCGCACCGTTTCTTAGGCTATTTTAAATGAAAAGACTCGAAATAAGATAAGATCGGCCGAGGGTAGGCCGCCCGTTTGATGGCATTTTTAATGGTTTACCTAACCCAAAGCATGCAAAAAATCCGAACGCTCGGGAAAATAACTGAAAAAATGATTGCATAGCCGCCGAAATTTTTCACCAACAACGTTGATAACGTCTTTTCTAAGCCGAAATACGCAAACACTTCCGTCGGCGACGTTCCATTAAAAAACGCGACGAGATCAAAGAATGCCGCTTCCCTTTGAGGAAGGACCTTAATGCACTGACAATACCGAACAGAACGGACGCCTAGGGCTCCAGGATAACGCCGGCTACTCCTGGCAATTCAGGCTTCAAACGCTTGTTATACCCGCATCTACCCGAAACTGCGTAACACATACAAATTGCAGGTACACTAGCCGTAAATTAAATTACTAAAATATAGATGAAGTCGAGTAAACGTGGACAATACTGATTGAAACATTTAAACCACTATAATTAGCTGGTACCTGCAGAAATTGCGGAGTTTATTAGATACCTTTTTTCCTTTCAGTTGGGGCCTTTGTCATGCAAATGCCTCTACATTCTAGAGGCATCGAGAGAATTCTTTCGGTCCCGCGGGCCAACCGGTTTAATCCCGACGCATGCAGGTTGCTGTCGTTCATTTTCTCGGTATTAGCTGCTATAAGCCGAACTGTTTCATAAATTTTTGAAAAGCCCTTTTAAAAGGCGGCCTCGCGCTATCGACGATACGTGTAAATTGCTTCGTTTGCATTTTATATCAGCCGCGGCTCTCGCACTGTTTTAATTTCGAAAGAACACCCGAAAACTAATTATTTTTTGTTTTCGTTAGAAGCCTTTTGTAGTAGATTGAAAAACGAGTTATTTCATACATCAGGGTGTGTATAAAAAGTGCGAAAAGTTAAAAGATAACCCTCATGTTTCTTGACAATTTTAGAAAAGTCTTAGATTTTGTAAACTTTATATAAGTCTGGCAACACTGTCTATTTGTGACGTAGTAAATTTATGGCCCAAATAACGCCTTAAAAATGACTAAATAGCGCCCAAAATCGCCACAATAATGCCTAAATAAAGCATAGATAGTGCATTTACCTAACTTTATTTTGCTCAAACTATACTTCAATATCTATTCTGCTAGGAAGCACCTCCACCAAAATAAATCCGACACGACCTTAAATTTTGGTGAAACCTCCACCAAAATTAATCCACCACAACTTAAAAACCACGGCAATAAAAAAACCGATTCCTCCGCCATAATTGGTAACTAAATCAGATAAAAATCTTCGTTGGTGAAGTTCCTCCGCCATAATTATCACGGATATACAGGGTGTCCCAGCGAAAGGTAGCCCATTTAATCATCTTGTAATTTTTAAACGCCTAATAATAAAAACATGCGGTTTACTCAGGTATATTTTATTTTGCTATAAATTTTGTTTTAGTGACATAGAAATTTTGTATTAGCTGTACAAGGTGTATTATCAAAATCCACTCTTTTCAATTCACATTGACCCAATTTTTTCAAATGAAACACCCTGTATATATTGACGCCATCTGAAAGATATACTCTTCTACTTTTTAAAAATGTATAATTTCTACATGTTATTTTACAAAACAAAGAAGTTATTTAACTTTGAACAACATAATGCAAATCGCCCCAATTAAAATAAAATTTACAACAAATCTTAAATTTTCCATTTTTAAGGATGCTTTATCAGGATTTTTGAATGGTTTTTCGTTAGGAAACACATTTAATAATCGTACACATTAACATTTTCTTTTTCAATTAAACATGTTTTATACGTTTCACTAATGTTATGTTTCACAAAGTTACAAGTTGATTAAATGGGCTACCTTTCGCTGGGACACCCTGTATTGGACCCCAATAAAACCGACGTAGAATTTCTTTCGCTGCATAATTCTAGGTTAACAGGGAGTCTGGTTCACGTAGCGAGGAAAGACGCGGAGTGCAGTGGAGTTCGCACTCGAAGGTGTGCGAAACAAATCCCAATAGCTATCGGGTTTGCGGCTCTAATTGCCGACATTAATTACGGACGGGGCTTAAAGGCTCCCAGAAAGTGCTTATACGGAGCTAAAAACAAATAAATGCAGTGCCGGATTAGCGGCGGAATACCAAATAGAAATTAGACGTTGTGGAAAGAAACCCGACTTAATTGAAACTAATAACTGGCGAGCTAATATCTAATAAATTTCTACAAAAAAAATACCGTTGGAAAGGAAAGAGCCTACGGTTGGAATATTTTAATATATTTTAATAAAACACCTCCATCCAGGGATCCGTTGAAAGTTTTTCCGAGGATTTTCAATAAAAGGTCCACTGCATAGCGGATAACTTCCCATATAATTCATTCCATTCAGGTGGACCTAATATCGTTCTAGGGGCTTTCATTTTACATGTAAAGTGTGCCGGCGCCTGTCTCAGACACCAGATAAATTCCGGGACGGGCGTAATAATGAATTATTGCCCGGCACACTCCTCCGCGATATTTCAGACTTAACATTCACCGATTTGTCCTGATTTTCTTGCGAGATTACTTCCCGACGCTTGATTTGTATAGGGGTTTTTGTTGACCCCGAACGCGGAATACACAATCGCCTTATTTTTCTCCTTTGTTCCCGTTTAACTAATAGTTCATGCAAAACAAAGTTAGATGCACGAATATTGAATACGCCAATGGAGAAGACCACGACTTTTTTTTTATTTTTTTTTTTTTTCAAAACCGTGTGTTCTAAGAAGGCGCGTAATGAAATTTTTATTTTTTTCTGTGGCCAAATAAGGCCGCAATTAATTTTTAAAGTTTGAAAAACGTCACACAATCGTCATACACTCTGCTCCAATCAAAGCGAGAGTTGCAAAGAGAAGTCACATTTAGCAAGTTTGCCAGGTTTCCTATTACTCTTCTTTACTCCACAAAAAGTGCGTTTTTTGTATATTTATTGCAATAAACATTTTCTGATTTATCCATTTCTTCCATTTCCTAATGGATAATTCGATATATTAATATAGGAATAACATCTTTATCTGTATAAATTGTAACCGATTTTCGTGTTAAAAGCACAAATAATGGTCCTGAAAAATTTATTTGGCAACATTCTTGTCAACGTCAATATTATCAGTAAAGTGTTTTGTGCCGAATTGCAATTCGTGTAATTTGTTTTGTGCATTTTTCAGAAAAATCTGACAAATGACAGTTTGATTTTTGTTCGTTTGTGTATTCTTTGTTACTGCGTTCGAAAATTCATACTATTTACAATACAACAAGACGTGAGTGGTTTATGATTGGTTGATAAGGTATGAGTCAAAACCCGAAATTTTTAAATTTCGAAGGGCTATAACTTTTTAATTATAACACATTTTGAGCAACTGAAAACGGTTTTGAGCTCAAATAAATCATTTCTAATCGTATCTTTTGCCGAAATCCGCATATCTCACATCGTGGTCTTCTCCATTTGAAGGAATAATTATGTGATTTTAATTGTGAGTTTTGTGCTGTAGCTTGCTTATATATACAGTCGACTGTAAATCTTAAAAGTTGGGAATTCCAGTTGTCAGTTGAAGGAAGGCAAACGTCGGCTTTGTTTGTTCGATTCGCAACGCCAGTGGAAACTTCTGGCATTTCATCGCCTCCGCATTTTGATACAAGTTCACTTTACTGCGCTCGCTGTACGAATTAACTACATAAACTTTACTTACCGGGATATTCTTCGTTTTATTATTGCGTTTATCTGGCGCAACTTGGAGTCTGTTAGAGGAAGAAAAAAATTAATAACGAATTCCTTGAGTCTGCTGATCGTTATCGAAGCTTTACGAGTTGTTTAGAGCCGGTTAATTCGCCAGATAATTCGAAAAGATATCGTCTAATAGAGGAAAACTAAAAGGAAAACGCGCTGGGCGTGGAAATATCCTTGTTTCCCTGGAGGACTCTAGCGAAAGTCCCCAACGTTTCGAGATAATTCCTTCGGAAACAATGGCAACAAAACATAGTGTGACCTCTTCTCACCTAACAAGTCAACGTCAACTTTCGGGTTAACATATTTCCACAGCCATTATTCCCCTTAACAATGCCGGCCGTACATAATAAGGTTAATTCCACGAAAACAGTCTTTTATCTTTATCTGACGAATAGTCCGCCTAATCTCTCAAGACAGCGGCGCATCACACAATATAACTCACACCTATATTTAATTTTATAGCCCTTATTTTATACAAAAGTAATTGCAATTACATTACAGCATTACACAAAGCAAATTGGAATATAATAAATTGTTATATATTAGGGAGTTTCATAAGGAATGGTGAATATTTTAGACTCGGGCACGTCACTGACAAAGGTCCTTTTCGGAGCGAACAAATATAATTAAATTCCATATGATTGATGTAGTTGTAGCAGGGTTAAGCCCAAAAAGGGATTGGTGATGAAAAAATTAATGCCTACCTTTATCTTAATGTCCTCGCTGGTGCCTTACAGCTATTTATTTGTTTGAATATTTGTTGCAGAATATTAGTGAGTCGTATTGAATGTAGGTATTTGGCAATAAAACTGTGAACAAAGTAAGTTTTTATTGGTGCTTTTCATTAGCAAAAAGCTAAAGAAGCTGAGAAGCGTGAACGTTGCGCCATAAAGAAGGATTGCATTTTATTTCTTTCCATTTTATACTAATTTCGACGCGATAGATCGCCAATTCCATTTTCTAGACGCCATTATAAATCTAACGTTTGATTAAAGCGACTCGAGAAAATACTTAAATTTCGTTGCCCGGCAATAAAAGATCCTCCCTTAGCGACTCGCGAGAAATTAGAGAAATTAATTATTCCGACCAGCTCGTTCTCCTTCACTCCTGAAAAATCGTGATTGTTTAATCTCTATTTGGAAGCGACAACTCCACCTGCACCTCAGCCACTTTGTCGCTTCCCAAATGGATCTCGAAACATTCGGCAACGAGCTTCGCAGGGCGTCATTGTTACTCAATAACACGGCAATCAACTCCAGCGTGTTTGCCACTCCGCGACACATCAGGAATGAGAATGCCCCTGCTTCTGACAATTCAGTGACATGAACGCCGATACCTGTTTGGCAATTGGCTGGTTGCTTATCCGCTAGCCGCGTGTATGTGGGATTGTCACACTAGCCGCAAAAGCCGACCATACACCAAACCGATACGTATATCCCTAAGGGAGGGCTAGGGCATTAAAGACTCCACCAGAATGTTAATATTAGTAATGTATTGTAATGTAATAGTTCAAATTGTGGTGGAGGAGCTAAATATTTTGGGAATAATTTGTTATAATGGTGGAGGAACTGTCAGCTGACGATGGAGCATCCACCAGAATTTTAATATTAGTAGTGTAATAGTTCAAATTGTGGTGGATGAGCCGATTATTTTGGCATATAATTTGTAGTAATGGTGGAGGAGCTTCCAAGTTGGCGATGGAGCATCCACCAGGATTTTTAAAAATAGTCTTCGAATGATTTAATTGTGATTATGGTGGAGGAAGTTATGATTACTCCAAAATTTCTAATTGCTAAAGTAATCTAGACGAATTGTGGACATAAAAATAGCCACGATATAATTTCATAACTTCAGAAATTCTGCGGGTAATAGAATAAGAGAGCTCTGTAGGAGACACTGCAGTGTATGGTCCTTTCATCTCGGCGTTGTATCATTTGAGTCCATTATAGGCGGATATGCCGCTATTTGTCATCCGTGTTGGGCGAAATTTATTTACGTTTGCTCGAAATAAAAATGCCCCCTTCTCATAATGCACCTACTGAGCAAGTGGCGGGTTTTTTTGTACGAAATAAGGAAAAAACGTTCGCCCAACTCGTTAAGCAAACGTGAATTCAGCTGTTCAGTTCTATTCGCGATTTCCGATAAGACAAATAGCCCGCATTTCAATTTTGTGATTTTACGCGAAGACGTTGAAAAGTTTTATTTTATTTGTTTGAGTTCGCTGCTACAAATGACGTACCTCCATTTTCCGGGCATTAGATAGATACCTATATTAACTTGGAGTTTTCGCTGAAATGCAAATTTCCCCTTACACTACATTCAGATTATTTTTGACATTCGGAAAGTACATTTACATTTTTTTATCTAACGTTTGAACCGTTTCACCCAAACTACCGAATATCTAACGAATTTGCTTCGTTTTATTCGCAACATTCATTATTTATGTTATATACAACCTTATCGCTAATAGATAGCAGATAATGATAGAACCTCATTGTTGCTAAAGCTGTTGAAGAGAGTTTGCTGCAGCATCAGATAATTAAATCGCTTAGTAATATTCATTAGTCGCCCATGTGGATGATTGGATAAGTCCTATGTAGTAGTTGTTGATTGTACAAAGGTAATAGTTAATAAGGAAGAAGCAATTACCTAATGTATCGGGTTATATGTAAATATATTTTGTGTTATGTGGGTTGAGAAAAAATGCGAAACAAAGGACTTCTGTGGGCTCAGGCGCGTCTCGAAGCGATATAGAGACAGATAAATACCTCGACAGCTCCGGTATTAGTCTGACGGGCACATTATGAATCATACTGACACGGTAGGGCTTTACTTGGCACGTTATTATACCTCCAACTGATGCATTACATAATCGATCTTCAATATGTAAGAGCTACGTGAACGCAATTTAGCACGCTTTGATGAAAAATGCCGCGCAATAATTAAATTATCAAACTTGAATTAAGTTTGTTTGAAGTTTATATTATACTAAAAAAGTTATTTACTATAAATAACTAGGTATATATAGGTACTAGAAAAATTGTGACCAAAGAATTTGATGTAGGTATAAAATCAAAATTATCATGTAATTTAAATTAATTACAATTTTTTGTGAGAAGAAATACAATTATTGTGGTGTCTACGTAAAATAAATTACAATTATCTTGTAGGTAATTATTAAAGAGGGGAATATATGCAAAATGCATACATATGCAACATTTGCATACATATATTTAACGATTTGTCCAGTTTTTGAATATTTTAAATATTTTCAAAAAAATTGCATATTTTAGCATAACATATCTGTAGATATTCATGATGTATATACTTACTACTTTTTGTTTATTACAGATTCAATTTGATCAATTTTGATCATTTTACATACATTCCATATTTTTTTGAAAATTTTGGCATAATTTTGATATTTTTTTGAAAATCACTGCAAATTTTTGATAATTTTTGAAAATCATTCAATATTTTTGATATTTTCTTGAAAATCAATGCAAATTTATTTTTTGAAAATATTTTCCATATTTTTGATATTTACTCGAAAAGAAATGCAAGTTTTTGATATTTTTTGAAAATTATTGTATATATATTTTTTTGAAAATCAATGCTAATTTTTGATATTTTTTGAAAATTATTGCATAATTTTGGCATTTTTTGAAAATTATTGCAAATTTTTGATATTTTTTGAAAATTATTGCATTTATTTTTTATTTATATGTATATTCTGAATCAATTTAGAAAATTTCTGAGCAATTTATAATGATCCAGATCGAATAAAAACTGTCCAGAACATTTAAAAACGCCCTAGAATCAATTAAGATTGTTCACAACAATTCACAATGCTTTAGAATGAATATGAATATGAATATGAATATGAATATGATCAGAACAATTTAAAACGCTTCTGAACGAATTAGAACTATTCAGAACACTTTTAGAATGCTTCAGAAAGAATTAGAAATGATTCTGAACGTTTCAGAGTGATTTAAAACTGTTCAGAACACTTTTAGAATGCTTCAGAACGAATTAGAATTAGAAATGAATTAGAAATGATTCTGAACAAATTTGAACGTTTCAGAGTGAATTAAAACTGTCCAGAACTAATTTAGATATTTTCTTAAAAAACACTGCATATTTTTATATTAGTAAAAGTGCATACCTATTAGATACAATATTTAGTATCTAAAAAAGTAAAAAAAAATATGTCTAAAGTATATTCACTAAAAAAAGGATATATACAATTGTTACAACCAATATTTGGATATTATTTACACTATTTACACTTTCGTTGTAAAAATTGTAAGTGATTTCACAATCATTTTTTTCAGTAGATATACTGAATACCATTATGGTTTTTTGTTTGTGATAAGAGATAAAAGTACGGCTCTGCGAGGGGGACGTAAAAATGTAACCTGCATCATAAAATTTGCCTATTGAAAGCAATGAAAATAGGTGGTGATAGTGTAATCCCGAATTTATTCGTATCGAACACGAAAAATAAATTTAAAAGAGCACGACCGAAAATCCGCATAAATTTCTCTTTAACGCCCTGTTTGTGTTTAACGGCGTAATTTACAGGTAGATCGTTCGGAAAAAATTGAGGTTTAATTTCGTTCGGATCGGAATAACTGATAATGCGCCGGGCAGGTCGTGTAAAACGGATTGATTCCGTGGAAATTATCGCTAACCGCCTCGTGAATTTTATAAATTCATGCCGTCGTTATTTTAAATAATTTTTGTTTCCATTCGCAGGGAGCTCGACCGTTCGCTTTTTAATTGGACGTTCTCACGACCCCGAAAACTTGTTGTACAACAAAATACGAGCCAGCCGTTATATGGAAATGTACGCGCGTATCTTTTTTTCCACGAACAGGAAAAACCGACGTCGCATATAATTAATTGCGAACTATTTTTCCCCAGACGGTTGGAAATTCTCTAAAAATACATCCGATGAAAAATGGCCTTCCATTTCCGAACGGCAATGAAAGCAGTCCCCGTCGAAAACGAGATAATCTTTGTTGATGTAACTTCCGATAACACCAGCGCTCCTAATGCGAACTAAAACTAGTATAGACAAGGCGGCCATGCGAAACTTTTACATACACATTTCGAATTTTAGAAATTTAGAAAGGCAAATATTCTTTTGTACGTCGTTTCTATTCGGGCTGCGAACGCGCCTAATTAACCCCAAACCGGCGTTTAATCGACCATACTCGTATTAAATCCATCGAAACTCCGAGGCTCCCGTCTAATCCATCCGCACACTTAGAAACGTTGATAGTGTCCAAATGTCCTTTTGTAACCTGAACTATGTCAGGCTATCCTCGAATCCGGGGAGTAGCGTAAGCTCCAGAAACTTCAACCGGCAAAGCCGCATTGTTTGAACTAAATTTGCATTCTCCTTGCCCAAATGTATTTACATAAATCAAGAGCCGCCCCGGAAAAATTACCTACCCGGTTGCGTTGCACACATTAAACCTATATATAGTTTGTGCAAAATAAAGTCACAAGCACGTCATTAAAGTCGTCATATTTCAATGGAGAAGACCACGATGTGAGATATGCGGATTTTGGCAAAAGATACGATTAGGAATGATTTTTTAGAGCTCAAAACCGTTTTCAGTTGCTCAAAATGTGTTATAATTAAAAAGATATAACCCTTTGAAATTTAAAAATTTCGGGTTTTGACTCATACCTTATCATCAACCAATCATAAACCACTCACGTCTTGTTGTATTGTAAATAGTATGAATTTTCGAACGCAGTAGCAAAGAATACACAAACGAACAAAAATCAAACTGTCATTTGTCAGATTTTTCTGAAAAATGCACAAAACAAATTATACAAATTGCAGTTCGGCACAAAACACTTTACTGATAATATTGAAGTTGACAAGAATGTTGCCAAATAAATTTTTCAGGACCATTATTTGTGTTTTTAACACGAAAATCGGTTACAATTTATACAGATGAAGATGTTATTTCTATATTAATATATCGAATTATCCATTAGGTAATGGAAGAAATGGATAAATCAGAAAATGTTTATTGCAATAAATATACAAAAAACGCACATTTTGCGGAGTAAAGAAGAGTAATAGGAAACGTGGCAAACTTGCTAAATGTGACTTCTCTTTGAAACTCTCGCTTTGATTGGAGCAGAGTGTATGACGATTGTGTGACGTATTTCAAACTTTAAAAATTAATTGCGGCCTTATTTGGCCACAGAAAAAAATAAAAATTTCACTACGCGCCTTCTTAGAACACAAGGTTTTGAAAAAAATTTTTTTTTAAAAATCGTGGTCTTCTCCATTACCTACAGACTTTAATTTAATATTAACAATGGATGATATAGAAAATGTTGTAAACTTTATAAAAGTTCGGCAACACTGTCTATTTTGCACGAACTATAGAGAGTATTTTACAGGAGAATCTTTGTTTTAGCATCGCCGTAGCCCATGGAATAAAATTCAACCGTCCGAAGGTAATTTAATATTTATTTTTGGACGATGAAATTTAGCGGATACAAAACCACGTCAGTGATTTGTCGGAAATTTAAACCCGCATGTTTATCCCCTTGTTAACGTAATCAAAATTCTCGCCCGTTCTCGCTACGGCCGGGCCGGGCGCAAAAGGCAGCGCTGCCTGATCGAATTAAAACACCGAATGCATAATTAAGGCAGCGCTGATAAAAACAAAACGATAACGATTTTGTTAAGTCCACTCCCGTACGGCTTAAAAACAACATTCCCCAATCGGGAGCAAAACGAGCCCGACCCACATCCTACTAGACTGCGCCAATTTCATTTCAACCGGAATTTTAATGCCGGCCAAGTAAGCAGATTATGAGCGGAAAATTTCCTTTTAAGGGCTTAATTCGCGCGCACCTAATTAAGATATTACGTGTTACTATTAAACCCGGACGTAAAGAGTTTTTAATACGGCGCGTTCATTTATTGAAACGGTCGTATATTCCAATTAAACGTGAATTAGTGAGGGACGGGGAAAAAACGGCCCCGCAGCGGATTAGCTGCGTCCGTGTGAGCCCGAAAAGGCGGAGCATTTGCATTATGTATCAACCGAGAAAGCTGGAATGCAGCCAAATAATGGATGCCGGTGCACGGAGATCCAGGTTCCTTATTAAAAATTTACGAACGCAAAAGGTAGACGTCGCTACGGTTTACTATAAAGAAACGCGACAGAACGGAGGTCCTTTATATTAATAATGATAGATAAGTAGCTAACTTGAAGAAGAATATGGTTTTTTCTTCTTACATATATCTACTCATATGTTATATACATGGATGTATACAACATTATTGAATATACAGAATGCGATGTGAAATACAGGGTGTCCCGTAAGGAATGAAAAATAGATTGAGGATCTCAAAAAATATGAACAAAATTATGGATACTTTTCTTCATTCAGTAAAGTGTATGTGGCGCCCTTTTTATCTAATCTCAAAATTGATAACATGGTCATGATTTATTAACTTAAAAATATACCCATTCCAAATTTCAAGTCAATAATACTTAAATATTAAACTTAAATAATAAAGGAATTATTGCAAAAAAACCAAAAATAAATTTTAACTTTAACAGTAACACCCTGTATCTTAGTAGTAGATAACATTTGACCCATAGTTATTTAGTAAAATATTCATATTTTGAGGTCCTCAATCTATGGTTAAAATATTGACCCTTCCTTACGGGACAACCTGTATAAATATCGTGAAAATTCCAAAATAGATTTTTTTATACAGTATGTTAATAAATTTGTGTACCTGACAAGCTTCTAGGGTAGGTAATATGAGTGAAAATGACGTTCATATTTGAGAAATAATGAGTCGAAGACACCATCTTCAAAGGGCTCTAATAGGTCCCAAACGAAACCTCCAAGAGCACATATTTATTAGAACTTTTTGGTATATTTGTACATATACTAGCTACACTAGGAGCTTGTAGCACGGATTTATTAACGCCCTGTATAAAAATCTTTTAAAAAATATACTATACAGGGTGTTCTCAAACTTAGAGTTCAAATTTATAGGAGTGGTAGTTCGCCTAATTTGAGACCGATTCGCTGATTTAATTTTTCTGAAAATTTTATAATAGGTACAGGGTTTTTCTGAACTTGGGGTACAATTTTTAATGATGAAGTGACAACGGGTCATTTTATCGAATTATGTGATTATTTAATCAAAACCGTAATGAAAAATCTTTATAAAAAATTAAATAAAATTGTAAAAAAGGAATGCGGTCCTGCACAGCAATTTCATGTCGCTCGACTCGCGCGATAAAAAACTTACGATAGAACTTACCGTAAATTTAGAATCGACAAAATAATGATTGATTGATTAATTAATATCTCATTCAAATCTATTTATTAGGACCTTTTTTTATTCCATACGGTCTCTAAATTTTTAGAATCATCGATAAATCATAAAATTAATCCGGGTTTTCCAAATAACAGAAGAAAAAACCATTCAACTCAAAAGAAATATTAGCTCACCTATTTTGTTGTAGAAAAATGGCTTGAAGTTCATAGTAATTTCAAACTTATTATACCGTCTCATTAACTACACACTAACTTGTTAAATTGAGAAAAACACGAAGAACTAATACTAAACTCTATTCCAACTAAAATGAGAATTTGGTGATATTCCTGTCTTTTCCACGGAGATCAAAATTTCCCTAGTGTCAATGTTAATTCTCCCATTCGACTAAGGGAATTTTACGGCGCACGGTTGAAATCTTAGATTTTGAAGATACGCTGTTGCCATATGCCTTTGCAAATTTCAGTCACAAAATCGCGCTCATTGTAGTTAACTCGTTAACCTACAATTTGCTAATTTTGTGATTTTTAAAAGGCGATTTTGGCCTCTTTTTATTGTTTAAATTCCTCTATTTGCAACTTTTTTCATTTGTAAACATTGAAAGTAAAAAATAAACATAACCTTCAAATAACCATATAACCTGAAAATCAGTAATAGACAGGATTTCAATTGCAAACAGGCAACGTTGGGATCGTAACCTCGTTTTAAATTTGTCATTTTAGTTGGAATAGAGTTTATCAAGTAAATCACTAAAAAATAGCATAAAAAAATCTATTTGAGGATCTAAATCGACTAAAAAGAAATTTGGTTTGATAAAATCATCTTGCCTCCATTATTACATTATCTTTCATCTCTATTATCTTGTTTGTTATCCCCAAACACCATTTTATCACAGCATTTGTAAGATACCGAAACGACTCCATCCTCTATCATAGTCGAATTGGCTCGCCCCGTTTTATTTTTCTAATCCTTTCGGTGCTGTTATATTAAATCGCGACATTCTTCTTCCCGTTTCGCGACTCGCCTTCTTCTAAAATAAATAGGCGAAATTTAAGGGTATTAAACTTGCGGACAATATTGCCGTCTAAACTCCGAAAAAACCGCTCTCGACGAAAATATACGGCAACCGACATTAAATTTTAGGTTCATTACACCGCTCACGGTCCTGGGGCAGGAATTTTTCAGGACCCTAATTAGTCCGAGGGCAAAGCAGAATTAAAGAATTTACTTTGCTATTTATTGCGCTATTTAACCGCTAAATAGAAGCATTTATTTTCTTGTAGTATTATTTATTATTTAATTATGTTTATTGTGAAGTACCTAAACTCACTGTAAACGATGAAAATAAAAGGCCAGTTTATGAAATAGAGATTTGAGAATTTTATTCGTTTAGAGTTTGATGTTATGTTGTGTGGTATAGAAGATGAATATAATAGTAAAAGTAAGTATTGTAAGTATGAGAATTGAGAGGTTTGCGTACGGTCTATTTCAAGGACGAGGATAAACAGTCCCCTGGAAAGTACTCAGAGAATGTCCCGCGGGCGAAATGCCTAACGGCTACTTTGTTGGTTTTGTAATGTAATTGAATTTAGGTCGGATAAAAGTTTGGCCAAAGGTAAAAGACAAATACTCCGGGTTTAATTTAAAGCGAACAACACTTAGGAAAATTATGCCTTTTTTGCGCCCCTTTCGGACCACCCTGTACAGCCAGTGGCATAGGAAAACGACTTTTGAAGTATCTCAGCAAACGCGATCCATAACAAAAACCGAACGAGTAATAAAATCGAGAGGGAACAGAAGTATTCCGGAACTATATTATTCATTCCGAAATTGAATTCCGGCGCGCCGGCACAATTTTCAGGTAAACGTAATTTGATGAGAGAAGAAGGATAAACTCCGCATCCATAGTTTTATTGAAATCGGATAGAGTTTTTCGCCGGAAAGCTACACAACTAAATGGAATTAAAGGAATCTTCGAGAACCTTTGTCTTTTCCGGGAGAAGCCGGAGAGCGCCGCGCGGATAACTCCCGGCTTCGCCTTTCCCAAAGGACCGGCGCTCTCGTTGTTTTTTACTGCAGCAGTTCTTTAAAGTCTAGCTCTGCCAATGGCGGCGCCTTGCATATTTCGAGAATATGCTATCTTTGAAATTACACCTACATATATACAGGGCGAATGTACTATACCAGTTTTCGTATCCATTATAAAATTAACCCCGTAAATCTCTTCCATAGGGAATTTAACCGGTATCGGCGCCACCCGTTGATCATATTACACTTTATTATACTCTATTTAATACGTACCCCGGGTATCGATGTATTTTAATTAACTGTACACGCCGAATTTCTGTCCCTTTTAACGGCGATAGAGCGAGGCGTTAGAGTCACTTTGTGCAGGATTGGATTTCGAATTTAATCTATTCTAATTTGCTCTACGCATTCCTCGGAGTAACACACCTAATTACTTCGATTCCTTGGATTGTTCTCATTTCCCACGGGTTCGGGACGAACGAACTTTTCTATACAGGGTGGTCAGTAATGGAGAAGACCACGATGTGAGATATGCGGATTTCGGCAAAAGATACGATTAGAAATGATTTATTAGAGCTCAAAACCGTTTTCAGTTGCTCAAAATGTGTTATAATTAAAAAGATATAGCCCTTTGAAATTTAAAAATTTCGGTTTTTGACTCATACCTTATCAACCAATCATAAACCACTCACGTCTTGTTGTATAGTAAAAAGTATGAATTTTCGAACGCAGTAACAAAGAATATACAAACGAACAAAAATCAAACTGTCATTTGTCAGATTTTTCTGAAAATTGCACAAAACAAATTACACGAATTGCAGTTCGGCACAAAACACTTTACTGATAATATTGAAGTTGACAAGAATGTTGCCAAATGAATTTTTCAGGACCATTATTTGTGTTTTTAACAAGAAAATCGGTTACAATTTATACAGATGAAGATGTTACTTCTATATTAATATATCGAATTATCCATTAGGTAATGGAAGAAATGGATAAATCAGAAAATGTTTATTGCAATAAATATACAAATAATGCACATTTTGCGGAGTAAAGAAGAGTAATAGGAAACGTGGCAACCTTGCTAAATGTGACTTCTCTTTGAAACTCTCGCTTTGATTGGAGCAGAGTGTATGACGATTGTGCGACGTTTTTCAAACTTTAAAAATTAATTGCGGCCTTATTTGGCCACTGAAAAAAATTAAAATTTCATTACGCGCCTTCTTAGAACACACGGTTTTGAAAAAAAAATTAAAAAAAAAAGTCGTGGTCTTCTTCATTAATATGGACTGCACTCACTGACTCAGTGAGTTAATCTCAGTGGACTCAGGGAGCCTTAATTTATTGGTGAAATACTTATATTTGTCGAACAAAAGTTAATTAATAAATATGCTAATGCAGCTAGGCACTGAACAGAAAAGTTATACGGCTGGCTTTTTTTCCAGCCGGATGACTCGTGTAAATTTTTAGATTAGACCGTCGGGAAACTTCGTTTATTTGAAACAAAAACGTTCCCGAACGCCGAGAAAGGCAATTTATTACGCGGACTTAGAACTTCGAATCCACCTCAGTAACTTTTTTCGATAGTTTAAATACCCCGGCTCCGGGATTGTCTGGGATGAATCGGAAAGCTATAGCCGATTTTTTTAATCGGCCGTCCGATTGAATTGTCGTTAGATTTTTAATACAATACGTTCCACGAAAAGGGAATTAAAACCGTCCCCCTACACGCGAACTTCTCGGCTGTATCCACAGGTCCTCGGCAAAAACTTTAATTGCCTCGGAGCTTCGGGGATGCGGCCCGTCCTCGGGCGCCGGCTCGAAGAAGCAGAAACGGCGGGGTTAATTGATCCTCGTTTCAATGGGAAATTTAATAAAAAGCAATTCCGAATCGGCGATAAATGCACTACATAACGAGACGCACTAAACGCCGCGATTCAACGACAACAAGGCCAGCTGTGATTCGATTTCGGCGCGCTAATTGCGCACTTATATCGATTTCGGGAACGTTCTGTATTAACATTCGTTATGTACGGTCCTTTCGGTATACAAATCAGGTCGCATTGGGCGCGATTGCCTTTTGTGCCCGTCCGTATGTAAGCCCGAAATCAAAGCGACCGCGAATATACAAAATGGTCCCGTGCAATATTAGGCGGTGCACGGCGTTTCTGGTTATAAATAGTTCATTACTCATAATGTGCCCTATTGAAATTTTAATTCGGCATAATGCGATAGTGTTTTAACGGGTTATTTATGTATGTGTGTACTATTGACTCTCTGTCTAATGCTAGATAAATAATCTGTTAGAGTTGCAAAGTAACGATTAAATACATAAATTATTAGCTAAAGTAATTGTACCTGTGTGAAATTAGCACAGCACACCATCAACGAATAAATAAAAATCAATACATTATAATTTAGTGCTATTTTAGTGTTAATTTAGTGCCCAATTCCTAATTTTAGTGCTCAATTAATAAAGAATAAATAAAATTAATAAATACTATCTAAAGAAAAATTGAAGCTTTACGAGCTTTTTTTCGAAGTTACACTAATGAAATTCAAAGTGCTCTATACAAAGTGCTTCAAAATTGATGCTACAAAAATTCAGTACCCAACTCATAAAGTTTCAGCCAGTACTTTAGGTTAAAATAACAGCATTTAAAAGTACTCTCTGCAGATACCTGTTTGACTGTATTTACCTGTATCAGAGTGGAGGTTTCTATTTCTATGTTATCTATGTAAAAAAAACAGCTTTATGAGCTTATTTTCGAAGTTGCACTAATGAAACTCAAAGTGCTCTACACAAAGTGCTTCAAAATTGATGCTACAAAAATTCAGTACCCAACTCATAAAGTTTCAGCCAGTACTTTAGGTTAAAATAACAGCATTTAAAAGTACTCTCTGCAGATACCTGTTTGACTGTATTTACCTGTATCAGAGTGGAGGTTTCTATTTCTATGTTATCTATGTAAAAAAAACAGCTTTATGAGCTTATTTTCGAAGTTGCACTAATGAAACTCAAAGTGCTCTACACAAAGTGCTTTAAAATTGATGCTACAAAAATTCAGTACTCAACTCATAAAGTTTCAGCCAGTACTTTAGGTTAAAATAACAGCATTTAAAAGTACTCTCTGCAGATACCTGTTTGACTGTATTTACCTGTATCAGAGTGGAGGTTTCTATTTCTATGTTATCTATGTAAAAAAAACAGCTTTATGAGCTTATTTTCGAAGTTGCACTAATGAAACTCAAATTGCTCTACACAAAGTGCTTTAAAATTGATGCTACAAAAATTCAGTACTCAACTCATAAAGTTTCAGCCAGTACTTTAGGTTAAAATAACAGCATTTATAAGTCCTCTCTGCAGATACCTGTTTGACTGTATTTACCTGTATCAGAGTGGAGGTTTCTATTTCTATGTTATCTATGTAAAAAAAACAGCTTTATGAGCTTATTTTCGAAGTTGCACTAATGAAACTCAAAGTGCTCTACACAAAGTGCTTTAAAATTGATGCTACAAAAATTCAGTACTCAACTCATAAAGTTTCAGCCAGTACTTTAGGTTAAAATAACAGCATTTAAAAGTACTCTCTGCAGATACCTGTTTGACTGTATTTACCTGTATCAGAGTGGAGGTTTCTATTTCTATGTTATCTATGTAAAAAAAACAGCTTTATGAGCTTATTTTCGAAGTTGCACTAATGAAACTCAAATTGCTCTACACAAAGTGCTTTAAAATTGATGCTACAAAAATTCAGTACTCAACTCATAAAGTTTCAGCCAGTACTTTAGGTTAAAATAACAGCATTTATAAGTCCTCTCTGCAGATACCTGTTTGACTGTATTTACCTGTATCAGAGTGGAGGTTTCTATTTCTATGTTATCTATGTAAAAAAAACAGCTTTATGAGCTTATTTTCGAAGTTGCACTAATGAAACTCAAAGTGCTCTACACAAAGTGCTTTAAAATTGATGCTACAAAAATTCAGTACTCAACTCATAAAGTTTCAGCCAGTACTTTAGGTTAAAATAACAGCATTTATAAGTCCTCTCAGATACCTGTTTTACTGTATTTACCTGTATCAGAGTGGAGGATTCTATATTATCTATGTTGAAAAAACAGCTTTATGAGCTTTTTTTCGAAGTTGCACTAATGAAACTCAAAGTGCTCTACACAAAGTGCTTTAAAATTGATGCTACAAAAATTCAGTACCTAAATCATAAAGTTTCAGCCAGTACTTTAGGTTAAAACAACAGCATTTAAAAGTCCTAACAGATACCTGTTTCGCTGTGTACCGAAGCGGAGGTTTCTATGTTATCTACGGCAGGAAAAAAAGCCTTACGTGCTTTTTCGAAGTTGCACTAATGAAAGTTTACAAACGTCTCCGCTAGCGACGGAACTTTTTCCGCTCTTTTCTTCCTGTTTTGATGCCGTCGCGCTTTTTGCCGCGTCCAATTCTCGCAGTCGCGCAGAGTCGGTTTTAATTACAACATTTCGCCAGGCCGCCGTTAAACTCGAGTGGAAATTGTCGCGTTTTAACTAAACAACTATTTTTTCCTGTTCAACCTTACAGCGCCACTCTTAATTCCTGACATACCTAAAGTTAGCGACACGAGGCGTAAGAAGAGTGTATTTATTTTAATAACGATTATTTATTAACTGCATAAACTTAGAGCACACTCACCATAAAAAATTATAAAAATTCGTACATAATACAGTGCTCAATAATTGATGATAAGGATCAAAGTCAGAAATAGCCATAGTTTCTGGCAACAGATTATTATAGATGTTATGATGATATTATGATAGTATAATAGATATTATGATAAATTATTTTTCTAGCAACAACCAAAAATAAAAAGCTGTATCATAAATTTAAATTAAAAATAGTCAAAAAATAATTGTGATCCTTATCAATTGTTGAGCAGTGTAATTTAGTGCTATTTTAGTTCTATTTTAGTGCTATTTTGGTGCTATTTTAGTGCTATTTTGGTGCTATTTTAGTGCTATTTTGGTCCAATTTTAGTGCTATTTTAGTGCTTTTTACTGCTATTTTAGTGCTATTTTGGTGCTATTTTAGTGCTATGTGAATGCTGTTTTAATGCTATTTTAGTGCTATTTTAGTGCTATTTTAGTCCTATTTTTGTGCTATTTTTGTGCTATTTTTGTGCTATTTTTGTGCTATTTTTGTGTTCTTTTTTTGTGCTATTTTTGTGCTATTTCAGTGCTATTTTGCTTCAATTTTAGTGCCATTTTAATGCTATTTTAGTGCTATTTTAGTGCTATTTTAGTGCTATTTTAGTGCTATTTTTGTGCTATTTTAGTGCTATTTTAGTGCTATTTTAGTGCTATTTTAGTGCTATTTTAGTGCTATTTTAGTGCTATTTTGTTGCTATTTTAGTGCTATTTTATTGCTATTGCTTTTATTGCTATTTTAGTGCTATTTTATTGCAATTGCTTTTATTGCTATTTTATTGCTATTTTGGTTCCATTTTAGTTCTTTTTCAGTGCTATTTTAGTGCTATTTTAGTGCTATTTTAGTGCTATTTTAGTGCTATTTTAGTGCTATTTTAGTGCTATTTTTGTGCTATTTTAGTGCTATTTTAGTGCTATTTTAGTGCTATTTTAGTGCTATTTTAGTACTACTATTTAGTAGTATTTATTTAGAACCTTTTTACATTCTACTTTTTATCCAAGCGGCTTTAAGGATTTTGGTGTTGCACTAGCGCTGTTATAATAGAGCCTATAAAAGTGTTGATACCTAATTATTACTTTAGAAGAAATTTACTGATTTCCTGCAAGAAATATAACCTGGTTGCTTCCCAGGAGTGTCGTCCGTTGCGGAATTGGCCGAAGAGAATAAAAAAAAAACACAAACCGAAACCATCTATATTGGGTTTATTATAAAGTGAAACTTCTCGAACGGAAAAAGTTAGCGAGCCTGACACTGGCTTTCGCCGTAGTTTTATTCTTTAAAAAGGGCCGTATCTCGACTCCCCGGTGAATAGGCAGTGACATTATAGACACGGCGACACGAAAACTAAAGAGGAAATTGACAGAAAAGCGAATTTAATCTTGGTCCTGTGCGTTCTTGAATTACAAAGGGAGTATTTTTCAATTGACGTCACTCCGACTTCGTTTTAATGACGCCGTGAAATTGATATTTCGAGACGAAAAAGGAAAAAAAGATCCTTTTAATACCCATCTACTCGAAAGAATTACAGTTGTAAATCACCCTGCTTTAATATCGTCGAATAAGAGTTTTCGCAAACTAGATAATAACTAATTATTTCGATTCTCCTGATAGCGATATATATCTCGAAACAAAAAAGAAAGCGAGCATATACTTTACGGAAAATGAATAGCTCGAGCGCGAAATTTATGCAGCTTCCCCGGCAATTCGCCGACTATGCAAGAAAATTACCGACGCGTACGCGAAATCAAGCGAAGAACCCAATTTACAATATTACGATCTTCCAGCGCAAATATGAATAATTGTTTACGTAGTCTCGACAATTAAGCCAAATTCAGGATGAGCTAATAAATCGCACGTATTTCGACTAATTAATTTTCCGCATTGTCAACGACAAACGCTCAATAACATCAGAAACAGTCTCTATATTCTATACAAAATTCACTTATTTTTACTATAAATTAATAACTAATATAGACAGGCAAGTGCAAATTTCTATGCAGTTTGGTCTCACAATCTGGTGCTCTGGTGCTCTGGTGCTCTGGTGCTCTGGTGCTCTGGTGCTCTGGTCTGGTGCAACAAAGACAACTTCATTAGTCTCATATAAAGGAAAAAGAAAGACCATATTTTTGGATTTTGATTTTTAACAGAACTGAGAATATTGTCACGTCTAAGGGTTTTGGCATTCCCTTAAACGTATTTCCTAGCTACCTGGGGGTATTAGGTTCCGGCCCACTAGTGTATAGAAGGGAATAACAAGTCGTAGTTAAAACAATAACAAGTTTATTAAATACTGTACAAAGCCTCCAAGGGCCTCAATGACAACTAGCACTTACTCTACTCACTTGGGGCCAGTCTAGCGGTCGGGGCTCTGTCCCCGATTATACCACGTATACCTGTGGTACTCGCGCCTCTTTCTTTACTGCTAGAGGATCCCCTTGATCCTCTACCGGAGTCTCCCGACTCCCGTACTGGAGCTACCAGCCTCCTCTAACGGAGCGAACCGGACTCCTCGAGCCAGGCCAACCCACCGTTTAAATAGTAGATTTCCGCATTGACCTTGCTTACGTTCAACTGTGAAGCAAGGTCAATACGTGCTTCTACAGCACGTCGTAAGTTCCGTGCTTCCTCACAAAACACTACACGGTTGGTTGACCCTTAGCGGGGTATCATTCCTGGCTCTCCCAACTCGTGACAATATTTAATTTTTATCTCAATAAGTTTTCGAGATAATTCAGGTTTTTCAACGAACGGTTGTTTTTTTTTTCATGTATTGAAAAACATGAACATGAATTTTTTTCATGTACATGAAAAAAATCAGATTATCTTAGAAATTTGAGATTTTTTCGAAATATTTTATTCTTTAAAACTTGTAGACAATTGTCTTTTTAACAAAACAGTGAAAATTATTTTTTTTACCACTGTTAGTTTGAGATAATTCGGGTTTTTTAAAGAATACCACTAGATTTGGTTTTTTTTTTATATATCTACATTATATCAAAAAAGTCGAATTATCTAGGCAATTTGTGGTTTCTCCGAAAATTTTTATTCTTCAAAACTTGTTCAGAAATGTTTTTTCAATAAAATTAGGAAGTTTCAGTTTTTCTATCTGAATTAGTTTTCGAGATAATTCAGGTTTTTCAAAGAATAGCAGTGAATTTGTTTTTTTTTTCATGTACATGTTGTCAAAAAAATCTGAATATCTGAGAAATTTGTGTTTTTTTTCGAAATTTTTTATTCTTTAAAACTTGTAGACAATTGTTTTTTTAACAATACAGTGAAAATTTATTTTTTGATCACTTTTAGTTTGAGACAATTCGGGTTTTTCAAAGAATACCACTAGATTTGATTTTTTTATATTATACAATATGTCGAAATATCTCGGCAATTTGAGGTTTCTCCGAAAATTTTTATTCTTCAAAACTTGTTCAGAAATGTTTTTTCAATAAAATTATGAAGTTTTAATTTTTCTATCTCAATTAGTTTTCGAGAGAATTGATATTTTGTATAGAATAGTGTAATTGCAACTTTTTCACTTTAACAACTATCATTTTAATCATAATGTTTGAGAAACTCAAAGAATTGGCCATATTATGACCATATAGATAATAAATTATTGCTTAAGCAAGTTTATTACTGGTTATAGGTACTTAATTCGTAATTAAAAGCAAAACGTCCAAGCCATTTTCGAATTGACAAGGTGCTAATTCGACGTGTAACAAACTTAATACCTACCTGCTCATGAATAATAATCAAGTTATACCTCTCCAAGGAGGTGACAAATATGATATCCAGATAATCCAGATAATAGATGTGGAAATCTACTATCCTTCATGGAAATTCTAGATGTTTTATTTAGATAGAAATTAGTTGAAAAATGCATCTTATTTCATCTCTCATTGAATCAAATACTGGAGGTATTAAACTTAATCTGTTTTATGTGCTTATTTTTAAAAGTTGTTGACAATGCTTGTCAAATATGACGACCTTAGTGACGTGCATCTAACTTTGTTTTGCACAAACTATATACTATAACCTCTATAATTATCTAATCAAAAATTAATTGAATCAGAGTCCGATAGGAAGAATTTTAATTTAGCGACTTGGCGTCTGGCTAGAACAAAAAAAGATCTGGTAAGTAAAGAAGGAATTTATCGGGCATATTTTCCGGCGGAGCAGGTTGGAACCGGAAGAATTTTAATTTTAAATTTAATCCGGCGCACACGACGCTCCACGCCGCGACGGCACTACTCGAAATAAATACGTAAACATCCCGGTTGACTTATAGCGGACGATTCCGTACGTCGCTGTCCCTTTATTGGGCCGGTAATTTATTATTTACGTGCGGTGACACTTATTGAAAAAAATCGCCGGCTTATTTCTCAAGTTAATGCGCTCGTTGTGTAATATGCCCCGAACTGAAAAGTAGAAGTAATTGTATTAGAGCTGGTTTTTTTCTCGCTCAAAGAACAACTCGCCGACGTTGTTTATTTTTATGTATAGGTGAGTGGGAAAGTGTTTCGCGTTTTTCTTCTTTTTGTATAGCCAGTTTTCCGTTTTTAGGAAAGGTCAGTTTTCTTTGTATGAAACAAACAATTAGTGTATTTCTTTTGGGTGGAGTTCAATTGGTCCCCGCGGTCAAATTTACCCAAATATAATCATTTTTCGACTCGAGAGCTATCAGTCAATTGGTCCCCAATACCGGATTAAGGATTTCTAGGAAGGACCGATGGGAATATTTATAATTTCAAAATTCTCTGACAAATTTCGATTATGTATTTTTATTTCGTAGTACAATTTAATGAGGATTTTATGATTAGGGGAAATTTTTTGACTTCTGTCTTTTTTTTCTATTTCAATATAGGGAAAATCCCATCCCTTCCAGTATACTTCTAGAAAATTAGGTGTACTTTTCATAATAACAAATTTCGATATTGTAAAATATCAAGGTACTTTACTCTTGAGCAAAATTCACATTTTTTGACATACCTCGTATAAGATTGATAAAATTAGATTGTTGATGGTTGCATCTTGGATTTTAGATCATGCAGAACTTTTTGTGAAGAATAACTATTTCGTAAAATTAATAATAAAGTTTCCCATATGTTGCCAACTATTTTTTGAAATCCGTTCGTATATTAAAACTAAAATAATTCTTTTTTTGTACAGAATTGTTCTTTTAATATATATTGTACCAATTGTATATATTTTAAATTACTAATGCTTAGATATTAAATATTTTTTAACACTAAAAGCTGCATTTTGTCCAAATTCTCTCAACTATGTAAGTACACCAGAAGATCTTAGCCAAATGATAATTATTCATGCAATGTAAAATCTTATCTAATTGGATTAGGAATATTTTGACCGCGGGGACCAATTAGCCCATTAAATTTTGAAACTGGGTACCAATCGACCTGTAGAATTATGGAACCCCGCTGACAAAAATGACCGTGGGAACCAATTGACCAACACTGTTTCTTTTAATTAAATATTGTTGAATATTTAGGTTAATATTGTGTGTACTTATTGACGATGAGTTACAGGTAGTTTGCAAGATTTATTAATATCAAAATCGATATAGAAAGTGTAATAGGAGCTCGTCAGTGTACTTTAAATTTTAATCCATAGAATTAGCTAGTTTTGTATTCCGTAATAGAAAGCATTAATGTAGTACGTATTCATTAAAAGCACGAAATTGTCGTAATAAACTACATGTAATTTTCCACTTTGATGTTATTAACAATTCAACAGTCAAAAGTGCTGCTAAAAATCGATCCGAATGTACCATCATACGGACAGCAATTACGTCAAATTAAATTTCATTTCGCCCGTCAAAGGGCGTAAATTTAAAGGTTTCGGTCATAATTAATACACCGGGCGCTAAATCCACAATTCGGGAATTTTTCGCTCGAATTTCACCCGACCAATTAACCGGAACATCATCGAAAAGAGCGCTTCTATTAGCAATCAAACAAGTTTCCTCTATATACGGCTAAAGTTTCCCCGCATAAAATCCGGCGGTATGCTAAGTCCGAGCTGGTAACGCTGATTAAATCAACCGGAGCAGGGGAGCAAACAGCACGGAAACAGCAGTCGCGAGTAGACGATTTTCCGGGACAGACGCCGCCGTGGAGAGGCCGTCGCGTCCGCAACGGGCGATACAATTCCGGGTTTGATTGCGCAACTTTGCACTTTGTTAACTCCTCGACGTCGGGAGAGCGTGGAGTGCACCGTTTCGGAATTATAATGGTTAAACTTGGAATTAGAGAGGCGACTTTTAGGCCGCGATACGCGCGAGTAAAGGTCGGCTAAGTTTTCTAAATTGCCACCTATCTAATGGATATGTATGCTAATTGTTGTTTATTCTAAGAGCGTTGGTTGACTGAAATAGAAGAGGCCAATTTCTATTTAATTCCTCTTATAATTGGTACCATTAAATGATTCAATTCTATAATTTTAATAGGATTATTAGCTCATTTGATAAATAATTCTTTTTTTGAGACTTGTAGAGCTTATCTCAGCTACATACAAAGTTTCCCCGCATAAAATTCAATTTGATCAATTTCGATCGTTTTACATACATTGCATAATTTTGATTTTTTTTTGAAAATTATTGCATAATTTTTATTTTTTTTGAAAATCGCTGCAAATTTTTGATATTTTTTGAAAATTATTGCATATTTCTGATATTTTCTTGAAAATCAATGCAAATTTTTGACATTTTTTGAAAATTTTTGCATAATTTTGATAATTTTTTGAAAATCGCTGCAAATTTTTGATATTTTTTGAAAATTATTGCATATTTCTGATATTTCCTTGAAAATCAATGCAAATTTTTGATATTTTTTTGAAAATTATTGCATTTATTTTTATTTATATGTATATTCTGAATCAATTTAGAAAATTTCTGAGCTATTTATAATGATCCAGATCGAATAAAAACTGTCCAGAACATTAAAAAACGACCTAAAATCAATTAAGATTGTTCAAAACAATTCACAATGCTTTAGAATGAATTTTGATATGTCCAGAACAATTTAAAACGCTTCTGAGCGATTTAGAACTGTTCAGAACACTTTTAGAATGCTTCAGAAGGAATTAGAAATAATTCTGAACAATTTTGAACGTTTCAGAATGACTTAAAACTGTCCAGAACTAATTTTGAAATTTTTTTGAAAATTACTGCATATTTTTAAATAAATCGTTTCATGGGTGATTCAGAACTTGTCCGAAAAAATTAAACGGGATGGTAATATAGCATCATAGAAAATCAGTAGTAGTGCGATTTTTGAGGATAAATATCGAAGTGAAAAACTAATTTAAAAATACCCCTAGCACGCCTCTGAAAACTGGACGACTGTAGAAAACTTACGAGGATATACTGAATGTATACGAATGTAATATGTCGTAATTTATGATGAGGTGACTTGTTAATAAAAGTGAAAAAATTAAATCATAAAATAGGGCCCACTGTGGGCTCTCCTAATCCAGTTTTCTTCCTAGTCCATTTTGTCCCTCCTCATCACCTTACACTAACACCATATCCAATTCAACGTTTGTAAACATTCTTTCCACAAAAATTCTCTAATCACACCTAATTGGTACCTGCTCCATAACACACTAAAGTTTATTTCACAGGCATGTATTCAAAACAGAACAAGTTCCAGAGGCGTGCGACTTTAATCTATATAAATGGGACGGGAAAACAAAAATTTCTCTAGACAACTAATATCTATGAATATGTTTTAACCATTTCCCATACAGGGAACGTCACTGATATGTTTTTCCAAAAATTTCGGTTTTGTTTTATCTGAAAATATAATATATTATGCAAATATATAAATATTAAATATTTTATTCACTCCGCCAATGGAAATTAATCATTTACTATAGCTTATCAGTTATCGAGTACGACTCGCAAAAATACCGCAGTCGACCAGAAAAATAGTAAGTAGTCCGTTATGATTTCATCATATTGCTGGTATATTCTTAAGATACATGGTCCACATTTATACTAATTTATAGGGTTAGTTGATAATTTATTTTACTTTTTTAGCTCATAGCTAGTGAGACTTTTATTTAATCCTTATATTTTATTTCAACTGCATTTCCTTTGTTAAAAGATCGCAACATTTTATGCCGAAGTTCGCATGTCTGTGAAATAAACTTATACAATAGAAAATAATATTTTCTAATTTCTAATAGAACACAAATTAATTGTGTTCGCTGTAGGTATGTAAAACTTTATTAATTTTTTCCGGCGTAACTAAAGGGAATTTATTACAATTTTTTCGCGATATGGGTTTAGAATTTTATGCTCTTCTATATTCCCTCAAAGTTCTGAATTACCCTGTATATGCGAATATATTAGAATTTTTTTTGCATATATTCCGCTCTTTACTAGTTACTAATTAATTATCCTTTGATTAGACATTTAAAAAAAATTACAAACGAGGCCAGTTTTGCACAAAACTACAAATTTTTAGGCGAATTTGTGATAGCTAAATTAGGCCTGTTAAACCCAATACACAGCTAGAAAACTCAAAATATTATACATGAAGAGCAGAGAGGGCGGTTGAGCGAGGGCGGAATAAATGACCCGTTATGATTTAAGTTTGGGGAAAGTTTTAATTGCGAAATAGCTGGGATGTACGACTGGGGGGTAGGTGTAATTTCGGATTGTTCGTCTGGAAGTATGGGCTCTTTTAAAAATTCATTACCTGAAGTTGGAGGAATCGATCGAGGCTGACAAAAAAGGGTTGATCGAAAGTTTGGAATTACGAATTTAGTTGGTAATTATTACAATGAATCGAGGGATTTTAGTAGCCTGTAAGTAAATGTAGTTCTTTAATAAATAAAGAACGTTCGCTGGAAAATAACACTAAGGATTTAAATTCGTCTGAAGTCTAAACGAAAGGGTGCCGGGTAAATTTATTCGACTCGCCGAAAATTATATATGCCTGTTTATTCTTAAGCCATATATCAAAAAGATGTTATTCGCAAAAAAAGAGTGGAACTTAGTCGGAACGTCGGCGTTAGAAAACTTCGGTCGAGTTAAACAAGATTTATGGCCCTTTTTTTAAAGCGAGTTTTCCTTATTAAATCAATTCTCACAGACGTATTACGTTCTCAAAGTTTCCACGAGACCCCTAAGTTTTAATGTACTAGCAAAAACTTACTTTTTCTAGGAGTTAACGCTTCCCACGCTTGTGCGTGGGTACTTTTCGAATGCTACTTTATTATTTTTAAATAGGTATTTAAAGAAGTTAAGTTATTAGGGGTAGATATTGCCTTGTATATATTCCCAAAACAGCTGAAAATCTGCATGAATGTTATCTAAAAAATTATTTTTTTTTTCAAAACCGTGTATTCTAAGAAGGCGCGTAATGAAATTTTTATTTTTTTCTGTGGCCAAATAAGGCCGCAATTAATTTTTAAAGTTTGAAAAACGTCACACAATCGTCATACACTCTGCTCCAATCAAAGTGAGAGTTGCAAAGAGAAGTCACATTTAGCAAGGTTGCCACGTTTCCTATTACTCTTCTTTACTCCGCAAAATGTGCGTTTTTTGTATATTTATTGCAATAAACATTTTCTGATTTATCTATTTCTTCCATTACCTAATGGATAATTCGATATATTAATATGGAAATAACATCTTTATCTGTATAAATTGTAACCGATTTTCGTGTTAAAAACACAAATAATGGTCCTGAAAAATTTATTTGGCAACATTCTTGTCAACTTCAATATTATCAGTAAAGTGTTTTGTGCCGAACTGCAATTCGTGTAATTTGTTTTGTGCATTTTTTCAGGAAAATCTGACAAATGACAGTTTGATTTTTGTTCGTTTGTCTATTCTTTGTTACTGCGTTCGAAAATTCGTACTATTTACTATACAACAAGACGTGAGTGGTTTATGATTGGTTGATAAGGTATGATTCAAAATCCAAAATTTTTAAATTTCAAAGGGCTATATCTTTTTAATTATAACACATTTTGAGCAACTGAAAACGGTTTTGAGCTGTAATAAATAATTTCTAATCGTATCTTTTGCCGAAATCCGCCTATCTCACATCGTGGTCTTCTTCATTTCATTATAATGGAGGCCATGAGAACTTTCAGCTTCATGGAAATTTATGCAAGACTCTATATCTATTTGTATGTAGGGTAATTACTTGAATGTATCCAGAAATCCAGATATGGCGATTCCGTTGACCCAATTTCCTGGTGTTGTAGCAGAAGTTTTGACAATATTTCTCGCTGGAAAAGACGATAAAAACAGCGGCTCCAGACGAATGGGCGCCTCGGCGCTTATCCAGCTAGCGACCTGGATTCCGTCCAAAATCCGCGATATCCCGAAAAAATATCGACTGTTTAAATTAATAAATAAACCAGTCGTTCGAAGATTTACAAGCGGCCGTAAAAGCGATATTAGATATTCATTAAATATGCAGTAAAATAGACGTTCTAATAAAATAAATCGCGTCGGAGTTCTTATTATGACGAATATATCACTCGGATGCAGCAGTAGATTTTATTGAACAGTTTAACAGGGGGATTTAAGGCGAAAATAAAACGCCGATTTATTTCCATCTTCTTTATTTTTCAAATAAAGTTCCGAGTGTAATTCAAAATTGAGATTTTCCGTGCGTTAACGCAAGCGTCATGGAATCGAAATTATTCGATATACCAACATAATTTAAGAATGGAAACCGAGGTTCTGTAAACCCCACAGTTTCTAATATTCGTGAGAGTTTCACAGGTTCAAATTCCCATTCTTAAATATCCCTATTTTATTACAATAACTTTTATTTTGTTGATGTAAATATGGATTAGATAATTAAAACGGAGCGCCCGTATCGACTCCATGATGCCTCGCTTTCAACGCCAGTAAACATTAGGTTATTAATACAGCAATTATACAATATATATTTACATTTAATTTTCATATATAGATATATCTTACGGTAATAAATCAACTATTTGATTAGCTACATAAACTCTCGATCAAAATAATTTCGGTTATTATTATTACACACTCAATATTCGCTAATAATTAACAATTTTTTTAAGGCTGTACAGCCAACATAGTTTGTGATCACAGGGATTTTTTTTCTTATGTACATTAAAACCTTTTTCTTACTGGTGAAAGTTTACCAAAAAATTAACCAGTCTTTGCAAAAATGACGATATAGTGCAGGTTTGGAATGAACTGTACCTCTGTTATCTATTATTAAATTGCCATTGGAATCTATGAAATTATGCAATAGAAGGGTTAATTGGGATTTTCGGTTCACCGAATTCCGTCCGGGTTTCAATGTAGAATTTGTTCACACATTTAAGCACCAAATGCCAAACAATCAATCGATATTTCGAAAAATACAACAATAAAAATTAAAAAAATACAGACTAGGTTTCTTAGGACATGTAGGTAAACATTTTTGGGGTTAGATAGTTTATAGAACCATTCAATATTATAATAATTGATTTACGAAATACAGTCAGTGCTTAAAATTTTGAAAATTTCGCTCGCGCGTCGTTTCGTGGCAATTTCCTCAAATACAATCCCACCGGATTGGATGCGATAAAAAATAGAAACATTTGTTGCGTACGATTACGATAATGCCAGTATAGAAAATTAAATTGGAAAACGACACGCAAACTTTTTAAATACATGCTACTTACTATGTTATACATTTACTTATGATAGAAATTATACAATATAAATTATGTATTAAGGACCTTCAAAAGGATGAACGACTAGTAAATATGATTGTTTTTAACATTGAAGGATGTAGGATATGTACAAAAAATTCTTCCGAACAAACTCGAACTTCTTATTATCTTATTTTTATGATAATCTTAATTTTTTCGGAATTTTCTCTAAACGAAAATTCCTGATGAAATTCGACTTTGCACGTACGTAGATAGGAGAAAATAATATTACAGCGAACAATTTTAGTGCCATATGAAACTACACTGACGGTAAAAAGGGTAACGCAAACGAAACAATGTACAAAAAAAAACAGGGGAATGTTGAAAGCCAGCGCTCTATTACAATCGAAGAGTTTCCCTCGCGCAACATCACTGTTTTTGGCGTTTTATATACAGTGCGTCTCGTTCAAAGTCACATTCGCGCCAAAAATAAACCATCAATTCTCCAACCGATAAATACGAAAATTCCAAAATGAGCCGTCCTGTATACCTACCTCTTCTCGCACGTACGCACACGTGATTACCTCATCGTACTAGCCCGTGAATGAAACCAGGCAGGAGAATTATCTAGAAGACATGTACAATAGGCCGTAGCACAGGCCGGATAGCGAGGCGCTCAGGAAAACTGATCCTTGACTCGAAGCCGCTGAAACACAAAAAAATGTCCTGTTTTAATGGCGAAGTTTCATTAAAAACAACTCTCTTTTCGCGTAGCAAAATCGTCTTTTTCTCGAATAGTATACACAGGGTGTCTCAGAAATGTCTCACCAACTTTAGGCATTTCTTACCTAGGTAATTCCGAAGGTAGGAAGTACTTAAATCTTACTTCTAAGAATTACTTAGAGGCTTCCTTAGAGGACTAACAAAATCCGGTATAAATATTACCTAAGTTTAAGGTTTGGTTGGTGAAATCGTGCATGAAATTTCCGGAGTAGATGTGATCATGTATCTATAAAATTTTCCGGAAATCAATGCGATGAAATAGAAATCTTCCGGGGCCGATTCTGCGTGGAAGAGGTGAAACTGCGGGGATGAAACGATAATATCAACACACGTGTTTTGCAACGCTGGAACAATGTTATCGGTTCGAGATAATACGCTTTTCTCGTAATTCTTCGGCAGTGACGTGCGGAGCTTCCTGACAATGCACGCCGGAGATAAACTCTCGACGGCGAGGAGCGATAAAGGAAAAAATCCGGAGGGCCGCGGGAAAAGCGAGGGAGATCTCCAAAGAGAGCCGGAGGCATTGTGCGAGCTATTCGATGCGCGAAGAGATTTTTTTTGTTGCAATTAATTATTAATGACTATTGGATTTTTCATGGAGTCGGTAGGCGATGTTAATTATTATACAGGGTGTTATTTAATAACATGCTAATACTTATGGGGTTGATTCTTGGACCCATTTTAAGAAAAAAACTTCATATAAACCTATGTCCTAAACATTTTAACTTTTGAGATACGGGGTATTAAAGTTTTAAGAAAAAAAACAATTTTTTACTGTCATTTTCATACCACTTTAAATATTTTTATGAAATTTGGTGTACGGCGTTTATGCATTAAAGAGCATTTTTGACCCAAAAATCTTTTTTTTATTTCTAACAGTGGCGTCCCTACTGGACTCAGACTAGATATTTTTGAATAAAAAAGTAATACGCCACTGCTATCTCTTAAAATCAAAATTATTTTTCGAATTCTCGTTCAATTTAGAACAAATTCGATTTCTTGACTTTTTTTCGTACAACTCACTGTTTCGCTAAAAAAAAAATTAAATTCATTCATTTGCATCTCCCTGGACCTGGACGAATGACGACCAAAAACGATTTATCTAACTCTGAACAATAATTTATTTATGCGGATAACTTTTAAACGTTGAAATTATGAAATTAAAGTAAAATAAAGAAATAATTTAAATCAGGTGTTGGAAATGTCCGCCGAAAGTAGTATGAAAATTACAATAAAAAATTGTTTTTTTTCTTAAAACTTTAATACCCCGTATCTCAAAAGTTAAGAAGTTTAGGACATAGGTTTACATGAAGTTTTTCTCTTAAAATGGGTCCAAGAATCACCCCCTTAAGTATTAGCATGTTATTAAATAACACCCTGTATTCAGGGTGGCCCAAAACAATATTTTATTCTTGAGTTTCTTACACGAAATTGTTGTTAATTTTCGTTCAAATTTCTTGGAGCAATGCCGAAGGAATTTTTCAATCGACCTTAATTACAATCAGAAACTAACACCTTAGTATTTACTACGTTTTCAATTAACTACAACGCCGATCATTATTGAGCTCGCTTCCTAACAACCCTCCCTAAACGAACTAAATCACGAAAAGTGATGTTGATACTCGTTAAGGGGATTACAACCTAGGAAAAATCGCCGTTTAACTAACCGATAATTGTCTGTTGGAAAATTATACACTTGTGTATATACAGGTTGTGTCAAGGTAGCCGTGCATTAAAACTTTATACGAATTTCTGAAGAGTTACGATTTTGTAAATTTACAAGTCAATGTTGTAAGATTTGTGCATGACTTGAAGTTATACCGAAAGTAAATGAAATCTTCGTTATTTCAAATGGAAGGTTCCATTTTTTACTTCATTTTTGGATTCAGTGGCTCTTTTTTAGTTAGACCATAATAATAACATCACCATTAAGCTATTTAATTTCTATCTATATTTTTTGGAAAAAGGGTCGAATGTATTTTCTATGATATCTCTATTAATAATGCACCTAGAAGTTTGAAATTTGGTATCGATAATGTCCAGACATAGTCCTAAATGAAACTAAACTGTATTTTCATGGTCCATTTATAGGGCGTGTAAAATTGTCTGCCTAATTTGGGCATTTTTTAGTGGCCATAACTTTGTTATTTCAAATGGAAGGTTACATTTTTTACTTCATTTTTGGATTCAGTGCCTCTTTTTTAGTTAAACCTTAATAATAACATCACCATTAAGTTATTTAATTTCTATATATCTATATTTTTTGGAAAAACGATCGATTGTGTTTTCTATGATATCTCTATTAATACTACACCTAGATGTTTGAAATTTGGTATCGATAATGTCCAGACATAGTCCTAAATGAAACTAAACTGTATTTTCATGGTCCATTTATAGGGCGTGTAAAATTGTCTGCCTAATTTGGGCATTTTTTAGTGGCCATAACTTTGTTATTTCAAATGGAAGGTTACATTTTTTACTTCATTTTTGGATTCAGTGGCTCTTTTTTAGTTAGACCATAATAATAACATCACCATTAAGTTATTTAATTTCTATCTATATTTTTTGGAAAAACGATCGATTGTGTTTTCTATGATATCTCTATTAATACTACACCTAGATGTTTGAAATTTGGTATCGATAATGTCCAGACATAGTCCTAAATGAAACTAAACTGTATTTTCATGGTCCATTTATAGGGCGTGTAAAATTGTCTGCCTAATTTGGGCATTTTTTAGTGGCCATAACTTTGTTATTTCAAATGGAAGGTTACATTTTTTACTTCATTTTTGGATTCAGTGGCTCTTTTTTAGTTAAACCTTAATAATAACATCACCATTAAGTTATTTAATTTCTATATATCTATATTTTTTGGAAAAACGATCGATTGTGTTTTCTATGATATCTCTATTAATACTACACCTAGATGTTTGAAATTTGGTATCGATAATGTCCAGACATAGTCCTAAATGAAACTAAACTGTATTTTCATGGTCCATTTATAGGGCGTGTAAAATTGTCTGCCTAATTTGGGCATTTTTTAGTGGCCATAACTTTGTTATTTCAAATGGAAGGTTACATTTTTTACTTCATTTTTGGATTCAGTGGCTCTTTTTTAGTTAAACCTTAATAATAACATCACCATTAAGTTATTTAATTTCTATATATCTATATTTTTTGGAAAAACGATCGATTGTGTTTTCTATGATATCTCTATTAATACTACACCTAGATGTTTGAAATTTGGTATCGATAATGTCCAGACATAGTCCTAAATGAAACTAAACTGTATTTTCATGGTCTATTTACAGGGCGTTTAAAATTGTCTGCCTAATTTGGGCATTTTTTAGTGGCCATAACTTTGTTATTTCAAATGGATCACCCTGTATATTAGAGCATTAACCTAAGCTCTTTCGATCCCTATACCCAAATTCTGTCGTTTTTGAAATAATCGAACTTTAGTTAGGCAATGATAATTCTAGTCTTGAGATACGTACGAGGGTAGCTCGATAAGTAAGCTCGGACTTGTCAATCTTTTAATAGAAATAAACTCGGGTCTCTATTCGGCAAATAATGCACTTCCTCTTTACGACGCCTTGACAACGACAACAAAAGCGGTTAATTACATTTCTGTCAAGGAACAGCCAGCGAACAAAAACCATTAGAAAGCGCGCAGTTCCAGATCGTTCCGCTTCAATCGCAGCAGCATCGCAGCTTTTCCGTATGGCATTTGTACAAGACGCGAACAGGTTTTTATTGCCTGCTCGTCCTCGAATAAACATTACACGCCGGTGCACGTTTATAATTACTTTTCGAGATAAACTCCTACATATGGCTGATTGGTTTTCCTTAATACTAATCCTCTATACCCATCTTGAAAGCTTATTATTTATAAGAAAAAGTGTGATGTGATATCATTGCATTGTTGTGTATTATGAGTTGTTTTGAGGGGTTGGATTCACCCTATAGTAAGTGGGTTTTAAAATTGAGTATTATATTTCTGTAATCTGCACATTACACGTGCAAACATGGGGATTATAGAGATATACGTTTAGTATAAAAAATCGGGCGGGTTTGTAGCGTTTCGAACGTTTTGTTTATCTATGAATATGCCATCGATTCTCCATTGGCAAATATTTAATTTTTTGCTCCGTGCATACGAATAAATAGTTGGTAATTTTTTTCTTCGTGTACGCGCAATCGGGGCGGGTTTGGGGGGCGTTTTGAGTCGAGTTTAGGGAAAGCAACAAACGTGTAATATGAGCAGCTTCGTCTACGGCTTTTCTTCCTTCGCATCCGCAGCTTTCGCTTTCATTTCCCGGCAGATATTTCCTTTTCCCCCTTATTAAAACTCCAAACATCGCGACGTTTATCTTTCATTACGACTTCTGCAACTCGAACTCCCGCCCGGGAAACTTTTCGTTATCATCGCCGCGAAATTAATATCTTCTACTCGCGTAACGATCAATTTTCCTTGAATTATTACTTCGGCGATTAGAAAAATATTCATACCTCACCGGTTTACCCGAAATATCGCAATGGAAAAATTAAAAATCCTTACGGGAGCCCATTATTGTGTACAATGCCCATTATTGTATGGGCAAATTTACAATGGCACAAAGAGATTTTTTAAATCTCTTTTCATATTTGAGTTACAGGGTGATAATGAAAATTCTGACTTATTCAGCCACCCCCGTATCTCGTTTGCTATTGAAGATATTTTAAATGTGTAAACTGATTATTATAGATAATTTTACATAGAATTCAGTGACGTCCTTAGTTTTTTTATGGGGGTTACCATTTCTGAAATATGACACCAACTTGTAATTTTTTTAATGGAGCTACCTATATTTTTATTGCCTATTAAATTTGTAATTTTTTTCTCTTTTTAATGATATGGCGCATTCTATATTTTGAATTTCATTAGAACGCTCAAAAAAGAGAAAAACTATTTTATTCGAAAAATGGTTAGGGGGCTATGCAGAGAAACCAAAATAAAATACTTTTAGAACAAAAATAGTTGTTGAGAATATTAAATAAAACATTTCTACGATTTTTTTGTTTTTCCGCATAGCCCCCTAACCATTTTTATAATAAAATAGTTTTTCTCTTTTTTGAGCGTTTTAAGAAAATTCAAAAAATAGAATGTGCCATATCATTAAAAAGAGAAAAAAATTACAAATTTAATAGGCAATAAAAATATAGGGTGTCCCATTAAAAAAATTATAAGTTGGTGTCATATTTCAGAAATGGCAACCCCCATAAAAAAAACTAAGGACGTCACTGAATTCTACGTAAAATTATCTATAATAATCAGTATACACATTTAAAATATCTTCAATAGCAAACGAGATACGGGGGTGGCTGAATATGTCAGAATTTTCATTATCGCCCTGTAACTCAAAAATGAAAAGAGATTTAAAAAATCTGTTTGTGGCATTGTAAGTTTGACAAAAAAGTAGTACAGGTTCGCAAAAACCGCCATGTCCTATCAAAACTAATAACCGAGTCGCGACCAAAATGGGACACAGTGTACAAGAAGTGTTTCCCATAAATCTCGCATAATGCCGCGGGAAATTAATATTTTCCACGTCATGTCTGATGTCGAATTTGCACATTGACGGACAAGCACTTGCGGAGCGCTCGCTCTATTGATAAAGTCCTTTATTTGCCAAACGTGACTCATCTTAGGGATTCTTGCATAACTATAATAGCCCGTTGATCTGCGGCTCTGCGTTAACACGACGAACGGTCCTCGAATCAACAATGGAAAGTTTCCGAGCGAACTTGTTTCTCGGTGTAGCGGTTGCCAGGCGGGATTTTTTCCAGTGTGCAATGAATCGGTAATTTTGGAGGATGCGCTAACGAGCGCACGCCGTAATTTCGAGCGGTTTTCAAGAAAATTGAGTTGAAAAATCGGGTGAACAATAACGTATCGCGGAAAACAGAGCAAAAATGCAGCCGTATCTCTAGCCGGTGGCGGTAAACACGTTCGCAAAACAGAAAACAAATTGCAGTTTTTCTGTACGGCTTGGTTTTTTCTATTTTTCGCGTCAAACACGCATTCACACCAGCGTTATCCGTTCCCTGCATACATATTTATCATGTTTATTTGGAAATATGCTCCTTTAAAATCGCGAACTACACGGCGCTACCAGTTTTATAATTAGGTCACAAACCGGACACGAAAACACCCTCTAAAAATAATCGTAAACATAAATTTCATTATTACACTCTATAAAAACGTACTTAAATACACGGTGTTAATGAATACGTGTTACACAAACGCCTGGGGTAGATAATATATACAGGGTGTCTCAACTAAAACTTTCTTCGATGCAAAAAAACATCCAAAATTCAACATCATTTTTTGTTCGTTTGAACAAACAAGATCTATTTACAATTCTCCGATCTCGTCAAATTTCATCCCCCGCTCCGAGCGCCCCCTTCGCCTACAATCCCTCAAAATAACTCTATAAATGCGCAATGAAACGATACCGATCCGAAGGAAAAAACACAAATAAATTTCGCCGACTTCGAGCAACATTGGAAGGACGAAAAGGAGACAAACCGCCGAGGAAAACGACGAAAAGCAAACAATCCTGGAATTGATGAAACACAAGGAGCAATACGAAATACTACACGGTCCGGATTTATTTATTTTTATACTCATAAATGCAGTAGTAACAGCCATCTTTCAACCTCAATCTTCACGTAGCACGTACTCGCGCTGTATAAATAAGGCTGGGAAATTAATTTGCCAAAATTTCCGGCACGGGCGAGGTTGCTAAAGGTGCACAAACCGCGCTGTGTCTGGATAGCACAGAGCGCAGTAAATTTTTCAGGATACACGGGTGCATTGCAGGAAATTTATTTATGAATACTTCTGGCCGTGTTCCAATAAAACAAGCCCCGGTGAATTTTTCAAGCACTCTCCAAACTCTCCGAATCAACGGGCATTCGAGACGCATATAGCACTCTCGCGCTAACACCGCTATGACGTCATAGGTACTCAAAAACAAATATTAATTTGCTACACCGTTCGGATTTTAATTGATCGATGGATTAACAACGGTTCGTTAAATGATAGATCAGGGTCGAGGGGACGCTTACCTTGCACCCGGTCGGCGCGGGATCCCGACGGCGCCGCGGTGCCCCGGCTCTCCAGCACCGACGCCTTCTGGGGCCGCTCGCCCTCGACGCTCTCCTCGTTGCTCACCAGGTACAAGGTGGCGATGGTGGCGAGGCATTTCAGTTTCATGTTGCCGCGCTTGAAGTGCTTGTGCCTCACTTGGAACTCCAGCCCGAGGATGGTCGATTCCAGGCCCTCGCGACCTGCGAGGTAATTTATACATACATTATGTCAGGATTGATTGGGCTGGGATATTAGTTGAGTTTCAGGTGTATATTACGATATAAAAACTTTGAGGAAATATATACAGGATGTGCACCGTATAAAGTAGATCTTAATTACGATTAATTAAGATTAAAAGATACGATTAGAAATTATTTATTAGAGCTCAAAACCGTTTTTAGTTGCTCAAAATGTGTTATAATTAAAAAGTTATAACCCTTCGAAATTAAAAAATTTCGGGTTTTGACTCATACCTTATCAACCAATCATAAACCAATCACGTCTTGTTGTATAAGTAAATAGTATGAATTTTCGAACGCAGTAACAAAGAATACACAAACGAACAAAAATCAAACTGTCATTTGTCAGATTTTTCTGAAAAATGCACAAAACAAATTACACGAATTGCAATTCAGCACAAAACACTTTACTGATAATATTGATGTTGACAAGAATGTTGCCAAATAAATTTTTCAGGACCATTATTTGTGTTTTTAACACGAAAATCGGTTACAATTTATACAGATGAAGATGTTATTTCTATATTAATATATCGAATTATCCATTAGGTAATGGAAGAAATGGATAAATCAGAAAATGTTTATTGCAATAAATATACAAAAAACGCACATTTTGCGGAGTAAAGAAGAGTAATAGGAAACGTGGCAAACTTGCTAAATGTGACTTCTCTTTGAAACTCTCACTTTGATTGGAGCAGAGTGTATGACGATTGTGTGACGTTTTTCAAACTTTAAAAATTAATTGCGGCCTTATTTGACCACAGACAAAAATAAAAATTTCATTACGCGCCTTCTTAGAACACACGGTTTTGAAAAAAAAATTAAAAAAAAAGTCGTGGTCTTCTCCATTTGGGGCAAATGAAAGATGTACTACTCTGCTCATCATAATCCCCCATGCCAATAAAAGCTTCCTTGTTTTAGATGGCCAGCGTCTTGAGAACGCATTGTAAAGCTGGCAACATTGTTATGGCCAGGCCAGTCGAAATCGGACTTGCATCAACGAACAGTATCAAGTCCGAGTTCGACTGGCCTGCCCATAGCAATGTTGCCAGCTTTACAATGCGCTCTCAAGACGCTGGCCATCTCTTATTTGAAGAGTTAAATGAAGTAAGTGCAAAATTTGTTAGCAGTATGGTCAATTCAATGAGTTGACAAACTCATATTATGAAAGAGAGGTAATTTATTCTGCAATATCCTAGAATCGTCCTGTATGCACAGAACAACTATTAAAAAGCTAAAACAAAGTTTGGACAAGCTAAACACAAACGCTTCGTTTCAAAAAATATGATTAATAGAAGTTTTAAAATCCCAGTCATTTACTGAGAAGCATCGTTTTATTGTCGCGAAAAAGCGCAAGCTTAAGAAGTTTTCGCATTAAAAAAATTTAACGAGAGATATAAAGATATAAGCCCGAATTGCCCGCGTATATTTTTTTTATTTTTAATTACTTAAAGGGCGTCCGAAATTCGATTAAAGTTGGATGAATTTTCTATGTATTTATTTTTATTTTTTCGTAGAGCTCACCCCGACGCGGATGTGTCACTTTCGAGTTTATGCTCCATACATTTTACACAATATACACCGCTTCAAGGCGCATATTCTCGACAACCCGGCGAAGATCTATAAAAGTCAATTTGAAGCGACTTTTCGCTCCTCTGTGCTCCGCTCAGAGGCGGGGACGTCCGAAGCGAAAAGTCTTAATTAAAAAAAAATTAAGAATGATAAATTAGTTTTTTCGCCCTCCGCGCGATTCGCCCCGCTTTGTTTTCTTTCGATTTGCCCAACACTCCGGCCGCTTTTCGGGGTTTAATTACGGCAAAATCGCCAGTGGCAACGCTGGTTTTGCAGCGCTATCATCGAACGTGTCGTCCACCAATATATTGCATTTTTCATGCACTTTTATATTCTACATCACGTATATTTTTACTTTTATTCGATTGAGTGGAATTTATATTCGAAATATTTCAACGTACAGCATTGTTATATTATCTACGGGAACATCCTGTATATTCACCCAACGGTAAAAAACATAACCCTTACCTAAGGTGATCGTTTCGGGTCCTCTGAGGAACTTGGGATCGGCGGATTCTCCGTTGATCATCCAATTGAGTTGGGCGGCGGGTTTCGACTTGCCCGACGTGCAATTCACGCGAACTGTATCACCCACTTGATAGCGGGGACGCCCGCCCGATATCTTCGGGCCTTCCTCCGGAAGAGCTGCAATAAACAAATACCCTCGTTACTTAATTATTACCACCATTATGAAGAGTACATGCTGCGGCAGAGAAACTTACTTTTTTGAAATGGTAATAACAACGAAACTATTGCAGATATCGGTATACTTTTTTTTTCGCTTTGTAGATCAACTCATAAATATTTTTTCAAGCTGTTTTGAAAGTTGCATCTATCAAATTACGACCGCCATTGTCTATGCACTGATTAAGTGGATTTGTGAAGTTTTGCACTACTCTTTGAAGCATGGCCACCATTATTTAGAATTTTTGTCTTCAAATGAGCTATGTAATGGTGCTTGATCGATCTTTGTGAACAATAGACTTCAAATAACCCCATAGGAAAAAGTCACATGGAGCCAAATCTGGAGAGCGCGGCGTCCTATGGAAATCCCGCCAAGAAAGATCGACTAAATCAGTGCATAGACAAATGGCGGCCGTCATTTGATAGATGTAATTTTCAAAATAATTTGAAAAAAATTTGATGAGTTGATCTATAAGAGGAAAAAAGAATTATACCGATATCTGCAATAGTTTCGTTTTTATTAACCTTCGAAAAAAGTAAGTTTCTTTGTCGCACCCTGTATTATTAACATAAATTACTACAAGTACTTTCCTCATGTAAACTTTGTAAAATTTCAGCTTGATTTCTGATGAAAAAAAAATTGAAGAGTTGATCTACAAGGGGAAAAAAGAATTGTACCGATATCTGCAATAATTTCGTTTTTATTAACCTTCGAAAAAAGTAAGTTTCTTTGTCGCACCCTGTATTATTAACATAAATTACTACAAGTACTTTCCTCATGTAAACTTTGTAAAATTTCTGCTTGATTTCTGATTGAAAAAAAAATGAAGAGTTGATCTACAAGGGGAAAAAAGAATTGTAACGATATCTGCAATAGTTTCGTTTTTATTAAACTTTCAAAAAAGTAAGTTTCTCTGCCGCACCCTGTATTATTAACATAAATTACTACAAGTACTTTCCTCATGTAAACTTTGTAAAATTTCTGCTTGATTTCTGATTGAAAAAAAAATGAAGAGTTGATCTACAAGGGGAAAAAAGAATTGTAACGATATCTGCAATAGTTTCGTTTTTATTAAACTTTGAAAAAAGTAAGTTTCTATGCCGCACCCTGTATTATTAACATAAATTACTACAAGTACTTTCCTCATGTAAACTTTGTAAAATTTCAGCTTGATTTCTGATGAAAAAAAAATTGAAGAGTTGATCTACAAGGGGAAAAAAGAATTGTACCGATATCTGCAATAGTTTCGTTTTTATTAAACTTTGAAAAAAGTAAGTTTCTATGCCGCACCCTGTATTATTCACATAAATTACTACAAGTACTTTCCTCATGTAAACTTTGTAAAATTTCTGCTTGATTTCTGATTGAAAAAAAATTGAAGAGTTGATCTATAAGCTAAAAAAAGAATTATACCGTTATCCGCAATAATTTCATTTTTATTAACCTTTCAAAAAAGTAAGTTTCTCTGCCGCCCTATATGCACTAAAAGTAGCTTATTTACTAGTTTACTAAATAATTGTGTTTTTTTGAAGGTTTGGCAACGTTGCGGGGGGGCCGATAGAATTAAGGTTTTCCGTAATAGGTTGAATAACGCAACGGGCCCATCAGAAAAGAGAAAATACGTAGTTCTTTTTATTGAAACGGCGCACGGGAGTCGGGCAAAAAAGTTCGGAAGACTTGGAGGAATTGGGGCGAATGGGAGATGATGCCCCTTAGGGTTTTATGGGAGTATCGGTTTTTCATTTAGGGGGGCCGTTTCCGTCGATTTATATCGCAGTCGTTATTGTCTCCGGCCGGGCCCGTCGGCTAAAATCTACTTTTTTTCGCCACCTTTCGCACGTTTGCCCGTCGTTTTCTTGTATTACAAGGTGGTTAATTGTTTCTTTCCACTTCCCGTTTCGTTATTTTATCAAACACGTGTAACAATCTTGCGATTAATTAATGTAACTACTTAACCCCAATAACAATATTTACCTAATTATTTTATCACATTTTCTTCTATCAAAAATGTATTTTCACCAATCGATCGTGCCCTGTGTATTATTTATGTACATAGAGCGGGAAATAAATGGAAGTGAACGGCAGGGGACTGGGAAAGCCGTACAATTGTAAATCATTGCATTGGAAATGTTCGGCCCATTCCCTGTTAGCCAATATTAAGGAAGTTAGGATAGCCCGGAGCCGTATTTAACCCCAAGGAACCGCTATATTCATGCGATTTTCCCTCCTAATGGCCTCCGAATCGTCTTTTAATACAACGCCAGCACTGGAATATTTTGTTTGTATTATTGCAAATAAATCGATGGCTGTATTATAACCATTACAAAATCTCTGCATATAGAGTAGCACAATATACAGTATGGCCTTGAATCCAGGACATTTAAGATATCGATTTTAGCTCCACAAGTTTTATTATCTTTTACTTACATGATACTTATGCAACAAGGGTAGGTTACGGTAGGGAGAAAACAGCCACCTTCCCTTTCGAAATATAAGCAATAAGTGGCACAAAAGTTTTTTTATGTCCGGATAAAAACCGGCCGTTTCGCCCGAATAAATATGCCATCTCGACTCGAAGCCGGACACTCACTTCGTAAATACTCAAGAATTTCATTTCGGGAAACGCGTAGATAAAAAATAGCGTCGGCGGTACGTGGGTGTAGCGTCTGGTCGGCGCGTATACACCGCCATCTGCATTCAAAAGGATTCCCAATCATCGGAGGCTTCGTTAAAAAATTGCGCTGGGGGATTGCAAAAGTGTGTTGTCTCGAGAAGTCGGAAATTTTTTATACCTCGCTGACTGCAAAAGAAAATTTCATCTCGCCTGGAATATCGGGCACTTTGTATCGAACAACAGAAAATAAAACATTCAACACCGTCTATTTCCCGAGCTTTACGTAACATATTCTATACCTTCCACAGATCGATAGGGATAGCCGAAGACGCCAAGGTCTTATGTGCAACAACGTAAGTGCATTAAGAAAACAAATTCAAATCAAACGTAAACTCCATTTAGCCTTCGTGCAAAAGGAAGTTTTAATGTAGTTCATTTTTAGCATTATCATGTAATAACCGACATTTTTCTCATAATATTCGAGCAGGACTTAATAACGTAAAGGGATGAAATGACGCGAAAACACGGCTCACTTCGCAGTTTTAATAAGGTACCGACAGCGTCGCGACGCCGACGGTTGTCATCAAATTCGCGGTGAATAAACAGCAAAAATCAACAAGTAAATATCTTGCAATTACCCGTACGCAAACATATCTCTAGTGTTTAGTTCAAAACTCTCGGCTTATTAATAAACTTTGCGATACTGTTCGGCTTGTAAATTTCAAATTACAGGCATTCTCGTTATCGCAGGGGAATAAACTGTGTCTGATGTTTTAATACTTTAAACTATTTTGCAAGTGCATATCAGCGAAATTTCCTACGCGGAATTAATTCAGTGAATAGACACAGTAGAACGAACTTTACGTTAATTATGTTGCTGTATGAAGGGCAAGCGGAGCTTACGGTAATTAATTGTTGTGTTTTCGAAATGTCATTAATTAGTTGTAATGGACCAAAATTACAATATTAATTAATAACTTAAACAATGAATGTAGGTGCAATAAAATTATTTTAAAGATGCGTTTTAATTGTTTCTTTGCGAATCGTGCTCGATGAAATTCAAAGATAAAAATACACTACCGCATTTCGTTTTATATCGTCAGTAAAATATAAAATTTTACACTTCTTACCTTTAAATTAAATTAAATGGAAATTGAAATTACCAACGTAAAGTGTATCACAGTTATTTGCATTTAAAAATTATATCTTATAACACTTATTCACCAACTGTCTTTAAGTTGGTTACCTAAGTAATTCCTAAGAGAGGAAGTACTTAAATCCGGTTTAAGTAGTATTACTTAAATTTAAAAATTGGTTGGTGAAATCGGTCAATAATTTATAGAAAGAGTATCTTTAGATTAAAAATCAATCAGCTTTGTCAAATTTACCTTGCTCAACTTTGCGCTGTGCGCCGCTGCACCTTTTGTACGAATCACTGTACAAAAAGCTGGTTAATAAAAAAAACACCAATCAGTTTTGCTTATAATGATGTGAAATAAAAATTGTGATTTTTTTCTGTTGTCTCGCTATAGCTTAACGAGCTTTCCCGGGAGCTTTATTTTTCTTAATAAAAAATTGCCGCTATACGAGAGAGAAATCGACGCCGGATGAAAAGAATTGAGAAATGTCGATACAAAGACGCCATTATGTAACCGTTTTCATCATAATCTCATCACACGCGAATCGATAGACAGTGAGTGATACAAACCATGAGCGTCCCCAAATATAAATACAAAATTACCTACTTTACTTACACAAATTACATTATCATAACAATTTTAATAGTAGAAAAAGTAATGTATGTTACTACAATACCAAAGGAGTTTTACCAACTTTAATTATCTAGTGCTTCACTAAGTAGGTTGGCAAGGGAGTAGTTTTATTCCGGGGTTTGAAATCGCGTGAAATTTTGATGAAGTGGGTTCGATAATGCGATAATTCATTGGAAATCGGCGTCGCGCCGCTGGCATTTACCGCGAAAAAGCGACCGAGAGGGCGGAAAAAGCGGAAAAGTTTTCCCGTTCGGGTATGTATGGCGTGAAAATCGCAAGGAATCTGAATTTGAAATCCCACAGCTCCCGACATTTCTTTACTAACTGAACACCTGTGGGATTTTGATTCGATAATGCCCCTTTAGGGCCGAACCGACTTTATGTCCTTTTAAAGGACGCTTCCGCTTAATTTTTTAACCGCGACGCGTGCCGAATTCAATCGCCTTTTTTTAATACAAATAAATTACAAGGGGCTAATGCACGAAAGATGTTCCCATTTAAAATTTTAATTCGCCGAGGTATTTAGAGCTAGTTAAGATTTTAAAATTGAAATAAATCTCCCGCCATTACCGTTTAAGATGCGCGGACTAAAAAAAAAACGCGAAATCCGGAATAAAAACCCATCCCATAATTACTCAATGCCAGAAGAACGCTAAGCCCCGCTGTGTCTTATGTTAATCCGGTATAATCCTGTCTGGTTGGCTCCTGCTCTGCCGCCGGGATAGAGCCATTATTCACGCTGCTTACGGCCATGTTCACTTATTAATGTCGGATCTTGACTAACGCGAGCGCTCGCCCCCTCGTCATCCGTCATGGCGAACTTTCCGCTCGCCCGTTTAATAATAATAATAATAAGTAACAGAGAACTGGCGAAAACCATTTATTTCTAACGACGATTAGAGTACTTTCGGAATGGCTCGCTAATCGCCACACTAATGCATTTCATTAGAACGTTGTCTACTAGAGGAAACGTGGCAACAGAGCGCTCTTACCCCACTACTTATAGCGCCTGCAGCGGAGTAGTGGGGAGAGTGTATAAAGAGAGCCAGTGTATAAGTCTAGTTAGTTGCGTTGAGTCAGCCCATTAACGCATACAGTGAGCATTGAAATTAAAATTAATTGTATTGCAATATTTTATTAATTACAGGAGATTAGAAAAACTGCCGAGAACCATTTATTTCTAATGACGATTAGAGTACTTTCGGAATAGCTCGCTAATCGCCACACTAATGCATTTCATTAGAACGTTGTCTAGTAGAGAAAACGTGGCAACAGAGCGCTTTTACCCCACTACTTATAGCGCTTGTAACGGAGTAGTGGGGAGAGTATATAAAGAGAGCCAGTGTATGAGTCTAGTTAGTTGCGGTGAGTCAGCCGATTAACGCATACAGTGAGCATTGAAATTAAAATTAATTGTATTGCAATATTTTATTAATTACAGGAGATTAGAAAAACTGCCGAGAACCATTTATTTCTAATGACGATTAGAGTACTTTCGGAATAGCTCGCTAATCGCCACACTAATGCATTTCATTAGAACGTTATCTACTAGAGGAAACGTGGCAACAGAGCGCTCTTACCCCACTACTTATAGCGCCTGCAGCGGAGTAGTGGGGAGTGTATATAAAGAGAGCCAGTGTATGAGTCTAGTTAGTTACGGTGAGTCAGCCGATTAACGCATACAATGAGCATTGAAATTAAAATGAATTGTATTGCAATATTTTATTAATTACAGTAGATTAGAAAAACTGGCGAAAAACATTTATTCCTAATGACCATTAGAGTAGGTACTTTCGGAATAGCTCGCTAATCGCCACACTAATGCATTTCATTAGAACGTTGTCTAGTAGAGGAAACGTGGCAACAGAGCGCTCTTACCCCACTACTTATAGCGCATGCAGCGGAGTAGTGGGGAGAGTATATAAAGAGAGCCAGTGTATGAGTCTAGTTAGTTGCGGTGAGTCAGCCGATTAACGCATACAGTGAGCATTGAAATTAAAATGAATTGTATTGCAATATTTTATTAATTACAGTAGATTAGAAAAACAGGCGAAAACCATTTATTTCTAACGACGATTAGAGTACTTTCGGAATAGCTCGCTAATCGCCACACTAATGCATTTCATTAGAACGTTGTCTACTAGAGGAAACGTGGCAACAGAGCGCACTTACCCCACTACTTATAGCGCCTGCAGCGGAGTAGTGGGGAGTGTATATAAAGAGAGCCAGTGCATGAGTCTAGTTAGTTGCGGTGAGTCAGCCGATTAACGCATACAGTGAGCATTGAAATTAAAATGAATTGTATTGCAATTTTTATTAATTACAGGAGATTAGAAAAACTGGCGAGAACCATTTATTTCTAATGACAATTAGATTACTTTCGGAATAGCTCGCTAATTGCCACACTAATGCATTTCATTAGAACGTTGTCTAGTAGAGGAAACGTGGCAACAGAGCGCTCTTACCCCACTACTTATAGCGCTTGTAACGGAGTAGTGGAGAGAGTATATAAAGAGAGCCAGTGTATGAGTCTAGTTAGTAGCGGTGAGTCAGCCGATTAACGCATCAATTGTACTACAGTAGATTTATAGAAAAAATATTGATTTATCTATGTATTCATAATACGGTAAGCAAGAAGGATTGATGTGGGAAGCAGGAGCCCTCGGAGGGCGATTGTATGTGGGAATTGAATTGGAGCATATGAGGATGAAAGCGTCCTCTTTAATTTAATTTCGACACTACGTAAACAGTTCGAAAGTTGTTAAAATTTGCGGTCGTTTGAAGTTGGGAGCCGGTTTTGGGAAAGACGATGACAATATTATTTTATAACCTTCTATAAACGGGGGCAGGCTGTAAAGTTGGGGCCGCATAATTCATTTTGCGGGGAGGTATTGCCTTGTAGTTCATTCGCGAGTTGTGACTTCATACGTATACCGTACGGTTCGGAAGGAAATTCCTTAATAATTTAGGCGAAACTGGAACTTTACGATAACATTTCGGGACTAATGCACGTTCGATGGCGGGTTATTTTCGTTTTAGGCAAATGAATTTTTCTTTTCCGGTGATGCGCATAAATTACACCTGTTACGATAAAACGTCAAAATATCAAATATCTAACCCTCTTCCGTATTTAACTTCCCGATTTCCGGACATTTCGCAGGAAAATTTATGTGGATGGCACGAATATAATTCAAGGACTCCCCGTGTAAAGCGAGAGGAAAAAATGGTTTCGGAAGAAGACGGAAATTGGGTTTTCCGGATTTATTAAACTTACCTTTGCACTTTACCGAACAATAATTTGCTGACAAGCGGACTATTTGTTATTGAAAATTCTGTTGGTATGAACTGTTGATAAAAGTTTATTAAAAGTTAATTAAAACCCCAGAAAGTACCAAATTCAGTATATAGTAAAATAACGAACTAGTCGATGCAAAATTATATAAAATAACAAAATCTGCAAAAATAAAAGAGCAGAATTAATTCCAATAGAATCGGAATAGTGTTGAAAATTGAAAAGTAGAAAGCAAATAAAAATAAATAATATTCTCGTGGAATTGAGCACAAAAGACATTTTCGATTATACCTAACTTTTGAATGCGCTCGTTTTCGAGAGCTTATCCAATTTTTCCGCCGTAATCCGCTCTCTTATCATATAATTCCTTTTCACGCGTGAAAAGATAGAGGAAATCTATTTCAGGATTCCAATGAAGCAACATAATATCAAACTGCCAATAAGCTCCTAGGATATAATGCTTCAGTGTCTACACCTTATATGGACCATTTACCAGAGAAGCGATAACCTTATACTGGAGCTATTTTAGGGCAGACATTATGTTCATAGAAATTTTATCTCATCCGTGCATGTATTTGACTTTTCCATTAAAGTTTCGCAACAATTTCTTTATTATTCGTTATTACGATTCGGATATACGGATATTTTATTATATGCTACACGCTGTATATAAACAGACCGTGCAAAAGGGGAATTCGAAGGGTCCTTTCCATCCCCGTAATTTCGCAGGCAATTTTTAGTTAAATAGATTTTCCCTTTCATCTGAAAATCCTCGCGTTGTCCTCGAAGGACCTATGTGGACAAACTCAAAAAGGACTCGACCAGCCCACATTTCGGAACGGCTGAAGGCCCTCCAGGATTAAACAGGTCGTTTTTGATACGCTAAATTCACAAAATAGAGTATACCTGTCGTCTCAAAAAAATAACTTAGTAAATACAGGGTGGCACATTATTTCTACCACTATCAATATTTTCTTAATTTCACCTGTAGAGCTCTCGTTTTGCGCGGGTATAGTGATTTTTGTATGGGAAGTAACGTAAGAAAGTCGGAAAGGTTAATTAAAACTTTTTAGGTTTCTCGGAGTATTCATCCAGATACGGGAAGACCTAGTGAAATATCCCGAGGTAGAAGCGAGGTCGGCGATTTAATTATTATCTAAATATTTACTCGAAGGAAAATCCTCGTCTAGAGAAAATTTCACTATTAGCATTATCACGGTAGAAAATTAATTTTTACTTCATCAAATAGCCAAGAAAAATTATTATGTACCTGCCGTTCTTTATAGACACTTATAAAAGAACATAAAAATAAAAAAAAAGTGCAGTTCTACTTCATTAATTAAAAAAATATAATTTCCGGGTGCATTCTAATAATTAAACGCCGCGGCGTAAAAACGTAGATAAACCGTTTTATTTACAAGGAAGGACGACTGGTAAATTCCAATTAACTTATGTAACCCCGGAAAGAGTCGGAGAGTGAATTATACAAGAACTCCGGGCACCGAGTAGACGTTAAATAAAACTCCGCGGAGAACAGTAAAAACAATCCTCTCTCTTTCGAAATCTTGATTCGTTCTAAAAACATTTTCTAACATCCATCGCGGCGCCGAACTGTGGTCCTTCGGGCAGGACGAAACGCCCGGAATTTCCTTCCCGGATAAAAAAATCACAAGGAATTCCTAATTAATTACTAATTTTGTTGTACCTACCTATTAACATATGTTGTCATTAAATTGTGGAGTCCTGAAATTTCATATCTATACATCAGGATATTTATTAGCATAAATTTATTGAAAAAGAAATACCTACAGGCTGTTTAAATATTTAGGAATTACATTGTATAGGGATGTTGTTTATTGCTGTAAATAATTTAAAAAAAATAAGGGACTTAAGGGAGGTTTTTCTGTCCGCCTTTCGGTTTCATGGCCCATTCGCGCCGGAGAGAGGTTTAAATGAGTCTTAAGGAAAACTCTCTCTGTATAAGAAATAAGAATAAAATTGGTAAAGTTTTATTTAACTGTAACGGTACGTACAATGTATTACGCCAACTTTTCTTGAATATTGGATTCGGAAGGAAATCTTTTATTTTTTTTAGAAGTTAAATCAGTTCGGTTTATTTATGAAGATGAGCAAGGTTTGGTTCTGTTTTATTTCAAGTATATGCTATTAGGAAACTTAGAATATGAATTTAGTTTGTAACATTTCTCTCCAGTTTTTCATTTTCAACTACGAACGAACATTTAAATTTGAATAAATAAACTACAGGGTGTTATTTAATAACATGCTAATACTTAAGGGGGTGATTCTTGGACCCATTTTAATAAAAAACTTCATATAAACCTATGTCCTAAACTTCTTAACTTTTGAGATACGGGGTATTAAAGTTTTAAGAAAAAAAACAATTTTTTATTGTAATTTTCATACTACTTTCGGCGGACATTTCCAACACCTGATTTAAATTATTTCTTTATTTTACTTTAATTTCATAATTTCAACATTTAAAAGTTATCCGCATAAATAAATTATTGTTCAGAGTTAGATAAATCGTTTTTGGTCGTCATTCGTCCAGGTCTAGGGAGATGCAAATGAATGAATTTAATTTTTTTTTAGCGAAACGGTGAGTTGTACGAAAAAAAGTCAAGAAATCGAATTTGTTCTAAATTGAACGAGAATTCGAAAAATAATTTTGATTTTAAGAGATAGCAGTGGCGTATCACTTTTTTATTCAAAAATATCTAGTCTGAGTCCAGTAGGGACGCCACTGTTAGAAATTAAAAAAAGATTTTAGGGTCAAAAAATGCTCTTTATTGCATAAACGCCGTACACCAAATTTCATAAAAATATTTAAAGTGGTATGAAAATGACAGTAAAAAATTGTTTTTTTTTCTTAAAACTTTAATACCCCGTATCTCAAAAGTTAAGAAGTTTAGGACATAGGTTTATATGAAGTTTTTTTCTTAAAATGGGTCCAAGAATCACCCCCTTAAGTATTAGCATGTTATTAAATAACACCCTGTATACATGCACAATTTAGTTGATAACTTTTAAGTTATAATAACCTAAAGTAGTGAATTATGGGAATAAAAGACTTACCAACAACAGTCATTTTCTGGTGATCAGTGACAGTTTCGAAAAACGGGGCTTCCCCAGATACTTCGCATCTGTAGATACCAGTAGAGGATAATTGTACTGAAGACAAAACCACAACACTTTCCGTGGAATTGTGCATCTGAAAATAAAGGCATCACGTATATAAAAACGAAACGAAATTTTTTAATAATAAATGGTATATTATAAATCCGCAAATCCCGCTGCTAATCCATAAAGCTCATACTGTATGTATGGAAGGTTGTTCTGATATAACGCCCCCGCATCACGTTGGATATCTAAAATGTCAAAGTAAAGATAACTGGGGATGAAATGTCGCCTCTATTTAGGAGGGTTGCTTTGGATAACTTTCACTATCATTCCTGCGGAGGGTGAAAGTCAACGGGCCCTGTCGGGCGAAGGGTTGCTGCTTTTCCATAAAAGTTGGTTTATTTTAGGACGGCATTGAAGATAGGGTTTTGTGTGCGTTGGAATAGTTTTGTTTCCTACTCCTGGAAATGCCTTTTCGCGTCGAATTAATTTCGTAAATTTGTATTGTACATTGTAGGAATTTGCTCGAAATTCGTTATATGCATGAGTTGAACTTTCTAAAAGACTTCAACAATATTAATGCTTTATAAGTCGAATTATTGTGTACCAAATTCAATTAAATGGGTTTGTATGTAATGCATTTGAGATGATTTTAGAGTGGTTCCGCTTAATCCCAATATTAATTAATTATAAGCTAATTTACATTTGATGTGCAACAAGGCAAATAAACATTGCTGATATATACAATTTGTTATAGGCATAGTAGAGTTAATGTCCAATAGAGTGTTTACCTAGTATCTATAATAATGTATATCGACATAATTAGCTTGCACAAACATAAATCTATAGGTACTCGGAATTATCAAAGTTATATAAATAATAAGTGCTTATTTCCTACAAACATATTCACTTAGAGCATATAATATTTAGTACAGTTATACTAAATAAATTTTATTATATTTATCTATTATAAAAGCTGTTATTGATTGTTTACATTATGGCAATCGATTGAATATTTACAAGAAAAATTAGTAAAATGAACGACGAACAAACATTGGTAATTGACTTTGAAAATTGTCGACAAAAGTTGCAATTATTAGTCATTATAGTGCAATAACGGTATAATTTGAACATTCATTAGCTATTCATGATACCTGCAATGTTTGTTTTTTCGATAGCAAATACACCGGCCGGCTTTTCCCGTTATTAATTGGCTGAAAATGTTCTAGCCCAATCAAATAATAAATCAAATGATGTACGGAATCAATCAAGCTCCTTGATGGAAATACAAAAACCCCAGGAATAATAAACGGATATCAATCGTGCGATTTCGATCGTGAAACGCAAAAACCCAATTTATATATTAATTCCGTTATATAAACGCTGCAGCATTTAAATAATTCTGCAATGGAATAAATCAATTCGAATTTTATACGTTTAATAATCGCGCGCGATATAAAATAATCTAAAAATTATTAGAGCTACCGGAATTCCATTGCAACAATTCGAAATTATTAAAACGCCAATTTTTAGGAATTATAAAATAATAAAATGGTAAAACAAACAAAAAAAATCCACCCGAATATTTCATTGGAAAAATTACTCTACACGAATAAAATAAACAGCAACAGGGATAACGGAGGATTGATAAAATTAGGCAACATTGTCCAGTTTCATTAGCCTTCCATCACTTACATGAAATTGAAAATGCGTGTAAATTAACGTTGAATTGCGTTTTTTTCGGGCGTAATAAAGAAATTGGTTTTTCCGGCCAATCATTAATTCCGTATTGGCGAGCCCGCAACGCCGAAGTCGCAACAAATTAAACCAACAAATCACGGCAATTCATTAAATTTAAATAAACAATTTGCAATGCGCAAACACGGCGTTTTAATTATAAACTATATTTGTACATTTGTACCCTTTGAGGCGATGAAATTTCCCAACAAACGGCGGACAAATTATGCCCCGGTCAAAATAGATATTCACCCTTGCATCAAATTCCCAAGAAGATGAAAATTTGCATGAACCTTAGGGACACCATTATATTGAATTTGTGAAAAGTCCCCATCGATCCCATTTGTGCTAAAAATTTTATGCCAAGTGAGAACTTTGCAAAACTGTAGAGTGAGAAATTATCTACAAAAACTGTTCTTGCACTTGGAGAATACAACTTTTTTAGAGTCGCTTTTTCTCCGAAATGGTGAATTTTAGAACAGTTTTTGTAGATAATTCCAGAAACTATAATTTTTGTCTAAGATGATAAAACTAACAGTTTCGTTAAACATCCAAAAATAAACCAATTTTTCTGAATTTTAACCGAAATTTTAACACACAAGGGACCGATGAAGACTTTTTTTACAATTTCATTATGATGATGTCCTTCGTTCATGCTTAAATTTTCAGTTTTCTGAAACCAACTTTTCTGGATAATTTGACCGGGCTATTAATCTTTCACCAATCGCGATGGCTTAGCTTTTTTATCGTTGTCAAACGAATTATTTTGATGGAAAAAAAAATCGCTCCAGTTTCATTTCTCGCGTCCGTAGGTATAAATAAATCAAAATAAATTCGAAATAAATTGGAATTTCCGTATTACTGTCATCGATTGTATGTGAAGGCAATCGTTCGCAGCGATCGTGCCGGCTGTCACTCAAAAGGGATATAAGTAAGATTCAACAGTTCCCAAAACGTATTACGACAACTAGGAAACGATCAATCCTACCTTTAGTTTATTTATTTTTCATTTCGAAACTCCGGTTTCGAATTCCGGCGCGTATCGATTGATAGATGGAACCATTCTTGCTAAAACTATATCGATAAAAGCCGGCCGGATTAGGAATTATTGCCGAAAAACTGCTACTACTACATGGCTACAAAATTTAAATTTCCCAGTCGTACAAGATAAATTATTGCGAGTGCGTTCTTGGAATAAAATCGGGCCGTCGATTTTTCATTTCTACATCTGCAAAAATGCGGCCGGAGCACTTAGAATTTCGCTAATGATTGTATCTATTCAAGTCGGGTGATTTATTTTCTTGTTTACCTCCACAATTTCATTACCACAATATTTACTTCATCTCTTATTAATTTTTCGAACCATTATTTTGATTATTTTTCCGCCGTATTTGCCCGAACAATGAACAAAAAAAAAAATTGATTGCGGCTACAGAATTTACTAATGGAAAGGCCATTATGGAATATTATAAAGCAAAAAGGAATAATATCAAAGACCAGAACGTCTAATGAGTCAGTAAATGAAATTAATAATATATTACCGTAATGCACTAGCGATGAAGCAAACCAGCGAAATTAATTAATAAAATATTACAAATTGTGAGGTAGAGTAGAGTAGAGTAGATATAATACGAAAAAAAAAATACAGGTTGGAGCATTAGTAGTTGGAAATGTACTTATTTGCTGAATATCAAACTACAATAATTAATAGCTCATTACTTTTGGACAAGGCTGTAATTTTGTAAATTTTAATACTTCCATCAAACAGTCGTCTGCTTTATACAGGGTGTATTATAAGTTGATACTTCTTTTTTAACTGTGTATGAATCTCTTAATTCCAAGCAACTTTTTCAAATAAACTTTTTGAATATTCTGAAAAACAAAGATAAAAAATTAAATTTTTTTTTCCTTTTTTTCTTCTTTTTATCTGCTTCATTAAATGTGAAATTTACTTAGATCATATATAAATGGATGCATCGATGAAGTGAAAACTCGATTCCAACATATCAGCGACGTACTTTAATTACCCATCCTTGTTTAACAAGTTGTGTTTCTTAACGCTCCATATTTGTTTTGGTCAACTGACATCTTATGATACATTTGACATACAGAATTAGCGCCGAATTTAAACATTCATACTTTGAATTTTATTTATGTAACCATATTCAATAATTCAAATATAAAAAAATAAGAAATAACAATCAAAACAAACCCTTGACGTTTTGAGGTTAGCAAAAGTTAGGTTAGGAATTAGAAAGTAGCAACGTTGCCAAATTTCTAAAAGCTATTTCTTTTCGCTTTTTATCTTGTACCAAAAATAAATAATGGATTAACTATTTTTATTAATAATTATAAAGTTAAAATATCTATACATCAAAATTTCATTTACGAAATTAAACATTATAATTTTGGATAAAGAATATACATAGATATGATTCAAAAGTGTTAAAATATTTGAATTAATAATAAATCTAGATAAATCTGGCATCAAGATATATTTAAACAGTTATCTAATTCATACGTTCAAGTTTTCAATGCGCATGCTCCATTAGCTGACCAAAACAAAGATAAAGCTATTAGAAATTCTATAAAGCAGAAGGAGATAATGTGAAAAAGGTATGTTGGAAACGTTGGAACCGGGACGTACATTCAGTTCTTATGGTATTGAGGCATCCATTTATGTATGATCTAAGGAAATTATTTATTTTTCGGCATTTATTTGACAGATGACTGCCATAAATAAATTTCTCATTTAATAAAGCAGGTACGTATTGGAAATATTCGAAATTATAAAATTTTCTATCTTCTTTGTTATTCATAATATTCAAAAAGTTTATTTGAAAAAGTTGTTTAGAATTAAGTGATTCATACACAGTTGAATCAACTTACAAAATATACCCTGTATTAATTTTATATCGTTTTTTTGAATCAATAACGAATTTTCTATCGATTAGCTGTTGAGCTAAATTGAGTACATCAGCAATGTTATTCTTGATATTAAATAACTCGAGCGAAGATTTCCAGGGCGCCGCGGCGCTCCACCTAGCTCTAATTGTATGGAAATGAATCACCTTTCGGAATTCGTTATAACACTCGAGGCGATCGCTTTGCCGCACGCGGTTTCGCTAAACGTTGATTTACGTTCGCCGCGGAAAACTCTCGACGAAATATAAAGGTAATTTACAGCCGAAGCAAAAATCATATTATGCAAGTCGGTTGCCCCTTTAGCATTTACTCGAAAACGTACTTAAAAGTGTTTTCATGGGAAACGGTATTTATGGCCCGTGCAGTTCGAGCGGGAAGTATTAAGGAAGACTCCGGAATTTCCTGCGACGACGGTTTCATTAATGCCCTTCGCTTCAGTTTTCGTTGCTCGCTAGAATCGGGATTTATTTTAATTAAGCCCGGCAGGATGTTCGCGATTTTTTTTAATTCATTTTGCATATTTCACGCTGAATTTTCGGTAACACTATTTTCCAAGCAACTTTTTTGTTGCCCAAAGGACGGGTGATTTTTTAGTTGCGGCAACTTACTAATACAAAATTAGTAAATCACCTTTTTGAAATCAACCGAGTGACGCAACTCGTGACGTCATTACCGATTAATAGCGAGCGCACTTTACGCAATAAATTGTCGGGGTTGTTTGGGCTAAAATATTTAGGTTTCTGCGAAGGTATCGTAGGTGTTGGGCTTTTCCTTCGCCGGATTTTATGCTGCGGTCGCCGGTCGAGCGAACGGTTTCGGCAAGATTCATGTTTATAGTGGCGGGGACGCGTTTCGTCGCAATTTGATTTATTTCGGTCGCCAATAAAATTTCTGCTGAATCGCTAATGGTATCAAACCATTTTCTCAGGATGAGAATTTTCCCAATCTGTGCATGTCTGTCGTTTGTTGGGCGCGGCTTAGAGACGAACGAACGCAGGAGGAAAGGTAATTGAATAAAAAGTTATTGCAATTCGAGAGATAACACTAAATATCTCGGAAACTATTAAATTTAGGTAAAGGGATCTTTGATACGAATGAAAGCACTTCATAAATACTTCCTGGTTATAGTTAGGAAATACCTACAGTTAGGACAGTTCACTGGGCTTGCCTAAAGCTCACTTGCAGTTATGCAATACGTGGGGTGCTCAATACTTTTGACCAAGGCTGTATTTTACGATAATAATACGAATAATAATAATAATTTTTTCATTATGTAAATTTCTGTTGTTTCTTTATTAGAGATAGAAAAGGTGGGCATTCCGGCTCTCATTAAAAGTCCTCGAGGAGTTTAATTTAAAAGTTTTACAGCTCCAGTGAGTCGTATTCTATAGATAAAATGAGTGAAGTATTTGCAATATGTTGTTGAGAAATTTGCTAATTAAATACAGGATAATTAAAGCTTCTTAATTCGTTTCTAATTGGTAAAGAGGGCGCGCTTGCGTAGGGAAATATAATAATAGCCTTAGGTATAGGCGTACATGTTGTCTGTTCATCTCTCTAGGTATTATTAATTCACTGTTTATATTTCGGGGAATTGCAGTACGTGCACGTAAATTTCCAGATTTCGCAAAATAATAACCTGCACCTTTGTGTATTTCCAACCTCGATAATGTCAACATGTATCAATATTAGCTCGACTTCATTTATGAATATCTGTACAAACGTTTTAATGTATTCGCATATGGCAAAATTTCCCTTTTATGCGTTTAGTTGAATGTGCTTTCATAAAGGTGGAAAATAAAATTCACTATCGTACGCGCAATTCCTGAGTATAATGCAGACAAAAGCCGCGGAAACTTCTGCTGAGAATCAGCTTGATTAAACAATAAAACATGAAAAGTTTGGCAAAAAGTTCGTTAAAAAAATCGAGTTCTTTGACATTTTCCCAACTTTTCCTGATGACTGCTTTTGACCCAACTTTTATTGATGTTATCTCAGCTTTCATTAAATTTTTTACCAACTTTTATCGACCTTCTTTAAAATTTACTGCACACCTTCTAATCAAAAATCAACCCTTCTGGCTTTAGGGTTAACGAACCACTCCCTCAACAAGCAACAAAAAAACCCCAACGATAAAACGAAAACTATTTATTTCGCAATATAATCGCAACGAAATTATTGTACTGTACCGATTCGATGTTAACGATTTCGAATTCCAACCCTAAAATATCCCTTTTATTCCACCATCGCAATCGCAACGATTCGCTTTAAGTGAACCATTTCGCGACGTTCTTAGCTCCAATTCTGTCAATTCCTCCGTTAAGATATTTATCGGCGCAGTTACTTCTATGTTATGGCCTTTAAAGTGCTCAGAAACATTCAGCAGGATTAAATTTTTATAGAACAAGCCAACTTTTATCAATTCTATTCGATAGATATGCGGAATTTGTGGGCCAGAAATCTACCAGGAGGTTAATCTACTGTGTATTTTTAGCGAATCGCAGGTACCTATATTCCAGTACTATCTTTTGTGGTGAGCAAAAATGAAGCTCATTCTTGTTAACTCTTGTTAACTGGAAGACTAGAGTTATTAAACTCATCTTCATTGGTATACCATTAACTTTTACTGATGGATGATTAGTCATTAAACTCATCTTCATTGGTGGACCATTAACTGTTACTGGAAGAATAGAGTCCTTAAATTCATCTTCATTGGTATAAAATTAACTCTTACTGGAAGATTAGAGTCATTAAACTCATGTTCATTGGTATAACATTAACTCTTACTGGAAGATTACAATCATTAAACTCATCTTCATTGGAGGACCATTAACTCTTACTGATGGAAGGTTAGAGTCATTAAACTCATCTTCATTGGAGAACCATTAACTCTTAGTGGAAGAATAGTAAACTCATCTTCATTGGTATAATATTAACTCTTACTGATGGAAGATTAGAGTCATTAAACTCATCTTCATTGGTATAACATTAACTCTTACTGGAAGATTACAATCATAAAACTCATCTTCATTGGAGCACCATTAACTCTTACTGATGGAAGGTTAGAGTCATTAAACTCATCTTCATTGGAGAACCATTAACTCTTAGTGGAAGAATAGTAAACTCATCTTCATTGGTATAATATTAACTCTTACTGATGGAAGATTAGAGTCATTAAACTCATCTTCATTGGTATAAAATTAACTCTTACTGGAAGATTACAATCATAAAACTCATCTTCATTGGAGCACCATTAACTCTTACTGATGGAAGGTTAGAGTCATTAAACTCATCTTCATTGGAGAACCATTAACTCTTAGTGGAAGAATAGTAAACTCATCTTCATTGGTATAATATTAACTCTTACTGATGGAAGATTAGAGTCATTAAACTCATCTTCATTGGTATAACATTAACTCTTACTGGAAGATTACAATCATAAAACTCATCTTCATTGGAGGACCATTAACTCTTACTGATGGAAGGTTAGAGTCATTAAACTCATCTTCATTGGAGAACCATTAACTCTTAGTGGAAGAATAGTAAACTCATCTTCATTGGTATAATATTAACTCTTACTGATGGAAGATTAGAGTCATTAAACTCATCTTCATTGGTATAACATTAACTCTTACTGGAAGATTACAATCATAAAACTGATCTTCATTGGAGCACCATTAACTCTTACTGATGGAAGATTAGAGTCCTTAAACTCATCTTCATTGGAGCACCATTAACTCTTACTGATGGAAGGTTAGAGTCATTAAACTCATCTTCATTGGAGAACCATTAACTCTTAGTGGAAGAATAGTAAACTCATCTTCATTGGTATAATATTAACTCTTACTGATGGAAGATTAGAGTCATTAAACTCATCTTCATTGGTATAACATTAACTCTTACTGGAAGATTACAATCATAAAACTGATCTTCATTGGAGCACCATTAACTCTTACTGATGGAAGATTAGAGTCCTTAAACTCATCTTCATTGGAGCACCATTAACTCTTACTGATGGAAGATTAGAGTTATTAAACTCATCTTCATTGGTAAACCACCAACTCTTACTGAAAGATAAGCGTCATTAAACTCATCTTCATTGGTACAACATTAACTCTTACTGATGGAAGATTAGAGTTATTAAACTCATGTTCATTGGTATACCATTAATTCTTACTAGAAGCTGAGAGTCATTTTCCTGGATAGGATCACGTTATAGCACCTGCATTACGAAACGAAACAATCAAGATTACTTACGTCCACCGTGACGCCGGGAAGCGGGAAAGCCTGCGTCTGAGGCATATCTCGCGGGACGTAGCGATAGAACTCGTTGCCGTCTTTATACCACTTGACAGAATACAGAGTCTCCCCGTCCATTTCGAAATGGCACTCCAGCCTGGCGCTCTGATTTCGCACCGCGTGGCTCGGTATCCGGATGTCGACCAGGCGAAGGCAGACGGCACCTGGAAGCAAACATTTTAATATTATTAAACCGGCAAGATAAAAATGCTAAGTCCAATATCTACTACTCGTTTTATACATTTTATTTCACTTTTTAGTGGTCACACAATATCTTAAAACTCTCTACAACATCAATCATCTATAATGCAGAAGAAGTTGTTATTATTATAGCCCATTCTATAGATAGATGATAGATAGTCGATGATGGAAAATGTTGAAATGCAGAATTAAATCAGCAGAAGAAAAATGCACTGCTCAACAATAGATAAGGATCACAATTATTTTTTGACTATTTTTAATTTAAATTGATGATGCAGCTGTTTATTTTTGGTTGTTGCTAGAAAAATAATCTATCATAATATCAATAATAATCTGTTGCTAGAAACTCTGGCTATTTCTGACTGATGTGATCCCTATCAATTGTTGAGCACTGTATATATTATTACAACAAACTATATACCACCTATGCCCTATTAGTTTAACACCCTGTACCAATATGGTAAAGAAAATAACATTGAAAATAATGAATTCTTCTCCGGTTTAGCCGCATCGACATTTCGCATTGCCGTTCGGGATATCATCATCCTGATCCTTGGATCGTTCATCAAGCATCGCTCGGATCAGCACTAAAATGTAATATCGATAATTTTCCGGGGCGAACGTGCCCCGGACCCGGTGGATGCATTCGGCTGGTAATGTACGCGTAATAGATCAGAGAGCTCCTCTTGCAGATTCGCCCGAATTGAAAAAAAATATATCGCTCGCTCGAATTACAAACGGTATTGGATCGGGAAGAATGCAAGTTTGCTCCGGGTGATCCTGTTCGGTATGCGGGATGTTTAAATAATTTATTGCGTGAGTCGAAGGGGTGAAAATGGAATAACAACTACCTGGCTTTTCGGAATAAAGCCGGCCGTGGAATGTCTTAAGTTAGGGGAAAAGTTGGCAGCGCTGAATATGTAAGTTGGTACACTTTTTGTTACTAAAATAATTTATGTGGTCGAAATAAGTTTCCGGTGCTCATCAGGGAGTATGTAGCAATTTTTATACAGTTGGTACAAAAATAATATTACCGAAAACTGGAGTTGGAAAAAAACTTTCTGTGTCGTTAATAAAAATGTCGGTCGCGTGAGCTCGTACGAATTACTTTCGATCGATGACTATAAACAAACATTTCGTTAGGGTTCGGGATTACGTTTTCTCGAGGAAGCTCCTCTAATAACATTACGATGGACCTTCGCTTTTTATGGAGTTCGGGGGAATTTTTTCGAGTTTGCTTTTTTACGTAGAAACAAACATACCACCGGTATAATTCGAGAACTAACATTTTTTTTGAATCACAAATATAAATACAAACAAGTATTTCATACAATTTAAAAATCGATTAAACATCTCGCAAATACTTGCAGAGAGTAACTTGTGCATACTTTTGGAAGTTACTCTCAGAAGTACGACAAAAACCATTAATATGTTATGAAATCTTAGATCATATATACATATGGATGCATCGATGAAGTAAAAACTCGGTTCCAACATATCAGTGACGTACTTTAATTACCCGTCCTTGTTTAACACGTTGTGTTTCTTAACGCTCCATCTTTGTTTTGGCCAACTGACATCTTATGATACATTTGACATACAGAATTAGCGCCATATTTAAATATTCATACTTTGAATTTTATTTATGTAACCATATTCAATAATTCAAATATAAAAAATAAGAAATATCAATAAAAGCAAACACGTGACGTTTTGAGGTTAGCAAAAGTTAGGTTAGATTAGGATTAGGTTAGGAAGTAGAAAGTAGCAACGTTGCCAAATTTCTAAAAGCTATTTCTTTTCTCTTTTTATCTTGTACCAAAAATAAATAATGGGTTAACTATTTTTATTAATAATTATAAAGTTAAAATATCTAAACATCAAAATTTCATTTACGAAATTAAACATTATAATTTTGGATAAAGAATATACATAGACATAATTCAAAAATTTTAAAATATTTGAATTAATAATAAATCTAGATAAATCTGGCAACAAGATATATTTAAACAGTTATCTAATTCATACGTTCAAGTTTTCAATGCGCATGCTCCATTAGCTGACCAAAACAAAGATAAAGCTATTAGAAATTCTATAAGGCAGAAGGAGATAATGTGAAAAAGGCATGTTGGAAATGTTGGAACCGGGACGTACATTCAGTTTTTATGGTATTGAGGCATCCATTTATATATGATCTAAGTATAAAATACAAAACTGTGTGAACTGGTTTTTGCCATTAAAACATTTCAGTTTTATTAAAGCCAAAAAGGGAAAAATTGTTTTGCGACATTTCGGAATGATAAGTATTAATATTTCGAAAGCGTCGCTTCGAATTTACTCATATTTCACGGCCTTCCGCGTTCGGTCTTTAAAACGTATTTGTTTCTATTTTTATTCGGGCGAAGTACGAAGAAGAAATATGTCGTTGTAACGTTTTATATTATACTAATGGGACGTCGGAAGTTGGGCATATATAAATCAAGAATCTCATTAATAAATATTTACCTTCAGGAATTCTAATGTGGACGTTTCGGTGACTGAAATAATTTTACGGTATAAAAAGTTTGTTTTTTTCCGCGCGGTTATTTAAGTGTTGTAAGAATTATTGCTCGGAGAATTTTTTTGTTAGGAACACCTGGAACGAGACGTGTACTAATATGGCCCTCTATTTATCTTCAGCGCAATCAAAAAAATTTTATAAATGGTCAACATAGAATAAAAACGATTACAAAATATTCGTAACAAGCGCTTTGCATGCGATGGCCCGACATTCGAATAAAATGAAAAATGAAACCGGCTCGAATCTGTCCAAGCTAAAGCCCACGCCATGATGGATCACCCGGCTCTAATATATCGCGTGGACAACTTACCCTGATATTAGGCAACCCACTTTACTAATACAGCAAATTAACGATTCTCTGCATAGCATCCACCTCTATAAATAATCACTAATAGAAGCAACATCCTTCTCATTGAATAAAATATTAAAATACCCGTCCTGCGACGAAATTTCCCGTCGCAGGACCGATGCCGGAGGAGCTCCCGTGACATCTCTAAATCGTTTAAAATTTATAAGGACTAAAGTTAATATGGGTCCGAAAAAAAGGTTCCCCAAAGAAGATTAAAGGGAAAGACTGCGTCGAACTTTATTTCCTCTTTCCAACATGGATATTGCTTGATAGCAGGAATAAGACGAGCAGGAATACGTCGAATTCAGTCCTTGTTGACTATGCAATGCGGTGTAATTAGCGAATAATAAAGGGAAATTAGAGTGTGTTGATATAGTAGAAATCCTGCAGGATATTGTTTATGCATCTAACTATAAGTAGTTGAAAAAAAAAATAATGTTACGGCACTGGCTTTCTAAATTATGCCCATTCGGGCCGGGAAAAACTTGCCAACGTGGATTTGTTTTTTCAATTCCGCCTCGTTCTCGAATCGTTCGCATTATCATTCGGTTGTATTTTTTCCCTCGGCGAGATTCCTGCGCTTACCCGTTTTTACCGATTTACTAAATCAAGCCGAATATATCGGGAAGTTAGTTAAAGTTTTAAAAGCCACGGGTTTCTTACGGATTCGGGCCGGGAGCGCCATAAAAACCCAGCCGGAACGGCGAAGAGGTGGATTTTTGCAGCCGGGCGTGGACGATTGCACTCATCCCCAATCGCGAATTAATCTCCATACAAAGAATTCGTTCTCTTTCACTTTGCCGCCGCCACGCTTATAATAAGGTAATACCCAGCGATTGTTATCTAACGAAATAAAAAACGGGAGTGATAAATTGCCATGTGCACCTCCGACAGGCATTAATCTTTTAACGTAACACGACCAAAGCCTTTCAGCGTTAATAATATTCTGATACTAACGATAGGACCTTCCCTTAGGATTAGATAGGCGATTATTATGTAACATTTTATATTAAACAGCACCGTACGTAGGAGTAAATAATTAAATTTGCTAATTAATTCATCTACATTATTTTTTATCAAATTAATAAGTAGGTAGAAGCTAGTTTAATATGCATTAATTATACAAAAATAATGAGTTTATTAAAATGAATATTTTCATTTAATTTCCTAATAAAATGCTCCTGTTATTAAAACCTTTTGTAGTCGAATTAATGGGGTTACACACTTTAAATTTTGCGTAGAAAAACAAATTTTAAGGTGAAGTTATTAATGAAAATTGGTGGTCCAATCCTGCGTCCTGTCGAAGAGGCGAGTTTGTATATACAATAATTAATTCATGTTGGTTTAGGTGGTAATCTAAACGCAATAATCAACCCTTTACAATAGGTTATTATAATTCGATGCCCTGGCGAAAGGATTGAGGCTGATGGGCCTTAACTAAGAATCACAATCAAGATTCCGGGTGTAATTTCCAAGTAAAAGTCTGAGCTCGTTACGGTTATTTATGGCGAATGAATTTCGAATTTTTTTCCCGCGCCGGCTCGAAGAAAAGGTCAAATCGCAGAAAATAATCGCAGGTAATAAAAGTTAATGTGGCGTTTTATTTAAACGGCAGTCTTTCATTTGCATTTACGGGAAAAATCGCCCCTAATACGGCGAGCCATAATTAAGAAATCTCGCGATTAATCCCCCGAGGGGCGAAAAAAACGAGTTTATTATGCTGCGAAGCCAAGTATAATACACGGCGATTAATTCGGAAACTACAACAATTTTCGGGGCGATTTTGAAACGCGATTTTAATCCGCAATTTCGCGATTTTGTTTAGTCAATCATACCGTTTTATTGGGGGTGCAGGCGCACAATCCGGTGTAGCAGATGCTCATCTAAATCCGCTTTATCCCTTTTTAACGTTAATAAAAAAACTTTTTTCGACGTTTTTCATGTTAATTGTTCGCTCGGTTGTGTTTTTTTTCGTTGCGAATTATAATTATTTTCTCGTTTAAGTTTCGACGGTTTCGGGGGCGGTTTTTTCGACTCGTCCGGAAAAAATCGCATTTAATTAAGCCTTATTAAAAGATATTTCTCCGGCGAGCATAAAGGAAAAAATTAGGCATTCAGTGCTTCTTAATAATTCACCCTATTGTGTTTAGCGAATACTAATAAAGTTTTATCAAAACCGGTGGGCTCTCGAGGGGCGAATTTTTCACCGTAAACAAGAATCTAATGAGAAAGTGGCAGCGGCTTCGAATAAAATTAATTTAGAAAAGCCTCGCTTTCATCTCGCGTAAAGATGTGTGATAACCAGAAAAAAATTATTCCTGCGGGATTAAAATGGGCTCCCGTAACTTAAACGAATTGGCACATGTCTTTACGCAGAAAGGATGTTAACGGACTAATATATTTCTAGGAAAACTTTCATTTAGCAAAAAAATAAGTAACTTCCAAAATAATCCTTATATTATAAGTAAAGAGCGGAATATATGCAAAAACAATTTGCTAATATTATATGAAACGATTTAATTAAATATATGCAGTGATTTTTAAGAAAATATCAAAATTAGTTCTGGACAGTTTTAATTTATTCTGAAACGTCCAAAATTGTTCAGAATCATTTCTAATTCGTTCTGAAGCATTCTAAAAGTGTTCTGAACAGTTCTAATTCGTTCTGGACAGTTCTATATTGTCCTGTGGACAGTTTTAATTCATTCTGAAACGTTAAAAATTGTTCAGAATCATTTCTAATTCGTTCTGAAGCATTGTAAAAGTGTTCTGAACAGTTCTAATTCGTTCTGGATAGTTCTAAATTGTCCTGGACTGTTTTAATTCACTCTGATGAAACGTTCAAAATTGTTCAGAATTATTTCTAATTCCTTCGGAAGCATTCTAAAAGTGTACTGAACCGTTCTAACATTTTTTTGGATAGTTCTAAATTATCCTGTACAGTTTTAATTCATTCTGAAACGTTCAAAATTGTTCAGAATTATTTCTGATTCCTTCTGAAGCATTCTAAATGTGTTCTAAACCGTTCTAATTCGTTGAAAAGCGTTTTAAATTGTACTGAACATATCAAAATTCATTCTAAAGCATTGTGAATTGTTTTGAACAATCTTAATTGATTCTAGGGCTTTTTTAAATGTTCTGGACAGTTTTTTTTCGATCTGGATCATTATAAATTGCTCAGAAATTTTCTAAATTGATTCAGAATATACAATAAAATAGAAATAAATGCAATAATTTTCAAAAAAATATCAAAACTTTGCATTTATTTTCAAGAAAATATAAAAAATATGCATTAATTTTCAAAAAATGTCAAAAATTTACATTGATTTTTAAGAAAATATCAAAAATTTGCATTGCTTTTCAAGTAAATATATATCAAAAATATGCAATAATTTTCAAAAAATATCAAAAATTTGCTGTGATTTTCAAAAAAATATCAATATTATGGGATAATTTTCAAAAAAATGTGAAAAATATGGAATGTATGTAAAATGATCAAAATTGATCAAATTGAATGTATAAACAAAAAGTAGTAAGTACAAATATCTACATGTATGCTAAAATCTGCATTTTTTTCAAAATTTGCAAAAACAGGACAAATCGTTAAATATAGATATGCAAATGTTGCATATACATATATGCATTTTGCATATATTCCGCTCTTTAATTATAAGGATTTAAAAAATGCGCCAAACTGTTTGTTAGAGAAATTAGATTATATTTTCGGACAAATCCGGACCTGCGTTCATCCCCAGTACAATCCAGTCGAATTCCAAGAGTGTGTGTGTATGTGTGTGTATGTGTTTCATTAGTGGTATCTCAAACTTTCGGTATATTTCAAGGAAGTTAACTCAGAAGCACCTAATGCTCAGAATTTATTGATATTATTAGGAACTCCGGCATAGCGGAGATTCTGTTTCAGCATTGAGTGTTGCGCGGATGTTTGGGGATTTTAATAGGGGTAGTTCGGCCGGGAAAGTTGGAGAATGCGCGATTTAACGAATTAGACGCGTCGAGGATAAAATAAGTTTAACAACATTACAGCTGAACTCATCCGAACGAGAACCAGAGACACTAAAAGATAAAGGGAATAACCAAGGAGAATTTAGTTATCGCAATCGACGTTGCCGAAGAGAAATGTAATTATTACTAACGCAGAACGTACGGCAAAAATAATAACAAAACGGGAAAATAATAGGAGTCAATAAAAACTGTTCGCGACGAGACACAATGCAGAAAGAACGTTGTGGAATAAAAAAATTCCGGTAGATAGTAGGTGAAGGCGCAGTCGACTGGAAGCGCAGATAAAGAATAAATAAAGACAAAATAAAATGTAAAATGGAGACGACGTTTCCATAAAGGAGATTTGATATTCGGTTTCATTTGGTTTATTTTCGGTGTTTGAGATATCGCGCCGGTGCGACGACGGAGTCGCGACAGTCGAGAATGTTTATCAGTCGCCCTTTTTTTATTATTATTTTTCCAAAAACCGACGTTTTGTACCGTTTAAATTGCCCAAGTAATTTTCCTGGTGCTTTGTTACATTTTTCGAAATTAGTTCCACCCGTTTAATCGACCGTTATTGTCATATTTAATCGCAAAAGTTTGATCAAAACGGTTGTTAAATTATACAGAGTGAGTCACGCTCAGCGGGAAAGAGTACCTGCTATAGGCAAATGGTAAGAGATTTTTTATCTGATCAGCCCATTTGGTAATCTCACTCCCTCACTGGTGTTATTTAATAAGTGCGACAAACTTCAGGGGGTAATTCTGCATGAAAAAATAATGATATTTTGATAAATAAACATATGTCCGCAAATGCTTCGTTTTCGAGATACGGGGTGTTAAAGTTTTTTCTTAAAAACAAAGATAATAAAAAAAAGATATAGTTAATTTACACATTAATTTACGAAATTTTAGATTATCCAAAAAAGATAATTTGATCATTTATTTGATCATAATTTTGACAGTAGCCTACTACCGTCTAACATCACTACTAGATAACGATAGAGTAAATGAAAAATACACGTGAAGATGTTTTATTTTTTTATTCGAAAACGGCGGCCCGTACGAAATAAACACAAGAGAGCTTTTTTGTCACAAATTAAACGAGGAATTCATTTATAATTGAATTTTCAATTAAAATGCCTCAGTGGCGTACCAAAATAATTATTTTCTTTAAAAAATATGTATTATTACCCGTATGCGCGCCAATGATGAACATAAAATTTTTAATTTTATGTCAAAAAGTGCGTAATAGTTACCTCTCAAAACTCACTAAATTTCATTTGAATATCTTGTCTAGTTTCAGAGAAATAAATAAATCTTCCGTTTTTAAGAAGAAACTTTAACACCCCGTATCTCGAAAACGAAACATTTCCGGACATATGTTTATATAGCAAAATATCATTATTTTTTCATGAAGAATCACCCCCTGAAGTTTGTCGCACTTATTAAATAACACCCTGTATAAACATTTACACCGAACTAAAAAAATTTTAAAAATTTTTAAAATTCCAAAATTTACATTTATTTAAAAAACTATAGCTAGTCGAGCTTGTTTCGCCCTGTATACTAAATAAAGTTCTGGGATAGTAACAGAAATGCCGCACATGAAGTAACGTTTCATCTCAATCTCAACTACTGATTGTTATTGTCCTTGTGAGAATATACTCTGGGAAGAGGTCCTGAATTCAATTGCCGGGGAGTTAATTATTCCCACTTTATCTCTAATAGCTCGTACAATAGATGTTAGTTAACTGTTCGAACAATGTACGCGATAAATAGGGTTTTTATTTAACGTGAGTCAAAAATTAATCCAATTATTTCATCCTTTGACGAAGTTTGAACGGTACAAAGTTGAAGTTTTAAAGCACAGAATATACCTAGAATTAGTCCCGGAGTTTTTGGGGCATATTAAATACATACCCCGAGCCCTTTAGTCGATGAATTTGTACAAAAATAATCCTTGGAAACATCAATAATGAATTCTTTCTACGCAGCTTTCGTCAGTCGAAAATAATGTCGGATAAAAAGAAAGGATTAACCCTTTTATCATTCGAATTTAATCAATTCTAATGGGGATTCGCGTTCTACCAGGAGGAAGGGACGCTTTCCGCAGATATAAAATAAACCAAGGGGTCGTTTTGCAAATTTAAATAGTGTACATGACGCAGCACTTTAAGGATTAAGAGTGTCCGAACTCATCGCTGCGTATTTATGGGAGCACACGATTTCCCTGAATTTTAATCGAAACACGGAGATTTTCGGAATACAGGGGGGCGCTAAAAAACATAATTATGCTTATGTTCGTAACGCAATTTAATTTCCATCTTCTTCGATGATCGGAAAAGCGCCTCGCGTGCGCTCTAATTAATTGACATATTCGAATGCGGCATGCAACAACATCGACTCTCGCCGATCGAATTTCCTGATGCAATTTTACTGTGCACTCGGCATTTAACGATAATAAAGCATCAAAGAAAACCTCAACTTTACAATGGTTTTTCAATTAAACATATCCTTTTTTACTGGTAGAATTAACCGGTCATAATCAATGATATTGTAGCAAAAAGAAGGATTATAGTATTTGATCTGTACATACTAATTTTTCATGCTATACCTATCCTAGCAAGGAGGTCACCTCTTTTGAAACACCCTATAGTATAACCATTTGGTTATAGAGGTGTTCCCTCCACAGTGCCCTGTTAGGAGTACTTATAATACAGGATGTATCCAAATTATAGGCCATAAATTAAACCACATATTCTGGGGCCAAAAATAGTTCGATTGAACCTAACTTACCTTAGTACAGATGTGCACCAAAAAAAAGTTACAGCTCTTGGAAGTTACAAAATAAAAATCGATTTTTTCTAATTTCTCGAGAACATTTTAGTATTTTTTTATGAAAATGGACAGGTGGTTCTCCAAATGCAAGAGCAACTTTCTAAATAAAAATTACGAAATCTGTGCACCCCATAAAATTTTTATGGGGTTGTGATCCCTTCAACCTCCCCAAATTTTTGTGTACGTTACAATTAAATTATTTTTGTCACGCCATTAGTTTAACACATTATTTTGGAAACTTTTTTGTCTCTTAGTACTTTTTGGATTAGCCAGTTTTTATCGAGATATGGGCATTTTTCGATTATGTTTCAAAAATTCTGAGAATAGAAAAAGTAGATTATAAGTGAATTTTTAAGTCAATCGGACGTTAAAAAAATATTTATTGAATCTAATTAAATATTTTGAGCTTTGTAAAAATCTTTTCTCAGAAGCCAATGATTTTCCAACATATTCGATTTTCCTTGAAAAACCGTTGCGGTAGGTGTTCAAGAAAATGGAGGCCATTTTTACAAAACATAAAATATTTAATTAGATTCAATAAATATTTTTTTAACATCCGATTGACTTGAAAATTCACTTATAATCTACTTTTTCTATTCTCAGAATTTTTGAAACATAATCGAAAAGAGCCCATATCTCAATAAAAACTGGCTAATCGAAAAAGTACTAAGAGACAAAAAAGTTTCCAAAATAATGTGTTAAACTAATGGCGTGACAAAAATAATTTAATTGTAATGTACACAAAAATTTGGGGAGGTTGAAGGGATCACAACCCTCATAAAAATTTTATGGGATGCAGAGATTTCGTAATTTTTTTTGTAGAAAGTTGCTCTTGCCATAGGTGAACCACCTGTCCATTTTCATAAAAAAATACTAAAATGTTCTCGAAATATTGGAAAAAATCTATTTTTATTTTGTAACTTCCAAGGGCTGTAACTTTTTTTTTTGGTACACATTTGTACTAAGGTAAATTAGGTTCAATCGAGATATTTTTGGTCCCAGAATATGTGATATATATCACATAATTTTAATACACCCTGTATAATGTGCCTAGTTTTAGTGATTTTTTTTTTCATAAAAATTCCTTTTTAACTAATTACATGATTGCATCATAATAAAAAGTACGATTTTTCGTAACGTAAATGAAGTTTCTTCGCGTGTTTGGTTGAACCTCGAAAAGCGACGCGAGGAGAAAATGTCGTATTTTTCATGTTGGTTTTTTTTAGATAAATGAGGAGGTTTCTATTCAAAATGCCTTGCGAAGCATACACCCGGCTCGCCTCATCGTTTTGTACGCAGCCAAACAAATTCTGAAGTAACGAGAGTTTTTAATTGGATTCTTCCGCTCTCCCGTGCTCCCCTAATTGAATGGATCAGAAGGCGAAGGATCCGAATCGAATCCTCAACTATTCCGCGTCGCACATTCGCGAGTCAAAAATTAGTTACGTGCGAAATTCGCCCGCGAAACGCACAGAAAGAGCCATTTCCTCCGCAAAGTACACACATGTTGCGAGAAATATTGAAACGTGAGAGGAAGCGGGGAAAACTGCGAAAGAACTGAAACAAGTAGTAACACGTCCCCGGAATATTTGCAGCCGTCTTCGTTATTTTCTAGAGTGTTTTTTCTAACCGCTTTTATTTGCAGAGAAAGTACGAGGGTAGATTTTTTATACGTGATTGAACAATGAGGATTCCTCGACTTAGGGCGGGCGTGTTGTTATACTTGTGTATACGAATTTGTTTTAGTTTCGCGTCCGGCCATTTTTGTCTCGCATATACGTAAATATCGCGAGGAAAACTGAAGGAAATAGGTTGATACTCTATCGATTTCCTACGGTGAACTTTCAATCTATAATACAGAAGGCCACCGGCACAATATAATACAATATTTTATTGCCGGATGATGGCGCAAATGACGCGGAAAACTCTACCCGAACAAGAGGGTTTATCTTCTTCCGGACCTGGCCAGAGAAAATATAACAGTTTCTACATTTCCTTCTCACATGCACTGGATGAATCTTTATACAGGTAAAAGTGCAAATTTGTGTGCTATTTGGTCAACTCTATATGAGTGCCAGAACCTTGGCTTGAGCATTACTTGGCTAAGATTCTTCTGCACTTAGGTAGTAGGTAATAGTATGGGATACGAAAAATCGTATTTTTTACTAGCGTTCATGACGCAATCATGTAATTGGTTAAAAAGGAATTTTTAGGACAAAAAAAATTCACTAAAACTAGGCACATTATACGGATAAATCCCTGTAAAAAAGCGCTTTGTTGGAATTCTATTCTAACCGAATGTTCGCTCGTACAAACCCCCGGTGGTTCCTATGTTATTAACATCTGAATAACGTATAATATTTCCAGTCGGCAGCATAAAAACCGCTGGAAAAAGCCCATTGGCGGTGACAAGGATTTTAACTCAACAATAAATTAGATTAAAAAAATCGTATTATTTTCTTCGCTTTCATTCCTAAAAATCGATCAGCACTTGTACATACATATAACATGTATTTACAATGAAACTTATTTCGCCAACGTGATTTATACAATAGAATTCACGCACGAAGGTAAATTTGTAAGGGCTCTACATTCAAACCTCATAAAATCACACCCTATGAAACAAACTTCCCCACAATTAATTATTCATCGAGCACCACCGTGTGTTCGTACGAAGCCAGCCTGGCCTGTTCTAGGTATATTTTCGCGACCAGGCCGGCTCTCCGTGGGAAATGAAAATTAGCTACCCCGCAGCGAGGAATATTTCGAAATTCCCGGGTTATTGCATTAAATTTCAGCACGTGAAATCCCTGAAATTAAAAAGGAAAACTTTCGCGTGGCGAACGGGCTATCGATTTCCGTTCGGGAACTTTAAATACGTTTGATGTACCGCGTTGTAAATGTCACACAAACTCCGATCAACTTTGTTGTTTGTTAAATTGATGGTGAATTGGATCTCTTGCTAATTCGAGTCGTCCTCTATTCACAAAGATCAATTCCAACAAACTTTTTATAACTGGTCTTAGAATCATTTAGAACTGTTCAAAACTATTTAGAACTGTCCAGAATCGTTTAGAGCCATTTTAGAACTGACTAGGACCATTTGAAATAGTTCAGGACGGTCTTAGAACCGTTTACCGTCCAAAATCATTTAAAACAGATTGTGGAGTATTTGGAACGTTTCAAGATGAACTAGAACAGTTCAGAATCATTTAAAACCATTTTAGAACTGTCCAGAATCGTTTAGAGCCATTTTAGAACTTACTAGGACAATTTGAAACAGTTCAGGACGATCTGAGGACAGTTTAGAACTATCAAAAATCATTAAGAACTATTTTAGAACTGACTAGGACCATTTGAAACAGTTCAGGAAGGTCTTAGAACCGTCCAAAATCATTTAAAACAGATTGTGGAGTATTTGGAACGGTTCAAGATGAACTAGAACAGTTCAGAATCATTTAAAACCATTTTAGAATTGTCCAGAATCGTTTAGAGCCATTTTAGAACTTATTAGGACAATTTCAAACAGTTCAGGACGATCTGAGGTCGGTTTTAAACTAACAAAAATCATTTAGAACTATTTTAGAACTGACTAGAAGCATTTGAAACAGTTCAGGATGATTTGAGAACCGTTTAGAACCGTCCAAAATCATTTAAAACAGATTGTGGAGTATTTGGAACGTTTCAAGATGAACTAGAACAGTTCAGAATCATTTAAAACTATTTTAGAACTGTCCAGAATCGCTTAGAGCCATTTTAGAACTTATTAGGACAATTTGAAACAATTCAGGACGATCTGAGGTCAGTTTGGAACTATCAAAAATCATTTAGAACTATTTTTGAACTGACTAGGACCATTTGAAACAGTTCAGGATGATTTGAGAACAGTTTAGAACTATCAAAAATCATTTAGAACTATTTTAGAACTGACTAGGACTGCATTTATAACAGATTGAGGAGTTTTTGGAACGGTCCAGGATAAATTAGAACTGTCTAGAATCATTTCGAACCAGTTTGAACCATTTAGATCTATTTACAACAATTTGGAACCATTTAAAACTCTTTCCAGGACTATTTAGAAATTTTCATTTGAAAAATCGACTAATCCAGTAGAATATTCGGTAAAGAAACGAAAATTCAACATCATTCAGTCATCCATTAACATTTGTTGGCTTATAGTAGGTATGTAATTTCAACTAAAAAATTTGGTCAAATATATTCTACAAAAATTGATTAACTTAGTAAAAAAATCATCTGAAAAATTTACAAGTTATTCTAATAAAATCGTCAATTTTATTGGCGACTAGAAGCACACAACATTTCACTTTATAAATACTCAATCTATAAATATTCCTCTTTCATTGACTGGATAATAGGGCTTCAGTTTCGTACGTATTTGTCCTCGAAGGGAAACAAAAACCGAATTGACTAACTTTTTGCGTGGGTTTTCTCAATCCGTCTGGCAGAAATCGTACATCATTCTCTCTAAATTCGGACCGGTTAGAGATTAGCTGTCTGAGCTAGAGACGCCGGGCATATTCTATTAGAAAAAATACCAGGTCGCCGAAAGGGATCGACAGTTCGACGAGATCCCGAAAAAATATGAACGATTTAGGCCAGATTATATTCCTCCCTGTTGTCTGATTTTAAACTAATGGGAGCAAATTTGGCTATAGCTACAAAATGTTAATTGTACAACTTTCACAAATTTCTTTGTGAAGGTAATTTAACTGGGTGTATTATTAGTAACTACAGTGGTAGTAAATTACAATAATTCCAATAGGCTATCCAGTAGCCGGGTAATCTATCAATGGTGTCACTGTAAATGGCGATTCGTCGAAAGAATCGAGCAGAAATCTCCCCTTGTAGAACAGAAACTGGAAGAATGGAGTATCCCCAATCTAATTGACGAAATCTTATATTGCCGGCAATTTATCCGGTGATCGATGCGTTGACATCGCTCCAACCACATGATACATATACAGGGTGAGTCACGCTTAACGGGACGGAGTAATTTAAAATTAATTAGGTTGTCTCAATTTTGAAAAATAATGCAAATTTGTGAAATTTAAAAGGGTGTTTTTGTGTTCTTCTGGATGGTACCTGCATATAGAGTTAATTTCCCAATGAAACACCCTGTATTATAAGACCTCCTTTGTACATTACATATAGTTGGTAAATAAAATGCTTATGTTGTATAGAGATTATTGTACAACTCCGCTATTCATAATCCCCCAGGCCAATAAAAGCTTCCTAAGCTTATAAGAGCGCATTGTAAAGCTGGCAACATTGCTATGGCCAGGCCAGTCGAAATCGGACTTGTTTATACCTTCGATGCAAGTCCGAGTTCGACTGGCCTGGCCATATAGCAATGTTGCCAGCTTTACAATACGCCATCTATAAATCCGTGATAGGGCGCGTTAAACAAGGAAGCTTTCATTGGCCCGGGGGATTATGAAGAGCGTAGTTCTACATCCGCATGACATATTTTAGTCGTATTTAACAACATTCCTCCGGTCGGAACGGAGCGTTCCCTCAACGACTTCCTACGATCCGGACCCCGGAATGGGAGCTTATGGCCGCATCGTACACGCACTAGTTCGCCCGGAGTCGGACTATTTTTCCGTCTGCGCGCGAAACAATGCACTGATATTATACGAAATCGCCGTACATCGTACATCGAGGCTGTTTTAGGATATCCTGCTCGTCGACATTTCTGACGTTTTCTTTCTCTCGCGCCGGGTTGATTGCTTCCGTCGTGGATCCTTCTCGCAAAGGATCCTCGCAAAGTATCCTGCCGCACAATCCTGCCTTTTTCTGGGCTGCGATGCTGCGAGTGTATCGAAGAAACCCGGATTATTTCCCATTCGAGATTTCCCTCCTATTGATACAGTATCAATAAAGCGATGGTAAAGAGCGACAAGTGAAATGCAGGATTGAATTCGGTTTTGCGCATATAGTACAGTCAACTCGACAATTATGTTTGAGCGCGCTTGACGATTCCCTTTGTCATTTCTATATCTTTTACCATTGTGTACATCATTCTGCTCCAAATGCTATCATTACGTATGCCATGGTAGGTAATAACGCGATTTAAAATTAAACTCGCACATTGAAAATTCCACGTTCAGTTGGATTTTCTTAACCGTCTAATTTGAATTTTCGCGTCGGGAAACTCCTTTTCATAGTATGCCGGTGCAACGAATGCGCCCGTTCCATTTCGCTCCGGCTAAACAGAAGTTCGCATTTGAATTTTATTCCGGTAAATAATCGCCGGCTCTAATTCGCCGCCTCCCACAAAACCCGTATAACGTTAAACAATTTCAAGATATTTAGAGGACGTTTTTTGTAGTAAATCTAGTACAATTCCGCTCTCCTTAAAGTCGCAGGACAATATGGCCACAATATTTGACAATATTTAGATAGCCAGAAGTTTTGAGAGCGCATTGTAAAGCTGGCAACATTGCTATGGCCAGGCCAGTCGAACTCGGACTTGCATCGAAACGAACAGTACCAAGTCCGAGTTCGACTGGCCTGGCCATAACAATGTTGCCAGCTTTACAATGCGCTTTACAATGCGCTTTACATTGGCCAGGCCAGTCGAACTCGGACTTGCATCGAAACGAACAGTACCAAGTCCGAGTTCGACTGGCCTGTCCATAGCGATGTTGCCAGCTTTACAATGCGCTTTACAATGCGCTTTACAATACGCTTTACAATGGCCAGGCCAGTCGAACTCGAACTTGCATCGAAACGAACAGTACCAAGTCCGAGTTCGACTGGCCTGTCCATAGCGATGCTGCCAGCTTTACAATGCGCTTTACAATGCGCTTTACAATACGCTTTACAATGGCCAGGCCAGTCGAACTCGAACTTGCATCGAAACGAACAGTACCAAGTCCGAGTTCGACTGGCCTGTCCATAGCGATGTTGCCAGCTTTACAATGCGCTTTACAATGCGCTTTACAATACGCTTTACAATGGCCAGGCCAGTCGAACTCGAACTTGCATCGAAACGAACAGTACCAAGTCCGAGTTCGACTGGCCTGTCCATAGCGATGCTGCCAGCTTTACAATGCGCTTTACAATGCGCTTTATACAATGCGCTTTACATTGACCAGGCCAGTCGAACTCGGACTTGCATCGAAACGAACAGTACCAAGTCCGAGTTCGACTGGCCTGTCCATAGCGATGTTGCCAGCTTTACAATGCGCTTTACAATGCGCTTTACAATACGCTTTACAATGGCCAGGCCAGTCGAACTCGAACTTGCATCGAAACGAACAGTACCAAGTCCGAGTTCGACTGGCCTGTCCATAGCGATGCTGCCAGCTTTACAATGCGCTTTACAATGCGCTTTATACAATGCGCTTTACATTGACCAGGCCAGTCGAACTCGGACTTGCATCGAAACGAACAGTACCAAGTCCGAGTTCGACTGGCCTGTCCATAGCGATGCTGCCAGCTTTACAATGCGCTTTACAATGCGCTTTACAATACGCTTTACAATGGCCAGGCCAGTCGAACTCGAACTTGCATCGAAACGAACAGTACCAAGTCCGAGTTCGACTGGCCTGTCCATAGCGATGCTGCCAGCTTTACAATGCGCTTTACAATGCGCTTTATACAATGCGCTTTACATTGACCAGGCCAGTCGAACTCGGACTTGCATCGAAACGAACAGTACCAAGTCCGAGTTCGACTGGCCTGTCCATAGCGATGTTGCCAGCTTTACAATGCGCTTTACAATGGCCAGGCCAGTCGAATTTGAACTTGCATCGAAACGAACAGTACCAAGTCCGAGTTCGACTGGCCTGTCCATAGCGATGCTGCCAGCTTTACAATGCGCTTTACAATGCGCTTTATACAATGCGCTTTACATTGACCAGGCCAGTCGAACTCGGACTTGCATCGAAACGAACAGTACCAAGTCCGAGTTCGACTGGCCTGTCCATAGCGATGTTGCCAGCTTTACAATGCGCTTTACAATGCGCTTTACAATGGTCAGGCCAGTCGAATTTGAACTTGCATCGAAAGGAACAGTACCAAGTCCGAGTTCGACTGGCCTGGCCATAACAATGTTGCCAGCTTTACAATGCGCTTTAGAATGCGCTTTACATTGGCCAGGCCAGTCGAACTCGGACTTGCATCGAAACGAACAGTACCAAGTCCGAGTTCGACTGGCCTGGCCATAGCAATGTTGCCAGCTCTACAATGCGCTCTCAAATAAGAAATTATAGTGCAGACAATTTTACCCTAAATCCGATACCTACTTAGGCTTATTAAAAGAAGTAACAAAAAGTGACTTTGAGGGTAGAACATGTATTGAATAGAGAAACGTCCGGCTGTATTGTGATGATGGTGCGTGTACGTAGGTTGTTTACAAGAAGTCAACAGAAGGGCAAACCGACCGCAAGCGCCCTCCGGGCACAACGCACGCGGTTTGGCGAGGGATCGCCGGAGCGATAAGGCAAAAATGAGAGCGAGATTAAAAAGGGACGCCCGGAATAAAAGGGCCCTTCGGTGATTAAATGCCCGATACATATTTATATTGGCGAGAACGCGGCTTTTTCGCCGACGCGGGCTGGTGAATTTTTGCGTAATTATACGAGCGTTGTTTGTTAATCAATTAGACGGGTCGGTGTATCCGTGTTGCGGGAGAGAGGAAAAAATCGGCATTAGCTAATGTTCGGATTAAATTCTGGATGCGAGGCGTTATCCGGGGAGCGCCGATTGCGATCCAGAAACGTTGGAGGCACTCCCGGCGGGATGTACTCGACGCGTTTATACCTGTCAAGATCGCTTCGAACACGTTAGCAACAGCTCGAGTTTCATTATTTCGCGTATATACCTACCGGCGCGAATTCGCGACGCTTGATTTTATTTAACATCGTTTGAAATTTTAATCAATGTCTCTCTGCATTCTGACGGGTCGGCCTGCAGCGATGTGAATGTAGGAAAAATATATTTATATTACAAGATTTTGCAAGTAATGAATACTTTAATAAATTTTTCAGATGCAATATTCTAGTTTTCTATGTTCTAAAAAAAAGTATTGAACAGTTCCGAAATCGTTCTAAAAAATTATTGAATAGTTCCGAAATCGTTCTAAATGGTTCTGGATTTTTATAGTTTATATAGCTGGACCTTTCCAAATAGTCGAGTTACAAATTGGCGATTTTATTAACCTATTTTATTAAATTTTACAATGTTTCAGATGGCGATTTTATCAGTACCTAATATTACACTAATTTAGTCGATTTTAGTAGACTATTTGATGAAATTTTGTAATGTTTCAGTTGAAATAACACACCTATAAACCAGCAAAGGTTAATGGATGACTGAGTGATAGTAAATGTTCTTTGCCTTTCATTACTAATATTTTAATTTATTTAAAATTATGCAGTCATTTTCAAAAAATATGAAGAGATTTTTATGAAAATATCAAAATTAGTACTGGACAGTTTTAATTCACTCTGAAACGTCCAAAATTGTTCAGAATCATTTCTAATTCGTTCTGGAGCATTCTAAAAGTGTTCTGAACAGTTCTAATTCGTTCTGGACTGTTCTACATTGTTCTGGACAGTTTTATTCATTCTGAAACGTACCAAATTGTTCAGAATCTTTTCTAATTCGTCCTGAAGCAATTTAAAAGTGTTCTGAACAGTTCTAATTCGTTCTGGACAGTTCTACATTGTTCTGGGCAGTTTTACTTCATTCTGAAACGTTCAAAATTGTTCAGAATCATTTCTAATTCGTTCTGAAGCATTTTAAAAGTGTTCCGAACAGTTCTAATTCGTTCTGGACAGTTCTACATTGTTCTGGACAGTTTTATTCATTCTGAAACGTTCCAAATTGTTCAAAATCTTTTCTAATTCGTCCTGAAGCAATTTAAAAGTGTTCTGAACAGTTCTAATTCGTTCAGAAACATTTTAAATTGTTCTGAACATATCAAAATTCATTCTAAAGCATTGTGAATTGTTTTGAACAATCTTAATTGATTTTAGGGCGTTTTTAAATGTTCTTGGCAGTTTCTATTCGATCTGGATCATTATAAATTGCTCAGAAATTTTATAAATTGATTCAGAATATACATTCATATAAATAAAAATAAAGGCAATAATTTTCAAAAAAATATCATGCATTGCTTTTTGAGTAAATTTCAAAAAACATCAAAAATATGCAATAATTTAAAAAAATATATCAAAAATTTGCATTGTTTTTCGAGTAAATATCAAAAATGTGCAATAATTTTCAAAAAATGTCAAAAATTTGCATTGATTTTCAGAAGAATATCAAAATTATACAATAATTTTCAAAAAAATATGAAAAATATGCAATGGATGTAAAATGATCAAAATTGATCAAGTTTAATGTATAAACAAAAAGTAGTAAATACATAAATATCTACATATTTATATGCTAAAATATGCAAAAACTGGACAAATCGTTAATGCTGTATTGTAGACTATTTACCTAAAAAACGAGATGTGGTTTTTGGGAATAGATTACTATGATCACATTAATTTAAAAACCACAACCCCTCGATTTCGTTGGAGTACAAACGAACGTATAATACATCCTTTCTGTTCCCGAAACGAAAAAAAAACCTACTTTAATTCGTCGAAAAACTTTGGCCATTTCTCCCCTAATTTTTATTGCGTTTAATTTACCGTTAAATTGGCGGATTTGTTAATTTCAGTTTAGCAGCCCCCGTGACCGGTCTCTATTTTTTTATCTCCCGTCCGCTCTTCTCCAACTTTTTAACTGTTTAATTGTTTACCCGGAGTTATCCTACCGGAAGGGCGAACGCAAAGGAATCGGATATAAATGGCGCGGTTTAATTAAAATCCTACCGGTCTAAGAAGGCGCTCTAATTCTTTTTTCTCCCGAGTTTAAATTAATCCCGTTTCCCGCGACAAGGAAATTTAACCCCGCCGCGTTGACCCTTCAAAACTTTAAAAAGTTGATAAACCCGCCCCCACGACGCCCGCGATAACTGAAAAGGTGATCCCTGCGAAGTTAAAGTAGTTGGATATTCCGGACGGGCGGCGTGACGCCGACGCCGGGCGCCATCGCCAGGCGCGTCACGTCGCCCGGCCGCGCCGGCCCGCCGTCGAAACAACCTCCAGGACGCGACGCCTCAATTTCGCCGGCGCCTGATACACCTTCGAGAGGCCAATTTCGGGATAAAAGCGTCGAGTTCGGGACAACTGCGTTAAGGTTTGAAGTTCGACGCCTGGAATAGGAAATGCGACGTGCAAGTTTTCAGCGTTTCTGAAGGGGAATTCGAAGTTATGTACAAAAACGGATTAGAGTAGGCGTAGTAATGTTGCATCAGCAAAGTATATAGGTACAGGAACAACGCAAGTGCGAGAAAGACAGAGTATCTGATCATTCAATAATAATAATTCATAATTCAACATTCAATTTGAGCAATTTTGATCATTTTACTTACATTGCATATTTTTGATATTTTTTGAAAATTATTGCATATTTTTGATATTTACTCGAAAAGCAATGTAAATTTTTGATATTTTTTGAAAATTATTGCATTTATTTTTATTTATATGTATATTCTGAATGAATTTAGAAAATTTCTGAGCAATTTATAATGATCCAGATCGAATAAAAACTGTCCAGAACATTTAAAAACGCCCTAGATTCAATTAAGATTGTTCAAAACAATTCACAATGCTTTAGAATGGATTTTCATATGTTCAGAACAATTTAAAACCCTTCTGAACGAATTAGAACTGTTCAGAACACTTTTAGAATGCTTCAAAAGGAATTAGAAATGATTCCGAACAATTTTGAACGTTTCAAAGTGAATTAAAACTGTCCAAAACAATATAGAACTGTCCAGAACGCATTAGAACTGTTCAGAACACTTTTAGAATGCTTCAGAAGGAATTAGAAATGATTCCCAACAATTTTGAACGTTTCAAAGTGAATTAAAACTGTCCAAAACAATGTAGAACTGTCCAGAACGCATTAGAACTGTTCAGAACACTTTTAGAATGATTCAGAACAAATTACAAATGATTCTGAACAATTTTGAACGCTTCAGAATGAATTAAAACTGTCCAGAACAATTTAGAACTGTTCAGAACACTTTTAGAATGATTCAGAACGAAATAGAAATGATTCTGAACAATTTTGAACGTTTCAGATTGAATTAAAACTGTCCAGAACAATTTAGAACTGTCCAGAACGAATTAGAACTGTTCAAAACACTTTTAGAATGCTTCAGAACAAATTAGAAATGATTCTGAACAATTCTGAACGTTTCAGAATGAATTAAAACTGTCCAGAACTAATTTTGATATTTGTTTGAAAATCACTGCATATTCTTAAATAAATCGTTGCATATAATGCGCATATATTAGCAATTTTTTTGCATATATATTCCGCTCTTTAATTATAACATTGTCTATTCGGACAGGGTATTAATGAATACATGTTACAAACTTTAATTATAGACGAGATCGGAGAATTGTAAATAGATCTTGTTTGTTCAAACAAACAAAAAATGATGTTTCTTTCCTTTGCAGGAATTCAAGAAATTATCCTGCATCCTTATGTAGTACAAGACCAGCTAATAAAGTTTCCAAATTTGATAAAAAATAGGGCTCAATGGGCTCTAGGTCCCAAACAAAACCTCCAAGGATCAATTTTCACATATACTAATAATACCTACACTAGGAGTGTGTAACTTGTATTCATTAACACCCTGTAGACTATTCCAGAGAAAGTGATCCGTTAATCACAGTTAAACATTAAAACATTCTTTGAAGTAGAGATAAAACTCTGGATGGCGCGCTTCCGCAAGCTAATCCAAATCCGGGATTTATTCCTACTTCTGATCCGAGAACTGGGTAATGCTCTTAATACACCCGGCGAACAAAAGAATAACAACTTGGCGGAGTTCGGCACTTTCGCGAAGTTGAACAACGACAAAACGCCGAAGATCGAAAGACGAGGGAGAGCCCCATACAGGGGGGAACCCCGTACAGTGGAGGAAAGAAAGCCGGAGTATCGCGGAGTTAATTGTATTTTTCCCCCGTCTCGGACCTTCGGAATCTCGCGAAGTCTTTGAAGTGTTGCCGGTTGATAGATTTCCAGGTTGTAGGAGTTAATTTGGAGGGATCCCTCCCGTCGAAATAACGGGAATTTCTCGAATTTATCGAGGTGCTCGCAACTTATACGAAATTTAATTTGCAAGTATGAATACCTAGCATTTATCAAGCACCGCCAATCTACTTAAATATGTAAGGGTTAAAAAAATGGGGGTGATAATACGCGAAGTGTAACGAACTTTTTTGCACCACGCAAATCAACCACCCCCAACCCCTTATTACTCCACAAATGAATCACTCGAACGAGGTGAGTCAAGCAGTGCAACGCGGGAGTACAATCGGCCGAAATATCCGCGAATTCCAATTAATCTCGCCGTTAATTTTTCATAGCGATTTCCCCCCCGAAACCCCTTCCGGGTTTCAGTTTCGGTTGTTCCGGTCGAGCGGGAAAGTTTCGAGTTTTCATCAATCTAAAGCCGAGCGAAACGATACGGAGTGGTGACTCACCCCCGCCTTTCGAAATGAAGGAAGTGCATTAGAATTTTCCCATTTCCATTGTCATCCAGTTGTTTACGGGGGCGAGGAGTTTACGACCAGCAGCGCGCTGAAGTTTTGCTACAATGAAATCAACACATCCCTATTGCAGTCAGGATTCAAGGGGAGATCGCCATCAACAATCACGATTATGTATACATACATGATATATTTATACAGAGTGTTTTAGTAATTTGGAAAGTATTCAAATTGGAAAAAAAATATTGGGTGATACGCCAATGGGGCGCCTACATACAGGGTGGCACATTAATAACGAACACCTCGAATATATCAGTTGAAATTGAAATATCACGGAGAGTATTAAATTTAAGTACTATAGGGAATAAGGGTGTAATAAGAATGAAAACCTATATCAAAAATATTTCCTGGTACAGTGATATGTATAAAGTGCGGAATATATGCAAAAAATACTAATATATGCGCATAAATATGCTACGATTTATTTAAAAATATGCAGTGATTTTCAAAAAAAAAAATCAAAAATATGCAGTGATTTTTAAAAAAACAAAAATTAGTTCAGAACAAGCGTTCTGAATAGTTCTAATTCGTTCTGGACAGTTCCACATTATTCTGGACAGTTTTAATTCAATCTGAAACGTTCAAAATTGTTTAGAATCATTTCTAATTCGTTCTGAAGCATTCTAAAAGTGTTTTGAACTGTTCTAATTCGTTCGGGACAGTTCTGAATTGTTCTGGACAGTTTTAATTCATTCTGAAACGTTCAAAATTGTTCAGAATCATTGTGAATTATTTTGAACAATCTTAAATTGATTCTAGGGCGTTTTTAAATGTTCTGGACAGTATTTATTCGATCTGGATCATTATTAATTGCTCAGAAATTTTCTAAAAAATATCAAAAATTTGCATTGATTTTCAAGAAAATATCAAAAATATTCAATGATTTTCAAAAGATACCAAAATTATTCAATAATTTTCAAAAAATAACAAAAATTAGCTTTGATTTTCAAGAAAATATCAAAATTGTGCAATAAACATTTTCAAAAAAATATCAAAAATTAGCTTTGATTTTCAAGAAAATATCATAATTATGCAATAAAATTTTCAAAAAAAATATCAAAAATTTGCATTGATTTTCAAGAAAATATCTATAATATGCAATAATTTTCAAAAAATGTGAAAAATTTGCATTGATTTTCAAGAAAATGCCATAAATATTCAATGATTTTCAAAAAATATCATAAATTTGCAGTGATTTTCAAAAAACATCAAAAATATATATAAAAATATACAAATTGAATGTTCAAACAAAAAGTAGTAAATACATAAATATCTACATAGGTATGCTAAAATATGCAATTTTTTTCAAAATATGCAAAAACTGGAGAAATCGTTAAATATATGCAAATGTTGCATATGCATTTTGCATATATTCCGCTCTTTAGTGATATGAAATATAGGGTGATCCATTTAAAATAACAGAAAAAATGTTACATTTGCATTTAGACTCACCCTGTAAGTAGTACGATTAAATTTAAAATTTACAAAAAATATTCATTTTGTACATTTTCGACAATCGCAACGCTGTAAAGCATTAAAATGAAAGCTTAAATTTTTAGAAATTGCGGATGATACGCCAATGAAGCACCTACATACATATATCTAGCATTTTAGAAAGTTGATGGGGTGCATTTACTCGACAAGCCTCTTTCACCACTAGGGTAAGGGCTGGCGAAATTTACGATCGGATCACGAATCTTGTAAGCGGCCAAATTCGAAAATTAAGCAACATCAATTTCTTATCGGAAACGTACTATAATATATCGATATAGACGGTATCCTGCGACCCGATGCGAAGTTATCGCCCGAGGGACGTGATTTTTTCCTTATATACGCGACAACAAACTCGATAAGAACCCCGAGTAATCAACAGATGACACGACTGTCTGCTGGGACTTGCACAACCGTCTTTTTTATTAATCGATCCTGCGGATTGGAGCTTTGGGAGCCAGTTTTTATCGAAATTTGTTGTTCGACATTCCTTTTTTTCGCCTTCACTATTATTTTGATTAGTTTACTCACCGGGAATTGGTTGCTACAGACACAGCTAACTTTATAAACGTACCTGAAAAGAAAATGTTCTGCATTAGTTTTGTGGAAATTCGCAAAAACTGAGGGGCAGAAATGCGGTATATTAAATTACCATTTTGAATGGGAAGATATTATTAGAGTCCGGTTTAGAATTTAAATAATGGATTCTAAAGATTGAATATTCAACAGGAATTCTATATTACAAATAGATGAGCCAATTCTACTCATTTATGTAAATAAATTTTACAAATTTATGCACAAAATGTACACTAAAAAAATTGTCACCAAAATATTTTAGATTTAATCCTACTAACTATACAGCTGAAACCGAAAGAATCCATTCATTGATTCATTCATTCATTCACTGACTCATTGGCGTGTTTTTTTTTACGGCCAAACGCGAATGAAAATCGTAGCAGAAAAAACGCTATACTATGTAACTTATTAACAATTACGGCTAATAAACTTTTGAGCTTAGTGATTTGTGATAGTGAAACAGTAGTATATGGTTGTATAGTAGTGTATATAGTGGTAGAGATTGTCTGACTAAGTGACAAGACCACCAAAAGATTGCAACAATTGACGACCTGGCAACGGGTGAGTGTCCTAAGAAAGGGCGCGTCAGCGCCCTTTCCAACCTTTCTGCGAGTCCTTTTAAATACAACTTGAATTGGTGTAAGAAGCAAAGAAGTAAGAGCGACTGGGGAATGATTAGCGATGTAAATTTCGAATTCGCCTATGAAAAAAACAAGGTTTTGTTTCAGGAAAAGTGCTGCCATTTGGAAATTAATTTTATGCCATTTGGAACAATTCCATTTCGCGCTATTATGCTGCAGTTACTTTGCTCGAATTCCGATTGATCCAATTTTCGGCCGCGACGCGAATCGGCATCGAAAAAAGGATTAATCTTTCCGACGGATATTTCCGCCCGATTGTCGGCATTAGGAAGAGCCCTCGATGAGTCCTCTGAATTATTCAAGTGATTGTTCGCAGTCCGCGTATTTATTGATTAAGCGAAAAAGGTATAGGGAACTTTTCGAGAGCGGAATTATTATCGGCGACGCCGGCGAATTTCCGATCGGCTCGCAAGACGTTTCGGCCGGATGATTCTGCGCCACTTGCCGAAATTAATAATTCCTCCGGCGAGGAATTAAGCCGATAATGATAAAGGAGCTTAAAGTGAAATCTCTACGACGACGGCTCGGTTAGTAAAAATTACCTATGTTAAGTAAGTAAGTAATACCGGTGGACATGCTTCAAATAGAGGTGAGACACTTCATAAATCGAATCAATCAGTGCATAGACAATGGTAGAGGGATTTTTCAAAATTGCTTGAAAAAAAATTGATGAAGTGCTCTATCAGGGGAAAAAAGAATTATACCGATAAGTTTCGTTTTTATTGCCATTTCAAAAAAGTAAGTTTCTCTGCCGCTCTCTGTATTATTAACATAAATTACTACAAGTACTTTCCTCATGTAAACTTTGTAAAATTTCAGCTTGATTTCTGATGAAAAAAAAATTGAAAAGTTGATCTACAAGGGGAAAAAAAGAATTGTACCGATATCTGCAATAGTTTCGTTTTTATTAAACTTTCAAAAAAGTAAGTTTCTTTGCCGCACCCTTTATTATTAACATCCTACTAACTATACAACTGAAACCGAAAGAATCCATTCATTCATTCATTCATTCATTCATTCACTAACTCATTGGCGTGTTTTTTTTTTTACGGCCAAACGCGAAGGAAAATCGTCGCGGAAAAAACGCTATCCGACGTAACTCGACGAGATCTATCGGAAAATCGATATTTCGAAACCCGGAAAAGTTTCCTTCCGGGTGAAAAACCGGATTTTTGGGGTATTTTTGAGGTTTTTCGGGATTTTCTCCGAAAATCTTCCGACGATTTTCTTTAAAATTTTCCAAAATATTCTTTAATATATTACCAATCACCTCACGCAAACCGCATATCGGGGAAAATCCATTTACCGGAGTTATAGGAAAAACAAATTGTCATTTTCGCAATTTCGGCAAAAAAATTGAAATATCTCGAAAAAAGATGCGATTTCGAAAAAAAATTTATTCTTCGAAAATTGTAGAGAACGCTTTTCTCTATAATAGGACATATAAGGGGTTATTCTATTTTGAACCGTTTTTGAGTTATAACGATAAAAAACAAACATTCCTTCGCGAACGAAAAATTTATATTTTACAATTACTCAAAAACTAGCCGTTTTTTGAAAATTTCTCAAGAATCGAAATTTGTAAAGAATAGTATTTTGTATAATATATGTGGATGGGGTGATTCGATTTTGAGCGGTTTCCGATTTATAGCGCGATATCGATTTTTTAAAATAAACGCGATTGACAAAAAGTCGAAATAACTCGAAAAAAGATGCGATTTCGAAAAAAAATTTATTCTTTGAAAATTGTAGAGGATGTTTTTTTACATAATAAAAATTTTACGGGGTGGTTCCAACTTTAACGGTTGTTGAGTTACGACGAAAAACCTGCGATATTACTGGGTAAAACCGAGCTGATTGGCGCGTTTTTTTCTTACGGCCGTACGCGAAGGAAAATCGTCGCGGGAAAAAACGCCATCTTTACGAATTTTGACGAGATCTATCGGAAAATCGACATTTCGAAACCCGGAAAAGTTTCCTTCCGGGTGAAAAATTCCGGATTTTTAGGGTATTTTTAGGGTTTTTTGCGATTTTATCGGAAACGAAGAGATCGATTTTTCTCAATCTCTCCTAAAATATTCGTCAAATTAATATCGATTATCTCACGCAAACCGCGGGAAAATCAAATTTTCTTTCGTGGAGTTATGGCAAAAATAATTTAATTATAATTAAATTCATTATTATTTACACGCTCAAATCTCGAAAACTATTAGGTGTACGATAATTTTACAAGAATACAAATTTGTTAAGCGTAGTTTTTTCCAACTAACAAAACAAATTGCATATGTTTATCTTGAACAGTTCAAAAGTTATAGGGGTAAATCTAAGTCGTGAACATGAGACTCGAGCGACTGATTTATGGTTCAAATTCGCGCAGCAAAGGGATTCCCGAAACCGTTCTCTCCGTAGAGAACAGGGACGGATCGAGAAGGAATTACTTTATGAATAAATACATTAATATCTCCGAAACGGAAGGTTTACGAAAATATTACAAAAATACAAATTTGTTAAGCGTAGTTTTTTCTAACTAACAAAACAAACCGCATATTTTTAAATTGAACTGTGCGAGGGTATTTTACTTTGAAAAGTTAGCTTGTAGCGGTCGAGAGAGGGGTGTGCAATGTGCATTAATATTTTGGCATTTTGGATTTTGGCCGAGCGACTATTAGCATTAGCATATGTTAGAAATGGGGACGGCACTGCGATGGATATTTATTTAAACCGAAAGAATTGTATCGAAAATGTATGATTCACGGAGGGACTAGTTTTTAGGTTGATAAGGTGGAATCGGATGATGTATTACTTTACTTTGTTATTTTGTTATTGGGTGTTAATAAAGAAAGACTTACAATTATTTATTTTTCGGGGTGCGCTTATAAACCTTATTTGATTTCAAGCGAACAAATTTTTGGATTTGGACGCTATTATCAAAGTTTTATTAACAATTACGGCTAATAAACTTTTGAGCTTACAATTAGTGATTTGTGATAATGAAGCAGTAGTGTATGGTTGTATAGTAGAGTGTATAATAGTGGTAGTGATTGCCTGACTAACTGACAAGACCACCAAAAGATTTAATTGCAACAATTGACGACCTGGCAACGGGTAAGTGTCCCAAGAAAGGGCGAAATCGAAATAACTCGAAAAAAGATGCGATTTCGAAAAAAAAATTATTCTTTGAAAATTGTAGAGGATGTTTTTTTACATAATAAAAAGTTTACGGGGTGGTTCCAACTTTAACGGTTGTTGAGTTACGACGAAAAACTTGCGATATTGCTAGGTAAAACCGAGCTGATTGGCGTATTTTTTTCTTACGTCCGTACGCGAAGGAAAATCGTCGCGGGAAAAACGCCATCTTTACGAATTTTGACGAGATCTATCGGAAAATCGACATTTCGAAACCCGGAAAAGTTTCCTTCCGGGTGAAAAATTCCGGATTTTTAGGGTATTTTTAGGGTTTTTTGCGATTTTATCGGAAACGAAGAGATCGATTTTTCTCAATCTCTCCTAAAATATTCGTCAAATTAATATCGATTATCTCACGCAAACCGCGGGAAAATCAAAATTTCTTTCGCGGAGTTATGGCAAAAATAATTTAATTATAATTAAATTCATTATTATTTACACGCTCAAATCTCGAAAACTATTAAGTTTACGATAATTTTACAAGAATACAAATTTGTTAAGCGTAGTTTTTCCAACTAACAAAACAAACTGCATATGTTTATCTTGAAAAGTTCAAAAGTTATAGGGGTAAATCTAAGTCGTGAACATGAGACTCGAGCGACAGATTTATGGTTCAAATTCGCGCAGCAAAGGGATTCCCGAAACCGTTCTCTCCGTAGAGAACAGGGACGAATCGAGAAGGAATTTCTTTATGAATAAATACATTAATATCTCCGAAACGGAAGGTTTACGAAAATTTTACAAGAAACAGAAATTGTTTACAATTATTTTTTCTATCGAACGGTATATTTTCCGAACCTCGCGAACAAGCCGTAACAAAAATCGTTTTTTCCGGAAAATTCAAAATCAAATATCTCCTAAACCGTTAGATTTACGAAATTTTTTCAAACTAGGTGATTTGTAGGGATTATTTTTTTACATCGAATAGTAATTTACAAATTTTTATTCGACAATTAGTTTTTGAGTTATTAGATAAGGTTTAATTTTAATTAGACATAATTAAAATTATCACGCTCAAATATCGAAAACTATTAGGTTTTCGAAAATATTACAAGAATACAAATTTGTTAAGCGTAGTTTTTTCAAACTAACAAAACAAACCGCATATTTTTAACTTGAACCGTGAGAGAGCATTTTACTTTGAAACGTTAACTTGAAGCGGTCGAGAGAGGGATGTGCAATGTGCATTAATATTTTGGCATTTTGGATTTTGGCCGAGCGATTATTAGCATTAGCTAATATGTTAGAAATGGGGACGGCACTGCGATGGATATTTATTTAAAACGAAAGAATTGTATCGAAAATGAATGATTCACGGTGGGACTAGTTTTTAGGTTGATAAGGTGGAATCGGATGATGTTTTACTTTACTTTGTTATTTTGTTCTTGGGTGTTAATAAAGAAAGACGTACAATTATTTATTTTTCGGGGTGCGTTTATAAACCTTATTTGATTTGAAGCGAACAAATTTTTGGATTTGGACGCTATTATCAAAGTTTTATTAACAAATATAGCTAATAAACTTTTGAGCTTACAATTAGTGATTTGTGATAGTGAAGCAGTAGTGTATGGTTGTATAGTAGAGTGTATATGGTGGTAGTGATTGCCTGACTAAGTGACAAGCAAGACCACCAAAACATTTAATTGCAACAATTGACGACCTGGCAACGGGTCAGTGTCCCAAGAAAGGGCGCGTTAGCGCCCTTTCCAACCATTCTGCGAGTAAATTACTACAAGTACTTTTCTCATGTAAACTTTGTAAAATTTCAGCTTGATTTCTGATGAAAAAAAATTGAAGAGTTGATCTACAAGGGGAAAAAAGAATTGTACCGATATCTGCAATAGTTTCGTTTTTATTAACCTTTGAAAAAAGTAAGTTTCTTTGCCGCACCCTGTATTATTAAAATAAATTACTACAAGTACTTTCCTCATGTCTTACTAACTATACAACTGAAACCAACATAATTCACTGACTGTTCACTGACTGATATACTTGGTATGTTTTCGCGAAGGTTGTAATTCGCGCAGCAAAGGGATTCCCGAGACCGTTCTCTCCGTAGAGAACAGGGGCGGATCAAGAGCGGATCGGCGGGCCAATTAAAAACTGATTTACAGGGAAATTTAATTAATTTAAACCCCAAGAAAGGGCGCCTTTTATATACAGGGTGTTTTTATTTTATGAACAATAGTGGTGTGCATTAGTATTTTGGCATTTTGGATTTTGCCCCGCGATTATTAGCATTAGCTAATATGTTAGAAATGGGGACGCCACTGGGATGGGTATTTATTTAAAACGAAAGAATTGTATCGAAAATGTATGATTCACGGACTGGTTTTTAGGTTGATAAGGTGGAACGGGATGATGTATTTATTACTATACTTTGTTATTTTGTTCTTGGGTGTTAATGAAGAAAGACTTACAAGTATTTATTTTTCGGTGCGTTTATAAACCTTATTTGATCAGAAGTGGACAAATTTTTGGATTTGGACGCTATTATCAAAGTTTTATTAACAATTACGGCTAATAAACTTTTGAGCTTAGTGATTTGTGATAGTGAAACAGTAGTGTATGGTTGTATAGTAGTGTATATAGTGGTAGTGATTGTCTGGCTAAGTGACAAGACCACCAAAAGATTGCAACAATTGACCACCTGGCAAAGGCCAAGTGTCCCAAGAAAGGGCGCGTTAGTGCCCTTTCCATCCTTTCTGCGAGTAAACTTTATAAAATTTCAGCTTGATTTCTGATTGAAAAAAAAATTGATGAGTTGATCTACAAGGGGAAAAAAGAATTGTACCGATATCTGCAATAGTTTCGTTTTTATTATAACCTTTGAAAAAAGTAAGTTTCTTTGCCGCACCCTGTATTATTAACATAAATTACTACAAGTACTTTTCTTATGTAAACTTTGTAAAATTTCTGCTTCATTTCTGATTGAAAACAAAATTGAAGAGTTGATCTATAAGAGGAAAAAAGAATTGTATCGATATCTGTTTCGTTTTTATTACCATTTCAAAAAAGTAAGTTTCTCTGCCGCTCTTTAAACTTCGAAAAAAATAATGCGCTAATTGTGCGCTAATTATGCGCTATTTGTGCGCTTATTATGCGCTAATTACACGCTAATTTTGCTCTAATTTTACGCCAATTGTGCGCCTTTGAAATTAATTTCGCTAAAGAAATGGAGAAAGAGGTCATTTGAAAGTCCCTTTTGGTATTTCGCATGTATCGTGTGTGCCTTTTTGCTTACTGTGGATGCTAAAATCGGTTTTCCAGAAAGTTCGTGACTCAATGCTACGCTCCGAAAACGGAACACAAAGCGACTTTTAAAGACTTTTCTTCTTATAATAAAAGAGACAACAGCTTCCTGCAATTTTTATTTTCTCTGATGTACAGTTGATCCTATTGAGAGCGTATCTTAAATAAAGCTCGACTTTCTCGCTGTTTCTGGGATATAATTGGAAAGTCTAGTATGATTCCTTTACATTTTATGTTGTTTTCTTCGGCGTATTGATCAATAAAATTCGATTACGAGCGACTCCCGGCGCTACCATCAATTTTTAATGATTGTATCCGACCCGGAGTAAAGTACACACATGCCCGTTTCAAACTTAATTGATTAGATATATTAATTAAGCCAATCGAGCATTCGGGTTTTTCCAATCGCAGTAATGAAATTATTCGAAATTCGTTCACCGGCGAATGAAATGCAACACCGCAAATTGAATTGAAAATAACATTCACCAATCGTTCAACTTAATTATCTAAAATTATCATTTTCTCCACCCTCCCATTAGCCTCGCTATCGATTTTATACATCGAAAATACACCGGACGAATTAATCAAGAATTCACTCGATGATAATTTATTGAATTCCATAAACTCTTGCTTCAAGTTATCTCACAACTTTTGAAGCTTTGCAGTAGAAAATTATTAAATAGTTACTTTGGTTTATATGTTATTTCTAATAAGTATCAATCTAGTTTGCTACTTTTTAACATTTTCGTGCAGGTCGCCGGAAGAAGCCCGGAATCCCCGGAACGAATTGGAGCGCGACGCGGAATCGTTACTGTTATCCGCGCCGCAGTAGGGAAATTTCGGGCATTTAAAGATCAAATGCAAGTAATAAAACCGGATCAGAGTAAGACTCGATTTCGGGAGTTTCGGGGAGTTTCGGGGGCTCCGGGCGCGGGCGCTCCGGTCCGGCGGGTAACCCTTTTTAATCCTTTTCCGCCGTTTAACAAATCCCATCGCACTTATCCTACCTAACAGAGCCCCATCGGAAACCCAGTGGCGTACTTATTAACAATAAATACAAAAAATCTAATATACACCAACATTATATACACAATTTTTTTACCATAATAAAACACTGTTAATATAAAGCTTACTTTAATAAAAAAAAAATTGAGAAGTTTATTTTGAGAACATTATTTTTGGAAACAATAGCTGTTGGTGGGTACGTCACTGTTTCCAGCCTAAGCCGAGTTTCTGGAAGTTCCATTGAAAAGCTAATCAATTAAAGGTTTTTTTTATATACATAGTGGAAATTTTAAGGGATCGGGGATTATTAATTGAAACGGTTCGTCGATTCATTAAGGTATTTGTTGTGTTAAGCTTGCTGGATTTTATTTGATTTTGCCCCATCCAGCTTTCTCGGCGCCATCAATCGAATTACATACGGCAGTTTGGATAAGATTTTCCCATTCGATTCGATCGATAAAATTTTTCCGGGATTAATCGAGCGGCGAAAATTATTCAATTCCTCCATCCGTGCGCTGCTCTAATACCCGCTCTTCCAGATTGAATTAAAATAAACGCGTATAATAATTCCGGTGTTTTGCCCGAAACTTCGTAGATGTTTCTTTTCCACCGCACCGCGGGCCCGGCTCTTCCGCCCGGCGCGGGGTAATGTACATTTCTGGCTCCAACTCGGGAAAAAATATTTCCAGAGTTTCTCCATGTTTCATTCCGGTGGGTGTTATGTTAAAGTTTCACGAGTTTCGGGCTTAGAGTTTTCTGGTACGGAGGAAGAGGCGGATTTTCCCTGCTACCTTATTCTCCTTTCCCTTTGTTCCGGTTTTATTATATTCGCGCCACTATCGCGAAGGGGACGGACCGAATTCAATGCGCTGTACATTTTTAATTTTTCTCGTTGTATATAACAAACTACAGGGTGTTATTTAATAACATGCTAATACCTTAGGGGGTGATTCTTGGACTCATTTTAACTTCTTAACTTTTGAGGTACTGGGTATTAAAGTTTTAAGAAAAAAAACAATTTTTTACTGTCATTTTCATACCACTTTCGGCGGACATTTCCAACACCTGATTTAAATTATTTCTTTATTTTACTTTAATTTCATAATTTCAACGTTTAAAAGTTATCCGCTTAAATAAATTATTGTTCAGAGTTAGATAAATCGTTTTTGGTCGTCATTCGTCCAGGTCCAGGGAGATGCAAATGAATGAATTTAATTTTTTTTTAGCGAAACGGTGAGTTATACGAAAAAAAGTCAAGAAATCGAATTTGTTCTAAATTGAACGAGAATTCGAAAAATAATTTTTAATTTAAGAGATAGCAGTGGCGTATCACTTTTTTATTCAAAAATATCTAGTCTGAGTCCAGTAGGGACGCCACTGTTAGAAATAAAAAAAAAATTTGGGTCAAAAAATGCTCTTTAATGCATAAACGCCGTACACCAAATTTCATAAAAATATTTAAAGTGGTATGAAAATGACAGTAAAAAATTGTTTTTTTTCTTAAAACTTTAATACCCCGTATATCTCAAAAGTTAAGAAATTTAGGACATAGGTTTATATGAAGTTTTTTTCTTAAAATGGGTCCAAGAATCATCCCCTTAAGTATTAGCATGTTATTAAATAACACCCTGTATAAGAACATTATTTTGTCACCCCTAAAATTGCGAGTGCATGATCGAAACTCTAGGTATATTTATCAGTGTAAGAGTGATATATACCGGAAAACTAATACCCCTTCTACTACGGTTTTCCCCTCACGTCGCGTTCTTTTTGTCCGAAAGAGGCGGCTGTGGCAGCCTGCTCCGTTTTATGGGCGACATAAAATCGCTATTTATTATTCATTCGGTTCGTTTCGTTTCGTTTCTAATCTTTATTGGATGGAGCGTAAAAACTCGAAAGGGATTCGTTGAAGTTGCTCGGGCAGATTGACGGATAACGATTAACTCCAATAAAACCCCGACGAATTTCGAACCTCCAACGGTATTATTTCACCGTAATTTTTTTGTAATTTTAACGCCTTATATACTCGATAATTAAGCTAATTAAATGCACCAATTGCGCATTTTTTTTTTCAGATAAAAATTGTACATAATCCTTCAATGGAGAAGACCACGATGTGAGATACGCGGATTTCGGCAAAAGATACGATTAGAAATGATTTATTAGAGCTCAAAACCGTTTTCAGTTGCTCAAAATGGCTACCCTACCCTACCCTCCGAAATTTAAAAATTTCGGGTTTTGACTCATACCTTATCAACCAATAATAAACCACTCACGTCTTGTTGTACAATACACAAACGAACAAAAATCAAACTGTCATTTGTCAGATTTTTCTGAAAAATGCACAAAACAAATTGTACGAATTGCAGTTCAGCACAAAACACTTTACTGATAATATTGAAGTTGACAAGAAAGTTACCAAATAAATTTTTCAGGACCATTATTTGTGTTTTTAACACGAAAATCGGTTACAATTTATACAGATGAAGATGTTATTTCTATATTAATATATCGAATTATCCATTAGGTAATGAAAGAAATGGATAAATCAGAAAATGTTTATTGCAATAAATATACAAAAAACGCACATTTTGCGGAGTAAAGAAGAGTAATAGGAAAGGTGGCAAACTTGCTAAATGTGACTTCTCTTTGCAACTCTCGTTTTGATTGGAGCAGAGCGTATGACGATTGTGTGACGTTTTTCAAACTTTAAAAATTAATTGCGGCCTTATTTGGCCACAGAAAAAAATAAAAATTTCATTACGCGCCTTCTTAGAAAACACGTTTTTGAAATAAAAAATTAAAAAAAAAGTCGTGGTCTTCTCCATTATTTAAGGGTTTTAGTACGAAATTAATATTCGAGTAAATTTCAGGAGCTCCCTAATAATGTGCTAATATACAATAATGATGTTGCACAGGTGGTTTCATATGACAAAATTAATGATTTATTGGTCGAAGGTAGCAAATATACTGAATTATTTATGCTCTATGTGTACCTAGCAGGTTCGGGGTCGACCGACGTTAATTTTAAATCGTTGGAGAATTAACCGATATTCGGCTATAAATCACGATTAGGAACGTATGAAAATTTTTTTGTCCAGTTTACTGCACCGGTTTTCATTTACCCCTATCTCCGTTAAATAATAACGTTCATGTAGCTATAATTACAGCATGAAATGTTTATTTTGCGACATTAATCTGCCAAATGACGAATATCGAAACTTCAAAATTTTAATTATATTTAATTAATTAGTATATATAGCAAACTAATTATATCGGAAGGTTAAAATACACCATTGATTTATTCGCCCTAACTGACGTTAGCCGACAAATTAATTTCGAAATCATACACACAAACTTGACAAAGCGATTCGAAACGAACGAGAATTATTCGCTAACACCGACGTATTTATTACTCCCATTGTTTTCTTTCCGACCTCAAACAATTCCAAAAGGGCCATAACATTCGCGCAAATCAGATGAAATTTGAATAAATAATCAATCACTGATAGTAATTGAATTAAATCTGGATAACCCATCGGCGAACGGTTACTCTCGCCGGCTTGTAACTTACAAGGTAATAAACCTATATTTTATGGGTCTAGGCGATGATACACATCTATATAAAGTCTGGAAGAGGGTTGACTGTTTGCAGGTTTCATTAGGGGATCAATTTAGACCTCCTTTCCGGATTTACATCTAAAAGAGACCCCAACATCCAACATGGCATTTTATCTGCCATTGGGAGTTTTCATGTATACAAACAAGTACATCACTCAACAAATTATAGTAAAACATTGCAAAAAAATATTATGGCGACAATCTTCCTATAGTTTATGCAAAATAAAGTAATTACTACGTCACAAATACCGAACTTTTGTGCACAATGCTTGGCAAATATGATGACTCAAGAGCGGAATGCATATAAATTATATGCAACATTTGCCTACCTATATCTAACGATTTATCAAGTTTTTGCGTATTTTGAAAA